>QJPP01001330.1:0-495186 GCA_003996215.1 Jaltomata sinuosa | reverse complement strand
TACCACGACCTGGTGTAGCCTGTTGTCCTGTCCTAGGGGGACGAATAGTAGATGAAGAAGCTGCCATCGACCCTGTAGGCTGGGATATCTCACTCTTACCTCTACTCGGACAGTCTTGCATAAAGTGACCAGGATGCCCACACGAATAACAAGTATCTGAACCCAGGCGACATATCCCAGGATGCTTCCTACCGCACTGAACACAAGGTGGCAAAGGTGGCCTCATCTGACCTGAATGCCCCTGGCGATAGAAACTGGATGCACCTGAACTGTGGCCTGGTCCAGTCTGAGAAAACAGATCATACCTCTGCCTTTGCAACTGATATGGGGCACCACTAGTAGGGTGGGGTGATCGCCTATTAAAATGTGGCCTAACATTACCTCGTGGCTCTACATAGGACCCAGTAGATCTAGCCCTCTTATTGTGATCCCTTTCTCGGCTTTGGTTATCTCCAATTTATACTTCAAGATCCTCTGCAGTCTGAGCAATAGCCTGTATCTTAGAAATATTCATATCCTCTTGTGTGGCTGCTATTGTTAATCCCTTAATCAATTCATCCTTACGGCCACGCACATATCGATGAACTCTAGCTCGCATCGTACTCACAATATCGGGGGCGTACCTGGCTAATGAATTAAACCTGAGGCTGTACTGTCGAACATTCATATTGCCCTGCCTAAGGGCTAGAAATTGATCAAGTCTGGCCTCTCGAACCTCCTGTGGAAGATAGTGAGCTAGGAAGGCCTCTGAAAATTCCTCCCACTCAGCTGGGGGTGCATTTGATCCCCTAGCCCGATCCCAAGCCTCGAACCATAAAATGGCCACATCTCGTAACCTGAAAGATGCAAACTCCACTGCCTCCACTACTGTTGCATGCATGACTCGAAGTACTCGATAGGTCTGATCAATAAACTCCTGAGGATCCTCACGTGGGTCAGAGCCTGTAAATATAGGAGGACTTAGGCTGATAAACTCTCGAGCCCTAGAACTTTCTGAGCCACCTGACCTAGCACTCGCTGATGCCCCAATTTGTTGTTGTTGTGTGGCTACCATCTGGGTCAATAATCGAACAACACTCCTAATGTCCTGGTCCTCTGCTTCAGGTGGAGGAGCTACAGGTGCTGGTTCATCTCTAGCTATCTCAGATGCCACTGGAGCAGGTGGGGTCAGGGGTACTGGATCCCCTCTAGTCTCATCAGGTACTTGATAAACTGGGATCTCTGGTGTCGGTGATTCACTTTGAGCCTCAAATCAATCCAATCGGATAGGCGGGGAATGACTAGTACCTTCCCTCGTATCCGTGCCAACCCGTCGGCTACTCATTTGTCTGGTCACAGGCATTTCTGTAAACAAGGAATAGAAAAACATGAATTAGACTTCAAACATCTTATGACCTCTCTCTATTGCATGATCTAGCAAGTGAAAGAAGGATAACAATTCCTAAATGTCCCGTAGCCTCATGATTATAGGTATGGTGCACAACACACCCATAAACAAGACTCTACTAGACACGGCTTGTAGACTCCCTGGGATTCGACGTGCTCTGATACCAAGTTTGTCACGCCCCAAACCATGGGAGGCATGACCGACACCCGGAGCCCCAAAAAGCCGAGGGTGTCAAAATAGAGTGTATCTCTATTGAACCTGCTAGGGGTCTAAGACCGACAAGGTCTCTAAGAATAGCAGTTCGAAACACTGAAAGCTCAATAGTAGTTAAGCAACTCAAGGCTGACAAGGCTATTATCATAGTAGATAGCTAATAACAAGGCCGACAAGGCCATACCCGACACTGATATACATATACACGTCTACAAGCCTCTAGGAGTAAGTAAAATATCTCATATCCAGGATAGGGCCCTGGACTACCCATAAGTTGTACATATACATAACCTGGTCAAAATATAAGCTAGACATCTGACTCGTCAGCTCCAGGAAGAATGGAGCTTACCAAAATGGCTGAACTCTGCAACTCCTACTGAAGAGGTCTGTCTGGGTATCTGTCTGGACCTGCAGGCATGTATGCAGTGCCCCCAGGAAATGGAGACGTTAGTCCGACAATAATGTACTTGCATGTAAGGTAGAAACATAAAAGCAAGTCGCAAGTAGTAAATCTGAACAAGATATAATATGAAACTTTTAAACTGTAATTGGTAAGACTCGTTAAGCTCTTTCTCCTTTATTCTTTTTAGAACACAACACATGCATTAACTCGCGCCGCAACTCACTCTTTATAACCCACACCGAACCACAATAGCGCCTCGGCGCACCCTATATATAATAGCCTCAATATGGCAGTAGCGCCTCGGCGCACACTATGTATATAATGGCCTCAATATGGCAGTAGCACCTCGGTGCACACTATGTGTATAATGGCCTCAATATGGCAGTAGCACCTCGGTGCACACTATATATATAATAGCCTCAATATGGCAGTAGCACTTCGGTGCACACTAACACACAAACCACTCATAATAAGTGTATTACTAGATTGACCTTCAAAGCTATTCTTGTTATTTATGAAGGTTCATTTAGATAACTTCTTTAGCCTTGGCTTACTAGGTGTTGGAATCAACATACCAAACACATATAAATGGGTATTTGACTTGCTAACTTTCCTTGTATACTTTTTAAAGCTTGATTAGGGATCACAATACAAAGAAGAAACTCGACAAAAGGATAACTTACGTTTCGTGCAAAAAGAATCAGATTTCTATAAGAAGGCGACTTGAATCACCATAATGTATAAATTAGTTCCTTAAGACTTGTTGAGTTACCAAATCATCTCTCTTACAACAGAATACTCAAATTCCTTCTTTCGGAGATTTAGAGTTCTATTTCTAGATTCATGCCGATAAGGAATAAAGAAGCCTTACCATACCTCGTTCCTTCCGAAGATTGCACTTACCACAACTTGGACTTTCCCTTATTAAGTTAATCTACAACACAAGGGTATAATGAAGCTAATATTAGCTCTTAAACCTGCTGCAACATTCCCAAAACAGTAGCTAAACATTTCCCGAGCAGATTTACGTATTTTGCATTAATTAAAGGTGTATCGTCACACCTTTCTCCCCTATCCAATACACATCACACACACACCAACCTATTGCCTCCAATAATACAAAACACATCAAACAGCCCCTACACAACTCACCATGCCGAAATACAATAGCAACACATTGAACCCACGGCTTCCGATCGCCGTCCCGTGAGTTCTTAACAACAATTCAACAACAATTGTCCATCCAAACTTCAATCCAAAAATATGATTATGGGCAGAGTACTTACCACACTTGAAGGGGTGTTTTTATACTCTTTTTATTGATGCCTTGAAAAGCTTAAGTACCCCCTACACATACACCAACAAGAGAAGAAGAAATCTCTTAATTGTTACACAATTTCTATGTGTTAAATCTTATGAAAGGGCCTGCCATAGTTCATGTCTTTCTTACCATAGGATACCCTAGCTATATGTAGTAGATTAATACCAAGATAACAAGTTGTTTAACTCACCTTAAGCTTGAATGAATCTTGATCTTCTTAGAACCCTAAAGGGAGAGAAGGGCTGCCAAAAGGAAAGGAGATAAGAGAGAATTTTTCCAGCTTTTTGTGATCAATATTGATCAACAAAAGGTCTGTATAAAGGGACCTTTTTGGCCGAATTTTTTGAGTATATTTGGGCCAAAATGGGTCAAGAAACTTGGGCCAAAATTATCCTTTGCTTGGGCCTCAAAAGGGTTAAGTTTGTGGCTGATTTTGGGCTTCTCTTGGGTCAAAAGGTGGTCAATATTGGTGGCTACCTTTTGTAGTTGTTTGGGCCAGATTTGGTTGTGCTTTGATGGGCCAACTTTAAGCTTCATTTGGTCTACCATTAGGTCTAATAATCCATGGTGTTGCTGCCCGTAATCGGCCCTCGGAACTTAGTTCGTTAGCGTAGGTAGGTGATGCACCTACTTGTCACCTAAGAGCCTAGATAAGTCGAGCAAGTACCTCACTTGTTTTATCTCATTTTCAAAACCCTCATCCTTATAATTTAACTTAACACTTATATACATTTGACCATTTCAAATTCTAGGCCAAAGTACCCCTTCACAATCTCGAGCTCAAATAACTTCGTCGATATTTACTTAGTCACATAGATTTTGAAAGGTACGGGGTGTTACAGTATTACCATGGACTTTGTTGTTGGTTTGCCTCGTACTACTTGGAGGTTTGATTCCATTTGGGTGATCATGGATAGGCTGACTAAGTCAGCACATTTCTTGCCGGTTCAGACTTCCTACGAGGCAGAGAGGCTATCTCAGATCTACATTTGTTCGATTGTACGGTTGTATGGGGTCCCAACTTCTATCATTTCATACCGCGGCACTCAATTCACATCTCAGTTCCGGAGAGCTATACAGAGGGATTTGGGTATAAAGGTTCAGCTTAGTAGTGTGTTCCACCCTCAGACAGATGGCCAGTCCAAGAGGACCATTCAGGTCTTGTAGGACATGCTTCAGCCCTGTATACTTGACTTTGGAGGTTCATGGGATTAGTTTATGCCACTGGTTGAGTTTGCATATAATAATAGCTTTTATTTGAGCATTGGCATGACACCTTTTGAGGCTTTGTATGGTAGGCATTGCAGATCGCCCATTAGTTGGTTTGATGGGTTATAGTCCAGACCGCAAAGTGCGGATTTGCTTAGAGATTCCTTGGACCGAGTCTGTTTGATCCAGGATAGGCTCAGAGCATCCCAGAGTAGGCAGAAGAGCTACACTAATCGTAGACTTTGTGCCTTAGAGTTCAGTGTTAGTGACCTGGTTTTCCTTTGTGTATAGCCCGTGAAGGGCGTGATGAGATTTGGTCGGAGGGGCAAGCTTTGCCCTAGGTTCATTGGGCCGTTTGAGATTGTGCAGAGGGTTAGTAGTGTTACCTATATGTTAGTGTTGCCTCTGATATTTTCAACTATTCACCCAGTGTTCCATGTCTCGATATTGCGTCGGTATGTACCAAATGAGCCTCATGTGTTGCATTGGGATTCGGTTCAATTGTATGAGAGGTTGTCATTTGGTGAGGAGCCGATAGCTATTTTAGCCAGAGATATCAGGAGGTTGAGATCTAGGGAGATTCCAGTTGTGAAAATGCAGTGGAGGCATCATCCGGTCGAGGAGGCTACCTGGGAGACCAAGAGTGAGTTGCGTGCTCAGTATCCGCAGTTGGTCGGGCCTTCAGGTACTCCCTTCTTCTTGACTTTCGAGGATGAAAGTCTTTATAGTAGTGGAGGTTGTGATGACTCTTCCGGTTATCTTTACGTTTACGCATTTATTGCATTATTAAAGCCTTTCTATAATGGCCCCAAGTTATTTATGGCTTGCTGAGACCGGTGGTTCGGTGCCCTTGCCGTTCGTTTGGTCATTTTGGCCATTTGCCTGTTTTAGAGCTTAAACTTAGGAAATAGTTGGCTTGGGTCAACATTCTTTACTAACATGCTCGGAATTGAATTCTGAGAGTTTCGTTAGCTCCGGAGCAATGAGATTGGTCTAGTTGGACCTTCAATTGAGGCCTGTGGACTTTCGGTGTGGGTTTTGTGTGGTTTTCTTAGTTTTCAGGCCATTTGGAGTTGAAAGTGTAACTTCGGGTTACTTTCGATGATCGTAGTGTAGGATTCGAAATTCGACAATTCCATCAGCTCTGGAATGTTGAGTTTGGGCTAGGAAGGTGGTTGGTTTGGGTTTTGGGTGAGCCGGACTCATTTCGAGCGTTTGAGTTCCTTTTCGTTAGTGTTGACTTGGGTCAAAAAATTTCCAAAACGACCTCGTATGGGAGTTTCGTCAATTCCATTAAGTCCAGAACATCGTTTCCACTCTGTTAGCATTATTGGTTTTTGAATATCGGTTTCCGATTGTTCCCGGAACACCCCGTGGAGTTCTCAAAAAGTTACAGAAAAATAGTTGCAGGCCAGCCTTCAGCGCAATCGCGCCAAGGCCAGCCCGATCGCGCCTCAGCGCCTGCTAGCCTTCAGCGCGATCGCTCCCACCTAGAGTGATAGCGTTGATGCGCCTTCTACCCCTTCAGCGCTGTTGGCGCTGGCAATTTTCCTGCAACTATAAATAGCTGGAAGTACGTTTTTCCAGCCATTGCAACATTGTTTCTCACTCTAAACTCAATCTCCTCTCTCCCAAATTGCTCTTTATTGATTCTAAGCCTTGGGGAGTCGATTGTTGGTGGATTTTCCGCGCTTCTACGTCGTTTGGTAAGCGCCCTCTTCTCTTGAAATTTCCTAAAACCTCCATTGATTCTCTACTCTAAAGCTTGAGTTTTCCTTATGAATTTCGGCCATCCAGTTGGTGCTTGCTCATGGGAGTGGTAGATTATCCTTCTTGACTCGGGTTTTTGCCTTTGTGGTAAGTATTTCTTGCCCAATTTCCGTTTGATTTTTTCGGAAATTCCTTTCTTTAAACCCCAACCTTTGCGGGCTATTTTGATGCCCTTCTCCTTGGCCATTTGTGTTGAAAATTGGAGCATGGCTTCTTGGCACCTTTGGGGTCGTCGTGGCTCTTTCCATTTTTGGTTTTGGGTTGTGGGCCTCGCGAGCCCGCTTTTGACCCGGATATCGGCCCGACTACAATTGTATCAATATGGGTACCGTTAGACTTATTTTAATGTTATATTTATGGTCTTGATAGTTTGATTGTCATTCGGGAGTTCTCGGAGCGTTTCGGGCTTGGACCTGGCTGTTCGGGCAGCTTGTCGTCGGACGGCAGGCAGGTTACGGCTTAACTCCCTAGACTTCACATATAACAGGTAAAATTGTACTAGTTGGCATTCTAGGGTTGGGTTATTAGGTTGGTACCATAAACCTTCACCGCTTTTCCATGATTCGTTCCGTTCTTTCCTCCGTTGTGTGTAGTATTCTTGTAAATTGATATTATTACCCTTGTGGTCCTGTGAGGCCTTGTTGACTCTGGAACATAGACGGTGGGATCATTGGGGATGTCCACGAGTCCAAACATAGAATTATCCTTCTAGGCTGGTTATGCTTGTTGAGTAGCTTCGGAGCCTGTGCAGGGCCGATAGGTTGATTTTGAGCTGCGGGGCTGCTATTGTGTGTTTGATCATGCCATTTTCATGCATATAGAGAGGTTTTCTCACATTTTACTATGGTTTGGATTCGGGCCTTCTGGAACTATTTTCTAAACTTTACATGGCCCGGGGGGGCCATTTTCGACAGAAATGATTTGGAAATGGTTTTGACTTGTCTTGTGGATCTTTTTGGGGTAAGGAAGTTTTAAAAGGCATTTTATCTATAGTTCCACTTTTCTGGGCTCGACGGGGTCAGGTGCCTTACTTTTATACTACAACATCCGGGGTGTTGCTGGACTAGGCGAGGCCGAGTACTAGAGCTTTTGGGCTTAGTGTTTATAGACCTGGATACCCTCCAGACATCTTTACTTGGGGATTGTTTCGAGGATGCGGGGCATCTAGTATGTTGGTCGGGGGCCTCTATGGACCTTGCCATTTTGGACCAGAAGCTGCGAGCTGCAGGTGCCGAATGGAGGGTATACAGTGTAGTAGTGGTATACGGGTGGGACCTTCCATGGATCCCGTCTTATGGGCCTTATAGGTTACTGAAAGTGGGTGACATATGGTACTTTGATCACTTGAACTTAGCATGGCATCATATCATTCATCTGCGTGAGGTACCACCCTTGTCTGTTGATTGTTGATTGTACTCTCCGGTAGTATGGGATGTAGGAGGGTTTGTTTTCACTTGTTTGCGTTCTTCGATTGTATGGGTGGCCGAGGGACTATAGGTAGAGTCTTATCACATTGCTTCTGTCTTGAGCGTGAGATTGGTTACAGCGGGGCTGTTGGTTTCTGGAATGAGATTGTTATGATTAGTGTGGTTAGAGCTTGGTTACAGCGGGGCTATTGGTGACTGTTTGTTATGACTAGTGTGGTTACTGTTACTGTTTCCGAGAATGTCTACTTTGCATTTCTCTCCCATTCCTTATACTTGAGGGTACGGGTATACCATCCATTTCTAGACTTATGCATATATACTATTGTTGCGAGGATCCCAGGTGCATCGTTCTTATTTTCACCTTTGTTTTGCCATGTATATATTCTATTTTCTAGCCTTGCTTATTGCTTTCTGTTGTCTTCCCTATGGGCTAGTTCCTGTGTACTTTATCGTTGACTTATGTGACTGTTTATTTCTACTCTGCCTGCTACTGTTCTTTTACCTTATATGTGCCCAGTCGGCCTATTATACCTACTGGGTACCTTATGCTTCACATTTGTTGCTCACCCTATCCCCCTGTATCTTCTGGTGCAGATCCTGGTGTGGGCCATCACCGTTAGAGCACCGGAGACTCATGCGGGTAGCTGTTTTTGGGATCATCCAGGCTGAGGGTGAGCTCTTGGCATTCAGAGCTTGACTTAGTTTATCTTTTGTATATTCTGCACTCTGTTACTATTTGAAGACAACTTATGTATATATCTTTTTTGGACCTTTTGTACTCCTATTGTAGTTCGGCTCTTATATACTATGATACCATATTTTGGGTTGGTTTAGCTTCCGTTTTGTATTTATATTACTCCGGTTATCCAGTTTATTCATCTTCTTCCCTTGCTTCCGCTTATTTACTTATTCGTCCGCTTAAACTGTCAGAAGGTAGCCCATTACTAACTGTTCTGGGCTACGGGGATTGGTTCACCTACTGGGGGGTTGTAGGTGCCATCATGACTGAGAAATTATGTCGTGACAGATCGTGTATTTATTACTCCCTGCATTTGAATTTCTTTATCTTGGTTACTATTTGAACAGTCAAATGATATTTTCTTTGACCATAATATTTATAAATATTTTTTAAATATTTTAAATTATTAATTATTATATCTTATAATACTTTTCGTATAGTTTCTAAATATGTAAATTTTATTTTAAAAATATTAAAAATTCTATGTCTGAACTCATACAGAAAAATAGTTAGTTTGACCCTCTTACTCTGAATCAAGCAAAATAAATTGAAACGAAAGGAATACTTTTTAGATAAAAGACAAGTTATATACATACAACTATAAGAAAATATGTTGTAAAGGGAAGGAGGAAGAGATTGCTGATTAAAAAAATTATGCACATGAGAACTGGTTGAAAGATTAGGAACAAATGACTAATCAAGAAAGTCTTTTTTTCAAAATCAATTTACACAAGAAATAGAAGTAGTTGACTTTCTCTTATTGGAATATATTCCTGAGATTGTATCAGTGGGAGATAATATTACCTTGTGTAAAGCTCCATCCCTAGAAAAAGTCAGAAAGATAGTTTTTGACTTAGATGGAGATAGTGCAAGTGGTCCAGATAAGTTTACTTGATGCTTCTTTCAAATATGTTGGAAAATAGAAAGTTCAGATGTATGCTGTATTGTCCGGGGTTTTTTCAATAGACATACATTAACAAAATCCATTACTCATACCAATTTAATTTTACTATCAAAGAAGAATGAAATTCAGACATACTCTGATATGAGGCCTGTCAGCTTGAGCAAATTTTTTAATAAAGTGATATCCAAAACAATACATGATAGATTGGAAAAGGTTCTTCCTGAATGATATTTGCTAATTAGTCAAGGTTTGTTAAATGAAGAAGCATAGTGAAGAATGTCCTTCTAACACAAGACATTGTAGATATCAAGAAGAAAGGTAAACTAGGAAATATTATAATCAAGCTTGATATGACAAAGAATATACCTTACTAAGGTGTTAAGAAGAACGAGATTTTAAAAAAACTATGTTGGTATGATCTGGAGGTTATTGGAAAGTAATTGGTATACAGTTCTTCTCAATGGTCAAGTATATGTATCTTTTATTCTACCAAAGGGGTGAAGTAAAGAGATCCCTTATCCCTAGCTCTTTTTATATTATCTGCAGAAGTGTTATCCAGATGTTTAAATACTTTATTTGATAATAGACATACACATAATTTGGCATGCCAAAATGGAGCGCAAATTTAAATCATCTTGCTTATGAAAATGGTGTTATTACATTTGCATCTATTGATAAAGTATTGTTGTAGATGATGATGTCCACTCAACAGGATTATGAGACACAATTAGGCCATAAATAAATAAATAAAAGAGTGTCTTCTATATACATCAAAAAGTACTTTAAAATTTGGTTCAATAGGTGGAGTAGTACACTAGTATAGGTAGAGGCCAATTTGCATTCACATATTTAGGGTATCCAATTACTCACTCTAGAAAGAAAAATATATATTAAACAGATCTACTCATAAAGGTGAACTACACGTTATAAGCATAAAAAGCAGAACATTATCATATGGAGAAAAGATAGTTCTCATCATCAGTGTACTTCAAAATATGCTCATTCATATTCTGTTGGCAATGGTTCCTCCCAAATGTGTGCTAAATGAATTACACAAGATATTGAAAAAATTCTATTGGGGCAACAAAGAAGATGGTAGATGTAAACATTGATCATCACTGGTCAATATTTCTTTGCCAAAATAGGAGGAAAATTAGAATTCAAATCCATATTTGATGTGCCAAAAGCAATGCATGACAAATTATAGTGGAGGTTCATAATTGGTAAATTATTATGGACAAACTTCATGTTAAACAATTTTTTGTAAAAAATATATTCTTATAATAGTGCAATAGAAAAGAGGATCACAAGTGTGGAAGATGATGCTTAACAATAGGAAGACTTTGAAAAAAGAGATAAGGTATGAATCAAAAAGTGGAACATCTTATATCTGGTATAATAATTAAAAAAAATAGAATCATAGAACCATCCTGCTCAAACATGAATCTAAATTAATAAAGATGTGAAATATGTGGAGGAATTCGTGGAAGGGGAAGCAAGAACTATGAGAGAATAAAAAAACTACTTTATGCTGATATAGTGGAACATGTCGAACAAAATTTAGGTAACCTGATAATATCTGAGAAATGTGATCAACCATGGTGGTTGAAAACAAGTTCTGGAAAGCTTACAGTAAAGAGTGCTAGGTAGATAATGAGACAAAGGGACAATGAATCACAACAATATAAGAATATTTGGGTGAAAGGTGGAACATGATTAGACTTTCACTAAGCACATAGTGTGGTACTTAAAAACTCGTTCACAGATCTTCCTCGATCTTCCAAGCTTAAAGTAAGCATTTTCATCACTAGATCACAAAGGAAATGGTAAATGAAGAAAGACACAAGAGAATTACTAAGTGAAGCTTTTATATTGCTCAAGACTTAGAAGATCTTCTTGATGGTTTACAAATTAATGACCCTTCTATTTATACATCTTACTAAGGGGTAGACTACAAATATGAATTTTGTACAAGTCCCTCATATTTGCACCGTAAGTGTATTTTCTAGAATTATCTACATAACTAGAGTTTTCCAAGGACCTTTCATGCAAATTCATGGGATCCTAAGATTTTTCAAGGAAAATCTCTATATCTCTCTAGAATGTTCTCCCATGAGCTAGCATTCTTGTATACATGTGCTTCCTTGCATGGCATAAATAGGCCAATTGGAACCTAAGCAGTGTGATGATATGGAGAGACATCACACTCTCCCCCACCTGATGTTGCAATGACCACAACATATTGTTTCTCCATGAATGACTTGATCTTGTCCTTAAACTGCCATAATTTTTCATAACCCTCCCAAGTGGCTTCCTCCAGTGAGGTTCCCTTTTAATAGACAAGGAACATGGATGTAGGCTTTGTTCCTTCTTCTTCTTATCTTAGTAGTCAATGATAACCTCATGGTGATGTAATTGGGGCCTGACTTAATTGACCTCAGCTGGGATCATCCTTGTCTTTATGGTATGACTTGAGCATGCTAGCATGGAATAAGGGATGAATCTTAAGATGGAGTGATAACTCTAACTGATATGATATCTTTCCCACCTTCATAAAATAGCTCCTCATACTTCCATATCGAGTTCTGGTGCATGCTTTGCAGTGCCTTAAACAACCTCAAATTAAACATTACTAAAACCATCTTCCTGAGTTTGTAATATGTGGGCTGAAACTTACGATCGGCAAACTTATTCATCTTCTTTATTTCCTTCTCCAAGTAAGACATAATAGAGTCAAAGATTCTCTTCAAACCCCTTGTCCATATAGTAGGCCCCCAAAATCTTTCCCTCAGATGAAACCAATATTAAATGCGAGAGCTTATGGTTGCTGGCTTGTGGCTAACTCAAATGGTGTATGCTCAATAGACTTGTGTTGCTGCAAGTTATATAGAATTGGGCTTTGTCCTAGAGACATGCTCAATCCTTATGATGTGAACTCACAAAGTTCCTCAAGAAGCACTCTAACATGGCAAATTGACCCATTCTATCTTTCCATCTGTCTTTGGATGAAAACTAGTGTAGAAATTCAACCCAGTGCCAAGCATATCAAATAACTCTCTCTAAATGTTACTTGTAAAATATGGGTCTCTAATGCTAATAATAAGCCTCATCAAGCCCCTATACTTTTCCATGTTCTTGAAGAATAGTTTAGCGGCCTTCTTAGTGGTGCAACCTATTATGGTGGGCATGAAGCTACAATATTTTGAAAACCTTTCCACCATGACCATGATCATGCCATATCCATTAGACATTGTCAAGCAAGCAATAAAGTCCATAGTACACTCTCTTATCGATGCTCTACAATAGTTAATGGATCCAAAGTTACTTTGGGTTGTCCCTGCTCCACCTTATCCTATAGGCACACTAGACAAGTATGCACGTAACATTCAAAATCATCACGCATGTGTGGCCAATAATAGACTGATAAGTTAAATCATAGCCACTAATTTCTATTGTTCGTTTATCCAATTTCTCTGAAATTTCAAGTTTGAACATGATATTCCTTAGAGGGTATATTTTTACTAAACAGATTGAATAACATTGAAAATATGGCCTTAGTTTCCTCGCAGTCATTACCAGCGGCAAAGATATTTTTTCTAAGTGTGTATATCAAGTTTTCGCACTCCCTAAAGTTCTACTTGCATAATAAATGAGAAATTATGTACCTTTCTCTTCTCTGGCCAAAACAACATTCACTGTTACTTCAGATACAACCAGGATTAGTCGGTAAAAAGGGACTTGAGAGATATTTTTTCTAATTCCTCATTGCTTGTCATGACTCAATTTCTCAGGTCATGATGGCACCTACAATCCCCCAATAGGTGAACCAATTCCCATAGTTTGGAATAATTAGTAATGGGCTACTACCTAACCAATATGCACAATAAGCAGAAATAAGCGGAAGAAGAATATAAAGATAGAACAAAATGGAAGCAACAACCTGAAGATATACATAATGAATATACACCAACCCCAAGACGTGGTATCGATAGTACAGAAGCTTCTAATAGAATACAAGTGCTAGAAGTAACAAAATACAATATACAATTGTCTCTGAAAGTACAAAGAGTAACAATGCCAAAAGATGAGATGTGGTCAAGCCCCGTTCGTCAGGCGCTCACCCTAGTCTCGAATATCCAAAAGTTGTACGAGTCTCCACGCAATCAATGGTGAAAGCTCACACTAATATCTGCACCAAAAAGATGCAGAAGTGTACTATGAGCACCAATTGATAAGCAATAGGTACCCAGTAGGCATCATCGACCGACTGAGCGCATATCAAATATAAAAATAGTAAGCAACAGATAACAAGAAAGCAGTCACCAAAGCAAATAGGGAAAACACATGGAAGCCAGCATGGAGAATATCCAATCAAGAGTTATAAGCATACAATGCTAGCACAAAAGATATATATAACACAGAAATACAGGTGAAAGAAGGAAGAACGCACCTATTTAGAGAGAAAGTTTAGAAACATGGCGGTATACCAGTAACCTCAAGTAAAAAGGGAAAGAAGAAAAGTAAGCCAACATAATCAACTAGAAGCCATACACTAACAAAATCATCCTTAAAACATCAATTTCAAGATAAGAATAGACGTAAAACAATCTCTTACGTATAACCCTAGGATGGAATAACTAAGCCACAAAGTGCCGAGATCCACAATCAAGGACCAAGATAAGGAGTAGAATCCGATAAGCCACGACCGCTCAGAAGGCCACATAAATAGTGCCTCAGTAATATAGGACCCACTAGCCCCTCAATAAACAAGTCCAAAAGCCGGAACCTCAACAGGCTAAAAACCACTAATTCAACCGGAACTGAAGGTCATAACAATCTCTATAAGATGAAGGGAGTAATATAATCTACCTACAGTCCTAACGGCCGCCCATACAATCGAGAAACACAATCAAGTGAAAACAAACCCTCCGGCTGCCCATACAACCAGAGCATACAATAAGCACACAACAAACAAGGGTGGAATCGGAATATAATATGCATGATAATGCGATATGGTAGAACCAGGTGTGATAGTAGTGCCATATGTTACCCCCTTCGGTGCCCCAAAGGCCCAATAGAGGTAGGATCCATGTAAGGAACTTTCCCGAGTACCTCTACTCCGCCGTACACCCCCCCTTCAGTCACATTCGGCCCGTAGCACTTGGTCCAGGATAGTAGGGTCCATGGAGGTCTACTCGTAGACCACATACTAAAAACACTTTCCTCAATATAAAGCTCAATAATTAGAACCTCGTAGTACGTGCTCAGATTTGATCCAAGTTTAAATCAGTAGTAGTAATATCAAACCCCGACAAAGGGTGCCCAAAGCGTATCCGAGTCTAAAATAGTAGCCAAATCTCAAAAACCCTTATCAAAGGTGCTCGAAACGTATCCAGGTCTAAATCAGTAGCCAAATTTCAATAACCCTTATCAAGGGTGCCCGAACGTATCCGAGTCTAAATCAATAATCAAGTCTCAAAATCCCTAAACAGGGTGCCCAACACATATCCGGGTCTAAATCCATAGAAAATCATATCTAACGCTACGGTATAGCCGAGCCTAGTATCAATCTGAAAACCAGTGATAAAATCATCAAAATATCCTCTCTATTCCAAGAGGTTTCATTAAAGTCAGTACCAAAACCCTTTCATTGCCATCGCGCCAGAAGGGCGCTATCGTGCTGGCGGGCTGCAGGCGCTGAGGCACTATCATGCTGGCCTTGGCGCGATTGCACTGAAGGCTGTCCTGCAACAGAAAATCTACAATTCTAAAAACTTCTACGGAGTGTTCCGAACATAATCAGAACCAGATACTCAAAAACTAATAACACTACTAGAGTGGAGACGACATTTTGGACTCAATGAAATCGACAAAACTTCCGTATGAGGTCCTCTCGAAGGAATGTTGACCCAAGTCACACTAGCTAATGCCAACTAAACATCCGAAATGAGCCCGACTAACCCAGGACCCGAACCAACCAACTAACTAACACAAACTCGGCATTCCAGAGCTAATAGTACTGATGGAATTTCCATCCGAGGTCATCTTCTCCGAATGTTGACCAAAGTCAACCAAACAAGCCTTACTGGCCTGAAAACATAAAACAAGAGAGAATTTCAAGCTGAATAGCTCCCGGATCCCGACCAAAAGTTCACCTAGACCAAAGTCCATGATCCGGAGCTAGTGGAACTGTCGAAACTCGATTTCGAGAATGATAGCTAAGAATGTTAACTAAAGTCAATGATTTCCAAAGTTAAGGCTCTAAAACTGGAAAGCAGCCAAAAAGACCAAACAAATGGCTCGGGCGCTGAACTATCAGTCCCAGCAAGCCATAAATGACTTGGGGCCGCTACAAGCAAGCTCTAACAATGCAAGGAAGGAAAAAATATGTAAATAACCGGAAGGGTCATTACATCATTCATTACTAAAAAGACTTTCATTCTCGAAAGTCAGGAAAGAAGGGAACACTAGAGACTTAAGAACAGTAGATACAAAGCCCGCACCGCTCTCTGAAAAAACCCGGGTAGCCTCCTTAACCGGACGACACCTAACAAAGAAAAACTAAAGAAAAGCAACCAAGCTTCAACTTCAATCTAGCCAAGCTAGATTCCAATCTTAAACTTCAAAATTCCAAAGATCTGCCAACCCAAACTGAACCTCAAGAATCTCAACCAGAAAACACCGACACAACATCAAAACCAGAGAACCAAGGCGTTCAATAAAAAGGACTCAAATCCTCAAAACCACAACCAAGTTCACCCACAAACCATCGACCCAAAACCCTAACTCATGAACCCACTGATCTGCAAAAGCCCTTTATTCTGACCTGAAACTTTTTGCATCATAATCATGAAGCTTCACACAGGTCGAACACTCGAGCCACTTTTGAAATATCAACTAACACATCAGAGATCCATAGTTCCCGCCATACTCAACCTCGAGCGAGGTCACCTTTATACTCAAATTCTAAACAAGTCAAGCTCTAGTCTGTTAGCCTTTTCCACCCAGGATAACGACACATAGCATATCATTGAAAACTGGAGTTTTCTGAACCCATCTGAACCAACCATCAGAACTCGACTGAAGCTTGCAGACCAGGGTTGGGAAAGGCATGTATGAACACCCTGAGTCAACGGAGAACCACCCAACTGTGAAACGGAACCATCCTAGCTGAACTATGCCAAGTCTGAATTGACTGCAAGTGAATGAACCAAGGCAACCTGCCAAGAAGACCCAAACATAAGCCCAATCTCTGCAAGGAGTGTGGTAAGCCTACCATGAAGTCCGTAGCCAACAACTAAGCTCCAAGCTCTAGAAGTATCACTACTGCTCCAAACACTCGAACACTGTTCAAATTTTAAAATTATCTTACTATTCTCAACTCAGAAAGAAGTTCACCATTCCGCGAATATCAAGTCAAGAAACTTCTTAGGCAAAGGAAAAGATGTTCGGAACCCAATGTCGCCATCTAGCTATGGAAAATTTGCATACCTTCAACTCACTTCTTTGGCTCAAAATAACTGCTCTACTGCATCTGCACACAAACCAACAATTTTGAAGCATAAAACATACCGAACCTTTGTTCCATACAGGACGAGTCTAACCAATGCTAGAATCTCACACAAAAGACAACCCTCAAAAGATCAACTAATCGAGCTTTCAACCCTTGGCAAACAAAGGTGATCACCAATCTCAAGTATCATTAGAGCCCAAAATAGCCTCGCTAGCCTCAACTCGCACAACCTGATCACGTATAACATACACTCGCAGATCCTTGAATTGACGCTGCTGAATCTATCCAACCAAGGCAGAAGGAACCTCGTACTATCAAGAACACCGCTAAAATCTAGAACATCCTGCCTAACTCAAAGGTTAGCCAAGAACTGGGTGTCACAGGATAACAACCACTCTAAAACCGAAGTAAAGAATCCAAGTTTCCTACATCTACTACCTCCCGTCACAAGGATGTTGCAACCAAGGGGAAAACTTCCACAAACCACCCAAAGTAGTCTGCAACGCCATGATCCTGAAATCCATCACCAATCTTACCAATCAATGCTCCTGTCGAACCTACGAGTAGACTCATCCGCCATCGAAGAACACTAATAGAACTAGAGCTAACTAGGTCATGAATACATAATTTGCCTAATCTATAGATGCTACTAAAACTTGGTTTCCCTCCCAAAGAAGATAACAAGAAAGTTAAGGTTGATGCAACAAGCTTCCAAAGGCAATACTAGAAAGGGCCACCACCTCGATCATCATGCTAGAAGGAATTCTGACCTCGAATCTATCAAAGGAAATGACTCCACCATAATCTGAACTCGTCCAAAGAAAGTCACCAACACATAATCCAGAGCAAACTACAGTTGCCATTTCGGTCAGCTACTAGAACACATACATACACATAAGGAGCCACAACCCCCCTTCGCAAACCAAACGAAACCCTTTCAAATGATACACTGAATTCTACAAATTCTTTCTTAGAAGACTCTAGAGTTGTTCCCTTAGCTCCCACAACTCTTGTTGGCATCACTTGATACGATGAAATGAAAGTAGGTTGAATGCCCAACTCAACTACAAAGCTACTAACAACACTTAGACACAACTTCATAGTCAAAACTCAACCACAATACTATAGTCAACACTTAGCCCAAATTCCACAGTCAGAACTGGACCACCATGCCACAATTAATAGCTCGACCATAATACAATGATTGAAACTCAAACCAACTAGAATTGGGGAAAATAAGAAGACAACCCAACCAGATAAGAAACTGAAGAAAACCAGGAAGGCAACCCATACCTGCTAACCTCCTAAACCAAATAAACAATGATGGTCGACTCAATCACCTGAGAAAACAAAACCAACCAATGCTTACAGCATAACCAGCACCACACGACTTAAGATAGAACCTCAAACTCCGGCACTACCACCGATATCACATCGAACCAACACAAGGACCTCTAGCCAATGCTAGATAATGACCTAGGCAACAACCATCTAGAAGTGCTAGAAAAGGAAGACTCAAACTAAGTGTAGAACTATAATGAAAACTGGGAACCAAAACACCCAGAAAAGAGGCTAACAAGACCTACTCACGAGTCACAACTTTGGGAAACCACCTCTCAAGGATAACTCACCCCATCCATTACTAAAGAATAGTCTACCAGAAAAAAAATTACATACATAAACACTACAACTCAAGTAGTAAAACAACTAAATAAGGAGAACAGGTAGGCACATAAGCATAAACACGAAAAAGGGATAAATACAACACGAGCAATATTATCCTTAACTAAAGGTAAACAGAGACGTACCTAGAGCAACAACATTGGGAACCTCTACCTCTGGCAATACCAAGAGGGGCATTAGAGTGACGGTGTCTATCTCTAAACTGAGTAGTCAAAGCTGAAGGCTTAACCATCCCTCGTCAAGGACAATCTCAATAAGAGTGACCAACCCCTCCACAATTATAACACCCATGCTGACTGGGATATGCGAACGTGGGGCAATACCTAGAAAAGTGCCCATGCTCACGCACTGAAAGCAAACCCCACTAAATGAAGTCAGATGGAAAGATCTCGCTGAACCTGACTAGCCACCACGACCTCCACACCCCGAATACAAACCTTAAAGAACCTGACCTGTACCATGTCTACTCTACTCAACATGCCCTATATAACCACCCTATGGAACCGGTGGAGCAACTAGAACTAGTCTGCTAGATAAGAAGCAATGGAACTGATCCCTAGCAGATAATCCATTACCTCGAGTTTGAGAACCTTGAAAACTGTCCTGGTAATGATGCTTCTTACTACTACCTCCATATGCCTCATGACATAAACCCTCAACATCCCAAACATGATCAACCACCTAAAGAAAGGTAGTTCCAATGGTAACCAAGTGCTCAGTCGCCAAACGGAGTGGTGAAATCAAATCTCCAACGAAGCTCTAAAATCTATCAAACTCTGTAGGCACAATCCTAGCATGCCTAACCATCTCGTAAAACCTCACCTCATACTCCAATATTGACATATAACCCTGCTGAATAACTGGGATCTCAACCCTAACTAGAATACCGCTCGAAGAACTGGGTACTGCCCTAACCTGAGATATTGAAACACCCACTGGAGGACTCAGAGTCCTTGCCACAGTGTCCTAAAGAACTGGGGTAGCATGAAACCCTACCAGAGGCTGGGCTGGACCCATACCCCCTATCTGATGCGGTAAGCTCTCACTCTTAAATCCTGGCACTAACAGAAGCACTGAAGCAACAGGCACAGAAGCCTCGACACCACCCAATGTCGTACTAATCTTAGGCATCTAAGAAGGAATGAAACAACTGAAGTGTTTAGAAGTCAACAAGGCTAGGAATGCACGATAAGAAGCCAAAAAGATGAATCTTTTCCTAACAATTCCCTGTAGCCTCCCACGGATTGGATACGGCCATCATTATACTGATCTGTGAGACACTACTTAGACACTTTCTTTTGTACCATGACACTGGTGGACCTAGAGCTCTGATACCAAGCTATCACAACCCGATTTCTTAGGTACTGATGGCACCTACAACTCCCCAGTAGGCGAACCAATTATCATAGCCCAAAACAATTTGTATTAGGCTACTACCTAACCCATACACACAATAAATAGAAACTAGCGGAAGCAGAATATAAAGATAGAACAAAGCGGAAGCAATAACCTGAAGATATACATAATGAAACTACACCAACCCCAAGACTTGGTATCGATAGTACAGAAGCTTCTAATATGATATAAGTTCTAGAAGTAACAAAATACAATATACAACTATCTTTGAAAGTACAAAGAGTAACAGTGCCAAAAGATGAGATGTGGCCAAGGCCTGATCGTCAGGTGCTCACCCTAGTCTCGAATATCCAAAAGTTGCACGAGTCTCCATGCGATCAACAGCAAAAGCTCACACTAATATCTGCACCAAAAAGATGCAGAATTGTAGTATGAGCACCAATTTCTAAGCAATAGGTACCCAGTAGGTATCATCGGCCGACTGAGCACATATAAGATATAAAAATAGTAAGCATCAGATAACAAGAAAGCAGTCACTGAAGCAAATAGGGAAAACACATGAAAGCCAGCATGGAGAATAGCCAATCAAGAGTTATAATCATAATTCTAGCACAGAATATATACATAACACAGGAACACAAGTGAAAGAAAGAAGAACGCACCTGGAGTCCTTGCAATAACAATATATAAAGAAAAAGTGTAGAAACATGGCGGTATACTGGTAACCTCAAGTAAAAGAGGAAAGAAGGAAAGTAAGCCAACACAATCAACTAGAAGCCATACACTAACAGAATCATGCTTAAAACATCAATTTCAAGATAAGAATAGATGTAAAAAAATCTCTCACATATAACCCTAGGATGGAATAACTAAGCCATAAAGTTCCGAGATCCACAATCAAGGATCAAGATAAGTAGTAGAATTCGATAACCCACAACCACTCCGAAGGCCACATAAATAGTGCCTCAGTAATATAGGACCCACTAGTCCCTCAATAAACAAGTCTAAAAGCCAGAGCCTCAACAGGATAAAAACCACTAATCCAACCAGAACTAAAGGTCATAAAAAGCTCTATATGATGAAGGGAGTAATATAATCTACCTACAGTCCGAAAGGCCGCCCATACAATTGAGAAATGAAATCAAGTGAAAACAAACCCTTCGGTCTCCCATACAATCGGAGTGTACACTGAGCACACAACAAATAAGGGTGGAATCTAAATATAATATGCATGATGATGTGATATGGTAGAACTAGGTGTGATAGTAATGTCGTATGTTACCCCTTTTGGTGCCCCAAAGGCCCAATAGAGGCAGGATTCATGGAAGGAACTTTCTTGAGTACCTCTATTCCATCGTGCACCCCCCCTCTAGTCACCTTCGGCCCGTAGCACTTGGTCCAGAATGGTAAGGTCCATGGATGTCTACTCGTAGACCACATACTAAAAACACTTTCCTTAATATAAAGCTCAATAATTGGAAACTCATCGTACTTGCCCAAATTCGATCCAAGTCTAAATCAGTAGTAGTAATCTCAAACCCCGCCAAAAGGTGTCTGAAGCGTATTCGGGTCTAAAATAGTAGTCAAATATCAATAACCCATATCAATGGTACCCAAAATATATCCAGGTTCTAAATCAGTAGCCAAATCTCAATAACCCTTATCAAGGATGTAATGACCCTTCCGGTCATTTACACGTTTTCGCCTTTCTTGTACCATTAGAGCTTACTTGTAGCGGCCCAATTCATTTATGGCTTGTCGGGACCGGTAGTTTGGTGCCCAGGCCATTTGTTTGATCTTTATGGCCGTTCCTCATTTTAGAGCTTCAACTTTGGAAATCGTTGACTTCCGACAACATTCTTGGTAATACCAAAGAATTAAACCAAGGTTCTAGGTCAAAGGAATCCCTTACTCGAAAGTTTGAGTTAAAAAAATGCCTCGTGTAACACCTCGCCCGTTTGGATGGTTTAAAGTAACCCGTGCCTTTGGGGTAAGACTAATAGTGTCTAATATACTAAGAAGGATGTGTTATGCGGTATTGTAATGGAAAAATGGTCGTATGATAAGTTTTGAAGTCAAGCCGTTGCGAAACAAAAGTCGGAAAAAGTTATTGTAAATTCCTTTAAGGAATTCTCTTCAAATTTCGGTTAAATGTCTTGGGGTGTTTCTCCCTATCTATAAAGAGTTAGTGGGACCCCAATATACCAAATCGAAGGTCTACGAGACTAGTTTCTAAAGCACTAAACCGTTTGTCCATATGACTTCATAATAGAGAGATATTCATATTTTCGTAAGACTGCACAAGCAGACACGTCAAGGTAGGGCCCACATCCTAAGTCGGTTCAGCTTATAAAAGCTGATTTCTCCTTCGTTTTAACTCATATTTTTCACCCAAAATTCTTAGAAAATCAGAGGGAGAGTCCATAAATAATCCATGGACTTTGATCCTTTCAATTCGGAAGTTGCTCTACGTCGCGAGCTCGTCATTTTGGTATAGTTTTCCCCGTCGATTTCATGGCATATCTTCGTCGGTGTTGATGCAAAAATCCAGCAGGTGTTTTCTGAGTATTTGGCACTAGCTACGGAGTTATATTGGTGAGGTATGGATCCTGTACACTTATCTATTTTTTGAATCAAGATTCTAAGCTTCTAGTCACGAAAAGTTGTATTTTTCGATAACTTGTAGTAGTTTCTTGTTCGATTTGGATATGTTTGTTGTTCCTGCAAGGAGGCAGGTTGTTAATCTTGGGATATTGAATATTTTTGTCAAGGAAATCTCTCCCCTACGACCCTCCTTCATTATTATATGTTCTAGTATCATTTTTACAACTTTTCGAGCCACGAAGTGGTGTTTTGGGTATTGTGGCTTTGGACAGCCCCTTTATCTTATTATGTTTGGGTATTGTTGTGGTGTAATGGTTGTGGTAATGTTCTGGAGGGATTGGGAAAATTGTGCAATTCTTTTTGAGATCGCATACGATAGTGATTGGATTGAACAATATGAAGTACGCCTTGAAATAGTGCCTCGGGAGCTCGTCGCTCCTTGGAGATGTGGTTAACGTATTGTTGTTGGATTTAGCTGCCATTTTTTATTGTTATTGGCCTCATTTTATGCTTTGGAGTTGGCTGGTCGCGAGTGTGATATTAACACATTACCAATTGGTTATGGCTCGTTCTTGCATCCTTGTCGATTCTAGCAATTGTTCCATTACCTTGGTTGGTCAGGCTTCATAGAGACGCCTTTGGGGCTTCAGTTGAAAGTATTTGTTTTGTGTGATTTAGAGCTTCCCGGAGCAGTTTGAGTCTGGACGACGCCGTTCCCGCAGCTAGTCATCGGATGACAGGTAGGTTATGACTTTCCTACATAGACTCCGCGTATATAGGCTATAACTGCATTAATTAACATCCTTGGGTGGGTTATTATAGGTTGGTACCCCAGACCTTGTCCACCTTGTTTGTCCGTTATTTCATGCGTTGTTTGTAGTATTCGCGCAGTATTGTATATTACCCTTGTGGTCCTGTGTGGCCTTGTATTGACTCTGGAACATAGATGGTGGGTTATTGGGGAATGTCCGCGAGTCCCGGACATAGAGATTATACTTTTAGGCTGGTTATATCTGCTGAGTAGCTGTTGGGCCTGTACAGGGCTGATAGGAGTTGTTGTGAGCCATTTGGCTACTTTTATATTTGTGTGCGAGCATATCATCCATGAAAAAGGTTTTCCCCTGCATGTTTTACTACAGTTTTGGCTGGGAGCCACTACCGACAGTTTTCCTAAATTTACATAGCCCTGGGGGCCCATTTTTGGTACTGTTGATTATCGAAAAGGGGATTTTTGGATGTTTTCGCACTGATTTTATTACTTGTATTAGTCTCTGCGGGGCAGAGCACCAGACTTGATTTTATTACTGATACTAGTCTCTGCGGGGCAGAGCACCAGACCTGATTTTATTACTGATACTAGTCTCTGTGGGGCAGAGTACCAGACTTGATTTTATTACTGATACTAGTCTCTGCGGGGCGGAGCACTAGACTTGATTTACTACAGTTTTAGACCCGGTTACGCCCGGGCACCCTTGGAGGGGTTTTTGAGGCATTTTCTACTCTTTAGTCCTGGATAGGGTCTGGGCATGCATATTTGAGACTGGGTCTCTATCTTGATCCCGGACTTGCTTCCGGATGACATGTCTTGATATTGAGTTTTAGTATGGGGTTGGGGACCTCCATGGACCTTGCCGCTCTGGGCCTGGGGCTTCGAGTTGCGTGCACCGGAGGGAAGGGTATACGGTGGAGTAGAGGTATACAGGCTGAGTCCTTCCATGGAACCTGCCTGCTGGGCCTGATTGGCACCGGAGGAGGTATATACAGAGGTTCTATTTCACATCATATCATATCATGCATTGGATTTCACCCTTGTTTGTTGTGTGTTCAGTGTACGCTCCGATAGTATGGGATGCCGGAGGATTTGTTTTCACTTGATTGTGTTCCTCGGTTGTATGGGTGGCCGTTGGGACTGTAGGTAGACTATATTTACTCCTATTTTTACTTAGAGCTTGTCTTGGCACCCGGTTCTTGAAAGATTAGTGATGGCTAGCCTGTTGAGGCTTTGGTTGTGGGATGTCTGATTATTGAGAGGGCTTTGGAGTCCTATCTTATCGATACACTTTTGTGTGGCCTTTTGAGCAGAGTGTGAGATTCTGTCTCTATCCTTGTGGGAAGTTGAGTGGTATCTCTCGGTTATTGTGGCCAAGTTATTTCATCCTAGGGTTGTACTTGTGAGGTGATTCCCTGGTTATGCTATCATGTGATTGGATTGGTGTTATGATTTCCTTATAGTCGTTGATTCTATTTTGAGTATGTTTGACTGCTCTCTGTCTTTTCCTTTTACTTGAGGTTACCGGTATACCGCCATTTTCTCAACTCTCTCTCTACTTACTTATATTGTTGTACAAGGACTCCAGGTGCGTTCTTCTTTCCTTCACCAGTGATTCTGTGTGATTGTATCTCTGTGCTAGCATGTGTTACTTGAAGTTCTGGGTTATGGATGATCTATGCTAGCTCCTTGTGCCTTGCTTATTGCTTCAGTGACTGCTTTCTTGCTATCTGTTACTTACTGCTTTTATATCTTATATCCGCTCAGTCGGCCGATGATACCTACTGAGTACCCGTTGTTTTGGTGCTCATACCATACTTCTGCACTTTTTGGTGCAGATATTAGCTGAGCTTTCGCCGTTGAACGCATTGGAGACTCGTGCAGCTTTTGGATCTTCAAGACTAGGGTGAACGCCTGATGGTCGGGGCTTGTTTACATCTCATCTTTTGTACTGTTACTCTTTGTATATTCAGAGACAGTTGTACTTATTATTTTGTTACTTCTAGCACTTGTATTCTGTTAGAAGCTTCTGTACTGTCGATACCAAGTCTTAGGGTTGGTGTAGTTTCATGATGTATATATTCGGGTAAATTGCTTCCCCGTTGTCTTATCTTTAAATTCTGCTTCTGCTTATCTCAGCTTGCTGAGCGTATTGATTAGGTAGTAGCCCATTACTAGCTGTTCCGGGCTACGGGAAATGGTTTGCCTACTGGGGAGTTGTAGGTGCCATCATGACTTGAGAAATCGGGTCGTGACAAAGGATGCCCAGAACGTATCCGGGTCTAAATCAGTAATCAAGTCTCAAAATTCATAAACAGGGTGCCCGGCACATATCCAGGTCTAAATCTGTAGAAAATCATATCTAGCACTACGGCACAACCGAGCCTAGTATCAATCTAAAAACCAGTGATAAAATCATCAAAATATCCTCTCTATTCTAAGAGGTATCATAAAAGTCAGTATCAAAAGCCTTTCATAATCATTTTTACCAAAAATGGGCCCTCGGGGCCATGCAAAGTTTAGAAAATCATTTATAGTAGGCCCAAAGCCAAATCAGTAGTAAAGCATGTAGAAAAACCTTTGCATGAATGATATGCTCGCAAACAATATAAATTAGCCCAGAATGACTCACAAACATTCCTATCGGCCCTTCACAGGCATAATCAGTTCTACAACACAAATAGCCAGCCTAAAGCAATATTTAGATGTTTGAGACTCATGAACATTCATAAATATCCCACCGTTTATAGTCCAAAGGAATATACAAAGGACCCACGGGGCCACAAAGGTAATATAGCAATACTACACGAATACTACAATCAACGTATGAAATAAGCAGACAGAAAAGACAGACAAGGTCTGAGGGTACCAACCTATAAAACCAACCCAAGGATTCTAATTAATGCAGTTATAGCCTATATATGCAGAGTCTAGGTGGGGAAAGCCATAACCTACCTGTCGTCCGACGACTAGCTGCGGGGAAAACATCGTCCAAGCACGAACTTCTCTGAAAAACTCCAAATAATGAAAACACTATCAACACAATAATCTAGACATCAAAATGAAACCAATGATACTCATATTGCTACAGGTGTAGCTGGGTCGAAATTCGGGTCAAAAGCAGGCTCGCAGGGCCCACAACCCAAAATCAAAAACGTAAAAAATACGTTAATCACAACAATACCAAGAGGGCATGCTCTAAAATTAAGCAAATTTGGCCAAGGAAAATGGCACAAAACAACCCACTCAAAAGGGAATTGAAGATGGAATTTTAAGAATAAACCAAAAATTGAGCAAGAATTTACTTAACACAATGAAAGAAAATACGCCAAGGAAGTGAATTCCACGAACCCACGAACATGCAACCACAAGAGGACAACTTCTATAAAGGATTTCTCAAGCTTAAGAACCAACAACAATAGAGGTTGTAACAATGGAGAAGAAGCAAATTTTGGGGAAGAAGAACTTACCCAACGACAAGGAAACAAGACTTCTCAAAAATTAACAAATTCCCCAAGACTATGAACTGGTGGGAGCACTTTGGTAGAGAGAATTTCAAGTTTAGAGTTGGGAAAATGAAGGAACAAAAGCTGGAAAATTGAAGGAGAAGGAATATATACCTGCTGGTCACTGGTCAGCGCCATTAGCACTAAACCAGCGCCATCGCACAGGAGGAGGTTGGGCCACAAGGCACCATCGTGCCCGAAGGTTACTATCGCGCTGGCAGGTTGCAAGCGCTATTACGCTGACCTTGGGGCAATAGCGTTGAAGGCTGGCTTGCAACAGAACATCTGCAATTCCAAAAACTTATATGGGGTGTTCCGAGCACAATCAGAACTCGTTACTCAAAACCAATAATGCTACTAAAGTGGAAATAATGTTTCGGACTTAACGAAATCGACAAAACTTCTGTACGAGGTCATCTCGGAAGAATGTTGACCCAAGTCAATACTAGCTAATGCCAACCAAATATTTGAAATGAGCCTGGCTTACCCAGGACCCTAACCAACCAACTAACTAACACAAACTCAGCATTCCAAAGCTAACAGCACTAACGAAATTTCCATCCGAGGCCGTATTCTCTAAATGTTGACCAAAGTCAACCAAACAAGCCCAACTACCCTAAAACACAAAATGAGAGAGATCTCCAAGCTGAATATCTCCCAGATCCCAACCAAAGATCCACCTAGACCAAAGTCTACGTTTCGGAGCTAACAGAACTGTCAGAATTCAATTCCGAGCACGATAGCTAAGAATGATGACTGAAGTCAATGATTTCCAAAGTTAAGGCTCTAAAATTGGAAAGCAGCCAAAAAGACCAAACAAACGGCTTGGGTACCAAACTATTGATCCTAGCGAGCCATAAATGACTTGGGGTCACTACAGGCAAGCTGTAACAGTGCAAGGAAGGAAAATTGCGTAAATGATCGAAAGGGTCATTACATTTCTTGTTGTCACTTCGATGTCTATTCAAAGTTATTCTTCTTCGTTAATAGTGAAAAGAACCTGTGACTTCTTTTGGATGAATGGGATATGAACCAGCTTAATACTGTTAATCTACCAATGAGTCTTTATTTGGCTTTGACATCCTCGAGGACTTCTGGGATCTCTTTTGTAGATTTAATATTATCTAGATCGACTTTGATTTATTTGTTTAATATGAGAAACTAAGAAATTTTCCCGAACCAACTCCAAAAGCA
This sequence comes from Jaltomata sinuosa, assembly GCA_003996215.1. Taxonomy (NCBI): domain Eukaryota; kingdom Viridiplantae; phylum Streptophyta; class Magnoliopsida; order Solanales; family Solanaceae; genus Jaltomata; species Jaltomata sinuosa. The sequence goes on along the minus strand of QJPP01001330.1, from coordinate 467,188 downwards.
CATATATTCAGCTTCAACTTTATGTTATACTTTCTTAGTATATCAAATGTCTTCTGCAAATAAGTCAAATGGTCTTCTGAATCCAGAGACTTAACCAACATATCAACAATATATATTTTCACAGTTTTACATATTTGTTCTTTAAACATGCAATTTACTAGTGTTTGGTAACTACCCCAACATTTTTTAATCAGAAAGGCATTACACTATAATAGTAATACAAATGATTTTTTTTTACAGATTTTACGGATTCATCCTTGGATGCATCCATAATAGGCGTCAAGGAAACTCAACATTTTGTGATCGGTTGTCGTATTGATCATTTGATCGGTATGCAACAACAAAAAAAATCTTTTCGACATGACTTATTTAAATTTTTATAAATTATACATATTAATTTATTCTCTTTTTTGGGTACTACCAAAACATTTTCTAACCATTTAGGGTAATTCACTTCTCGGATGGTCCTATGTTAAGTAATTTATTTACCTCTTCCTTCAAAAACTTGTTCTTATGCTCTGCAATTGGTTGTATTTTTGCTTTACTGGTATGAACCTTGGATCCAAGATTATCTTGTTATTAGTAACCTTTGTGGTATACCTATCATATCTAAGCGGGACCATGCAAAGTAATCTGCATTAGCTTTAACAAACTCAATTATACTGCACTTGAGTTCCAGATTTAATTAGTACCTAAGTATACCATTCTTTTGGTCTAGTGTACAAACAAGATAACTTGCTAGAGCTCTTCCACCATTTACTTGGTAGTGTTGGATTCCTTCAGAACTTTGAAAGACCTTGGTACTCGAGGTGTTCCTATTTCTTCTTTGTTTCTTTTCCTATTGAATTTTCTATCTTCGAGCTTGATTGTTGATTTGAAGTTTCCCCCTTCGTTCCTTTCTCATCTGTATTTTCTACCTCAACGCTGGATTTTAGTGGAAACTTGTGTTCCTATAATTTTTATTTGCTCTTTTTGCATACTTTTTCATCTGTCGATTCATCCACATCAAACATCTCTTTTGTCGCCAGTTGTTTACCTCAAATTTGGATGATCCCATATGGAATTGGGAATTTTATCATCAAGTGCATAGTTAAAGGTACTGCCTTCATCTCGTTGACCCATGGCCTCCCAAATATTGCATTATACCTTATATCACCGTCTATGACATAGAATTTTGTCTCTTTGATCATTCCTAGGGAATTGATTGGTAGTACAATTATACCACTAGTTATATCACTTTCCATGCTAAATTTAGAGAGTACTCTTTTTAACAAGATTTCTTTGTCCAAAATCTTTATTTGGTCAACCACTTTCCATCGTATAATGTTGGTCGAACTTCTTAGACTAATTAAAGCATGATTAACTTGAAAATGATAAAAAGTAATAGTAATTACCAATGTGTATGAGGTTGTATGGTACCTTTCATGTCTTCATTGATAAAGGTGATTGGCTTATCCTCCCTAAGAAATTCTCGAGTCTTTTTCCCTAGTTAGTGATACTTTTGTTTTCTTCTCCGTTCTAAAGATTACTCCATCGAATTCTGCACCTCACATATCATATTTATCACATGGTTTAATGTTGCAGGTTTAACTGGCGTATCCGCATCTCTACACTAACCATTATTACTTTTGGCCCGATCACTTAAAATTTCCTTAAATTACCTTCCTTTAATAATTGGGATACCTTCTTTTGCAAATGGTGACAATCCCTGATGTTCTAACCATATGTTCCATGGAAGTCACACACTAGACTCGGATCCCTTTAATTTGGATCAGATCTAATAGATTTTGGCCACCTTGCATTCTTGATTTCTCACGCATCTAACCAGCTCGCGTGGTTCACCAGTTCCATCAAAAACTCTCATTTGTTGAAGCTTTCCTGATCAGCGATACCAACTCAACCATCACCAAAGTGCTAATCCATATGTTCCTCCACCAAAAGGCGATGTTTATCTATATCAACCAAGTGTGAGTAACCCCGTACATTCCAAGTTTAAAGATATGTTATCTCAAGTGTTAAAAAAAAGTTGAATCTATAGATAGTGGGGTGAAAGACTTAAAAAGTGAGGTATCCACTCTATATCAAATAGTAAATTTATTGAGCCTTTATTCATGAATTATTACCATGTTTTGATGAGAACTAGAGGTACTTATTACTTTTATTGATGAAAATGCAGGTACTCTTTGTCAAGAGTAGAAAACAAAGGAATTGAGCCCAAATAGCCCAAAAAGAGTTGAAGTGTGAAGGTGATAAAAAATGAGGAAGAATCTGATGAGAGGTGCGACCGATATGTGAGTCGCATAATGCGGCATGCGATTTGCACCTCCCTTTGTACCTCACCACTGAAGCAACTGAGATCACTGGTTTGAGAAAAGAGGACATGCAATGTGCAGAACATGTGGTGTGACTGCACGACATATCGCACATTGCATCGCACCACTCCCGAAGGGCATTTTTATCTAACTTCAAGTGACACATTGGGAAGCTTCTGAAACCCATTTGGGTGTGTACCAGATATAAAATTTTAGTTTTGAGTTTTTCCAAGGAGATATTGAGAATGTACTCTTCTCTCTTGATCTTCTCCACTTAGAATTCATTATTTTTGTATTGATTGAGCTTAAATTTGGATATTGGCTTGAATATGAATGGAATTATGAGTTATCCAATTGGTATATCTTCTTATTTCCTTAGTATGAGCAGCTAAGTTTCTTGTCTAGAGGTATGTGCATGATGGGTATTTAAATTTGGATATGGGTCATGTTTAATTATGCTTATAATTGATGAATTGAAATGGGTCTATTGAATTCCTCAAGGTTTAATCATAAAATTGATGGTTGCAAACATGAATTGAATTTTCTTAATTGTGTTCTTGCTTAAAAGAAAGGTTCATAATTCGGGTAGGAATTCAATAGTGGGAATTTGGGATTTCCACCTTAGATTGAGGCTAGAAATACCTTAATCGACAAAAATTCTCATATAAGAATCTAAGCTAGAAATAGTGTGATACCCCCAAGCAATTGAATTGGTTGGTTTATGTCAAAACTATAGTGCTTGAGCAAAGACTATATGATATATATTTGGAGGATTGAGAGATTACCAAATATAACTAAAACCAATGCTACCTGTATCATTAATCGAGTATTTGCATAATTAATCAAGTACCCTAACCCATTGTAGAATTCCATCGGAAGCATACCCCTAGTCTCCTACTCATTAATTACAAATCTTGTGTTACATTGCTCTTTGGTGCCGAAATCGATATTGATACGTAAATTTTCCCTTTCCCGTTCCCCCAATTTTTACTTTTAAATTGTTAAAACATTCAATCTCTTAGTAATTATTTCTCGATGATCTCTTAGCGAATCATCACTCCATTCTCCACGGATTCTACCTCGACAATCCGTTGGGTTTATTTTATTTTGCTTGACGATCGCTACCACCTCCTTTGGGAGAGTGCTTTTGAGAATCATCAGGGAGCTACTTGGGAAGTAAAAGCAGCTATGATTACCAAGTAACCTCACCTCTTTTCTTCTGATTCAGCTCTAGCTTGAGGTAATAGTTTCCTCATTTGTATTCCCCTATGTTTCTTGTTCCATCAGCCAGTCTTGCATTTCCAGTATGCATTCATGTATCACAAATTTAGTTTAATTATATTTCAGTTAGAATTCAGTCATTATTTCAGTACTTCAACTTTTAGAACTTCGTCTGAGGGATTGCAGCAACTTCCCTATTATTTTAGCCGAGTTAAGTCTTCATTCAAGGATGAAAGATCCCAGGGGGGATATATTGTAACACCCTAAAAATTCTAAGCTAAGAAACAAACCAGAATTTTAAGTATGAAACTGTCAAAGTGATAGAATAGGAATCGCGGATGGGTTCCATAGATCGTGGAACAGACCACAGGCCGTGGATGCCATCAGTTGAACAAGTCCTGTAAACCAACCTCTGGGATGTGATCCATGAGAGGGATCCACAGACTATGGATCAGACAATGATCCATGGTTGCCACTTGTAGAACTAAACCTGAAGGGTGACAGTCGGCATGAAATCCACAACCGAGGTCCATGGACTATGGGATAGTCCATGAGCCTTGGTCTACTGATACGCTCAAATTACACCTCCAAAAAAAGTATAAAGAGGTCGTTGTTCAAATATAGAACCTAACCAAGGTTAGGGTCGATCCCACAGGGAATATGGTTGGACCTAAGTCAACTGTGCATATTTGTGCTCGTAGCTGTCGTATTTCCCCAATGGGGGGATTTATCGTAACAAGTAATGTTTGTAAAGAAAAGTGTAACAAGTATCAGAGTATCAGTTTCAATTATCGTTAATCAGTGAGAGAAGTTACTAGGGTAGTGTTCCCCATGAATTCATAATACAGTAAGGCATTATACTAGAAATCTAGTATGGCGCTCAACATGCAAGATCGGTAAGTTAAGTTCAACTAAACAGATGGTCACCAAGACAGAAGAATTTCACCACGCAACTTGGTCAGTCTATGGGTGTCTGCTTTACTAACCCTTACAAATGATCTCAGATAAGCTATTCCCGAATAAGGTCAAGCTATTAGATGAGGGTTGATAGTCTCAAATCTTCATTGTATAATCCTTTTTCCCATTATTTACCCCTTTGGTCAAGCAAGTAAGAATAAGGCAAGTTTTAACATTATGCACCATTAAAAAGCAATCAAAGCAAAGGGAAGAACAATACATACATGAACAACATTCTAGAATTACTTAGTACTTTGCCTACTTTGATAATCTGTTATGGTTCCCACAACCCTAGCTGTAGATTTAGCTACTCATGTTCGTACGAAAACAATTAGATTCAGATGAAGAAATCATAATTATAACTTATAATATGAATATAAAAAACCCAAAATCTTAAATTATCAAGAGCACTTCAATTACCAAGAATCAATGATCGAGTTCTCAAAAGTATGTAAGAACAATGTCAACAATACGTCAAGTTGTCTAATAAAATGAGTAACAGCTAAATAAAACCCTACAAAAAGTATTTATTAACAAAAAAGACCGAATACTACAAGAACAGAAAAGCTAGACACGACATTTCCGATGGGAAGATCCTACGGGCCATTATGGTTCCCACGGCCCATTGTGGATGGCCATCAGAATTTTTTCTCTTTGTGTTATGCTTGCTATCTAGTTCCCATGATCAAAGCTGATGGGCCATCGTGGTTCCCACAACCCATCAAAGACCATCTTTGGCCAAGGTCCTTTAGGTCCATAAGCTCTGCCTCATTCTGATGATCAGTCTTGACGTCCTGTGGCAAGTCCCACGGCCCCTCGCAGTTGGGCATTGGGAACTTGCTCCTTCCAAACCTTGACTGGCATAATACCATGACCAATTCTGATGGCCCGTGGTAAGTCCGATAGCCTATCAGACTTGGTCATTGGGTGCAAATGCCGCATCAAGTAGAGTCTCTTTCATGGGTGTAAAGTGTGCCATACTTATGAGAGGGAGGCTATGAGATATCTTAGGAAAACTTCACTTCTTTCATGTTCACTATCGTGTGATAGAGTTTGACTCTATTTACCCTTCTAATTCATTCTGTATGCATTTCAGATAATGTCTCCGCGAAGAAACACCACGAGGAATGTTAATCTGATCACTTCGAATCATGAGGTTACGAATGCAAAATTTTATGAAGCCATCTATATGTTGGCTTAAGCCATGACAACTAAGTTGAACGAGAAAGGAAAACTAAAAAAGAGGAAGAGAAAGAACAAGAAGACCAAAACGTGGAACCAATCATCTTCTCAGCAGAGGTCATTCAGACCAACCCCATCTTCAGTTAGCACACCTGCCCTAGATTCTCAGTCTTATCACAATAGGGATCCGAAGACCTTGAGGTACCCTCGTTGTAGTAGATGCGGTAAGTTTCATCTAGGTGAGTGCCTTGCTGGTAAAGAGAAGTGTTTTAGGTGTGGTTAGTTAGTCCATAGGATCAAGGATTTCCCCTTAGCTAAGTGGAGCAAATGTGATATTCAGCCCCAAAACCAGCTCCTTTCATTACCTAACCAGCCGGGTCAGGGTATTCCTACAGAAGTTGAGTCAGGTACATCACTAGATTTCTTCTTGTATGCATCCATAGTCCCCGGACCCCTATTCTTGTTTGGTTGTGAGTTGTCTTAACTTAGAACAAAGTAGAGTTAGAAGGGTTGAGGCCTAGACTTTTAGGTAAAGGAGGATCTTAGACTATAGGAGGAAGTGGGTATCGGGCTAGATTCTGGAGTAATATATGTTTCGTTAGGGTAAAATGATCGTAGTACCTTTAAGAGATGGGTGAGAGATCCATAGACTTAGAAGGGTAGCATGAATCTAAGGAGGAGATGGTGGGATATGAATCGGTCAGATTTTGGAGGCTCAGGTAGTGATATCGTTGAGTGTTAGAACAAAGTTAGGAGGGGAGGCAGAAGCTTATTTCCATCCTAGCATCCTAAGTATTCTCATGCCATTACGATACCATTTTGCATGCCTTGTGTGTCAGCGCCATGGTTATATTTCAATTTACACACTCCATCAAGATTCACGCTCATATTCAGCTTCTAGAATGGCAAGTGATTTCTTCAGACAATGATTCTACTCTTACTCTGCGAGTCTATGAATCCCAGCTTTATGCCCCGAGGTCCGTTATGTATATGAACTCATGTATTGCAATATGTTCAGTTATGTTTACTCATTCAGTCTTCAAAAATACCTCAATGGCTAATCAAATCATGTTACGTCATGTATATGCTCAGACCTGATTCTTAAAATGATTCGCGCTTATGATTTCCTTATTCTAAAGCCCTTTTGACCTTTGCCTTTGATGAAGAGGGGTGGTGATCCCTACTAATTCTTGTCTCATGTGCCCAGTATATGAAGTGCGCATGCCTATTACGCTCAATTCCCCAAGCCCCACCTTGAGTGGCTTGATCACGCTAAGTGTAAGTCAAGATCAATCAGTAATCTTTCATTCGTGATGCTCATGCTCTCGCTCTTTTCTTTCGGTAATTCTGTCTTATGTTGTTATGGGTGTTAGGGAAGAAAGCCTAGTAGTAGCCTAGATGAGAAGTGGTGGGTTTCTTTTCTTTTTGGTGTTCTTGTTGAGGAATTTTGGTGTGTCTCCTTGTAGGAATTCTGATGTTGCAACTCCTAAGTATGTTAGGGAAGGGAGGGAAAGTCTTGGATAGGGTAAGCCAAAACCCATTAGGTGACCATAGTTATAAGTTTGACTATCGTGATGGAATACATGTGGACCCTTGTTTTATGCAACTAGTGACCCTTTGATTAGGAGCTCAAGGTTAGTTGGTTGTTGTGATAAGAAGAAATGCTATTCTTAGGAGATAACTCTAGGTGCAAGAGGTCTAGTCAATATAGGTTTTAACATGGGAAATTGGGTAGTTAGACTCAGACCTTAGTACCTTTATGTGCGCTGTTGAGGTTGTTAGTTGCGAATGGTAGGGGTGGTATTTAGAAGAGAATGATTCTCCCGTATATCTACTTCTCTCAGTTTGGTGTTCCTTTTGGTTAACTGTGATCTCTAAAGTATGTTCGTTCCTTATGAGTTTTAGCTGAGTTCCTACTCTCATCCTAGACCAGCTATCACGTTGGGTATCTAGTTCCTGTCCCATTAGTTGTTCTTACATTCCCAGCATGCATACGTGTCTCATGAATCCAGCTCAATTTTGATCAGAAGTCGGTTACCACGATAGTACTTAAGCTTTTACAACTCAGTTGAAGGAGGTACTTGGGAAGCAGAATTATCCATGAAGGCCAAGTACCCTCATCCTCTTCTTTTCGATACATTTTTATCTTGAAAAGTAGTTCCATCCTTAGTATGTCCCTCCGATTCTATTCCAGCAGTTTCTCTCATGATCCTAGTATGTATCCATGTTTTTTGAAATGTTAGTTTTATCATGTTTTAAGTTGAAAAGTTCACCTTTCATGTTTACTCCATTGTTTCCTTATTTTGAGGTTTGGTTGGGATGCTATCTCTTTAGTTTTTCTTGCTTAGTCTTCATTCGAGGACGAATGATCCCAAGGGAGAGATATTGTAACACCCGAAAAATCCTAAGCTAATGCCCAAACCTTTTCCATGAGTGTGTAAGTGCTTTAGATGCGAGTCATGTTCATAAGAAACTCCTATCATCAAGTTAAGTTGGAAGCACCTCGGCCAAATGAGTTTCCTTATAAGACTAAACTAGGGTCAACTTCAATCGATCATTTATCATAAAATATAAATAGTTAGGTAGCTTATTACCCACCAAATTAAAGGTTTTTGAGTCTTCTTTCCAACGCCACTGACTGCGCATTAATGCGAGTCGGGAGTAAAAAGTTATGGGCAGTTTATTGCAGTGCTGCCAGTGATGACGGATGGGAATGACGAACCGTGGTTCTGAACCACGGTCCGTACTGTGACTCGTCATTGCTGAACTGAACCTTAAAATTTTCATTCTCAAAACCACTGGTTGGTTCACGACCCGTAGACCAAAACCACGGTCCGTAGAGTGACCTGTGGTTTGTCAAAATTCAGCTTTTCTTCCCCAAATTCCACGAGTAAGTCTACGACCCGTGTTTCATTCTACGAGTCCATCATGTTGACTCGTAGAATGACTTCTGAAACATAATTCCTAGACAGGAATGACGAAGATCTCCTATCAGAAAAATTCCCAATTCTCCTTTTGGGGCTTCAACTCTCACATAAAGTTCTTGTTTCGACAATTCAAAAGTTGGAGAAGGTTTTTTACTAATAAATCCCTAATGAAAAAAGGGCTAAAAAAAAAGAAGGAATTTCGTATATAAAGATATGGTTTTCCGGGTTTAGATCGAAATGGAATCCCCGAAAACCAGGGCTGGAGTATTAGACTTGTTCTGCTTTGATAGAGGCACTGTAACCGTAAGTGTGGATATGATGCCGGAAATAGACCGATTTTATATCACCCTTCAATTCGAATTAGCAAAAGCAATGTCTCCTTGCATAATATGGATTCCAAACATTCATGATCTGGATGTGAATGAGCAACCACAAATGGGGTCCTTTAGGCAGCCGATTGCCCGTTTGCTTCCACTGACTTACGTCGTGAAAAAGGCGCGAGAAGTTTTGTGAAGGTAGAGAGAGATTTGAAAATCAGACTTCAAGTTGGTGTGCCGCGTGTTAAGAAGGCAGAGACCGCCCCAGGCTTCGCCCTAATTCCCATCTAAGGTTGAATAAGATTAGATTAGTCGAGGACCAAAGCCGATCTTCGAAATGGAGAGGGGTTCTACGGTTCGTAGTTCAAACTACGGATCATCTGTGACTCGTAGAAGTTGGTTCTGAGGGCTGCATGATCCCAAGGAACTACGGCTCAGGTCTACGACTCGTCATTTGGATGACGGGTCCGTCCTGTTGATTCGTGGTTTTGCTTATGCAGCCTGACTCTTGGGCCAGGAATGACGGGTGGAAACCATGAGCCGTGGTTTGATCTACGGCCCGTGGAACCCATCTGTGGTTCCTGAAAGTCGATTTTTTCTAGCTTTTTCCAAGCTTAAGTCCAGGGGTATTTTTTGTAATTTCACACTCTTTTAACTCCTATACTAAGTCGTTTTAAGCCTATTTAGAAGGGTTTTTATCCCCACTTGGCCTAAGTTTTCTCCCATTCTTTCAATCAAGTTTTAAAAAAAGAAAAAGGGAGTTCCATCCTCTCCAGCTTCAAGATAGGGTTTCAAGCTCCATGGAAAGGGATTTACTCCAAGTCTCCATTCTTCTCAAACTCTTAGTGGGCTAACTTCAATTAAGGTATGTGGGTATTCAACAATGGGTTCCTTTCACCCTTGTGCCCAAAACCCTAAATCTTTATTTGATTTCATGAACTTTCAAATTAGGGTTCTTACTCAATTCTTATGGGTTTTGCTATAAATTGCCTTCTCATGATTTTATTATGAAGTTACCACTAAATTGCATGTTTTTGCATGGGTTTTTTTTACATGTGAATTCTTATTTCATGGATTGAAGTCTAAATATGGAAATTTCTACATGCATGACATTGGTTTAAGTAAATTGGATTTAAGAGCATGTTTCTGATGGATTTTCAAGTATGGGCATGCTTAGTTCCTATGTTCTATGAAAGTATATATTTTATGAAATTGAACTAGAGCCATGCAAATTTCTCATGTTATGAAGTATGATGCAAGACGCCCGATGTTCCATCAATGCTCATGAATTATTTTCAAAACCCTAATTCATGAGTAGTATGACAATCCGGGGAATGAATATGTTATGAACAAATTTGGCATATGATATATCACATGTATGTGAGCTGATGATATGTATATATTTATGTTTTGGGAGTAGTATTTAGCACCGAGTTAAACCGGGTGAGAGTACCCTTAGTCCCAGAACTATGTGCCACCGTAGGTTGCCCTTTGAGGATGATGATGACATGATCTTGGTAATGAAATGGTTCTAACTTTGGCAGGTTAGGACAACCTTTTTCGGTGTGGGGCAATGACACCGGACTCCATGTAGCTCAGCATGGTTTAATGTCGGTTAAGAGAAACTCCCGCATGATTATTTTTAAGCTACAAAGTTATATGATTCTATACTTTGACTTAAGCTTTATTTCATATTTTATGTCTTTTATCTTGGTATTTACTAATGTCCCTTCTTTATGTTACAAGTTCTTTTTTTTTGCATGTTTTAAACTGTTTTTATCATGTTCATGCATCGCTCACTTACTCAGTACATTCCATAGTACTGACTGCATATTTCTTTATGTTGCATCCTATTACGATGTAGATTTTATAGCCCGCTCTCCAGTTCATGGCTAGTAGATCAGCAGCACATCCAGTCAGCTTGGTGAGCCCTCCTCCTTCGAGGACTTGGAGTTTAGTTTCATTTCAGCATATTCAGATTGTGTATTCAGTATTCCAGTATTTAGAGTTAGCTGGGGGCTTGTCCTAGTAACTCGCCAGTAGTATAGGCTTTCAGACATAGAGTCAGATGTTCAGTTGTATTTGGGTTGTCACTCTTACACTTTTATTTATATAACGGCTTGAATTGCTCATTACTTCAGTTAAGCTTCCGATCTTATATTTTGATATGTTTTTAAGTCATGCTAATGCCAGAGGGTTATCTTGAGATCACTTGTGATCTTGGGTCCCATGTTACGTCCAGGGGGTAGGCTCGGGGTGTGATAAAAATGGTCTATGATCACTTCCTGACCAACTATTCTACAACCTAGGCAAGACTAAAAGGGCAAATTCTAGATTAGCATACAATGCAAGAACGGTGCTAATACCTCACACGCACATGGCACAAGATTTCATTACTAACTACTAGCACATCAGTTGGCATACCAGATTAGTACAGTTATCATGTACAATAAACATAATATCAGAAATGGAGCCAGACAAGTCAACATATCAATCTTGAAGCACATAGCAAATGATTTTTGAAGGGTCTCACTTTCATTCAAAATATAGTTCAAAATATAAACTGTGTGTGTCCATTTATATCATGCCAAGGTCTTCCTAGCTACGTCTACCTAACACAACCTAAATATGCTGGTTCAACAAAAATAAAAGTCCCCAGGGAAAGAAAATAGCAAGAAAACCCCAAGGACGTGGGTACATATTAATATACCCTCTAGGGTTGCCTCTCAAGCAGGGCCTAATTTAACATTGCAAAACGATGCGGATATCTTGGCTACTCAGACTTCACTAAGATTCCCATCAAAAAGAACTCAAGTAGCCTCCTCCACCCCACAAAAAAGAATGTGCATTATCCTCAATGCACTAAAAATATAAATATGCTAGAGGCGAGAACATACATGTTGCGCCTAAGAGTCGGTGCCCGATGTGGAAGATGGGGCCAATTAGTTCGCCCCTGTACCACTCTCATCAACACTAGTTGCCTCTGCAGCTCTCTCAACATCTCTAATTGCGCCCATCTCAGATGCTCCCATAATGGGGTCTATAGAAGTTTCTTTCGTAGCACCCGCTACACCACTACCAGATGGACCCCTACCAACTGCATCCACTGGACCTGATGCTCAGCCAAAGAAACTTTTTGCATCTATTGTAGTTCCTTCTTCTGACCCTCATCAGCCTTATTTTGATTTTTGGCCAGTGACTTTGGACTCAGATTAGTGTTGTCCTTTTCTTGGTGAACTTTCTTATCTTTCTTTCTCTTTTTCTTCTTCTTAGCCCGAGGACTCACCGGCTCATCAGTGTCATCCCTAGATATTTTACTAAACACTAGATGTGCAAATTTCTATAGAGTAAGCAAGGGTGATTCATTCGGCTCTAGAAGCACTATTAGAATATCACTATACATCAACGTAGACTGCACTTTAAGGTCAACCATTTCTGTTCTCAACCCTACCAACTCCTCCTTTACCTTTGTCAACTCTATGGCTCCCATCTCATTCAATCTTTGATTTATCCTCTCCTCCATATCATCAATGAAACCATGCACGTCTTTGAATGGCTCAATGGCTCGCTTAATGTAGGCATCTATTATAGATTGGAATTGCTCGGCAAACTAACGCAACTATTTCTCGAGCTATTTTGTTTTCTGAACCATGTTGGCAAAGTTCACTGGATGGAAGGCATATATAGATAGTGGCTCAGAGAGTGGAGAGTGCAGGAATAGAGATATAAACCCTACGACGAGTCAACACCAGACCACTACGAGGTCACCTCACGGTGATCGCAACTTCTTCCCTAGCTGAAAGAGTCTCCTCATTAAGACTACACTGTGGTGATGGCAAGGCAGCAACAAATAGAACTTCTTCTGGAGGCAAGACAATGACATCATGAATAGTAGTAGGCTCAGCTAAGCCTGAAATGGATACCTTATCGCAGAGAAGTGGCATTTTTTCATCTTTAGACCACTCAAGATGATGTTTCTTTGTGGCCTGAACAACATGGTCAATGACAAAAAAAATTGGGACCGCGACCTCGTCACACAATTAATAATCAGACAGGGAAAGGAGTAAGATGTGCAATATTTTTTACCTTGTCCTTGATTTCCTCTGCAGTAATTTGGCTGAAGTTTAACTTGTACTTTGATATCAGGCTAGCAACCAATACCGCTCTCTCTATTGTCAACTAATTATTTCCCCCAGTCGGTATGAGCTGGAGATGAACCACCGCCCACCAAAATTTTGCTTTGAAAGTTAAGGTTGGTTTGGTGATCTTTGGATTTGCCTGAAGTAGCCAAGCTGGAGCCCCTTCAGTGATAAACTGCGCCAGCCACTTATTCTACTTGTCTTGGATTTTGTACTTATAGTCATACTCTATTGTGTCTGACGGCTCCATATACTAAGGTCCATAGATAAAAGAGTTGATTAGGTGGGATGATATATCAATCGGTACTCCTCTAATTGGAATGCTCTCAAAAGCGGGCAAGTCCTTCACTTTCTAGCCTTTTTGCAGCTACTCTCTTGCAAGGCCTGATAGTTGGCATAGAATTATCTGACTATCGTAGGCTGGTATTCACCGAGTGGCTTGCTGGTCCATGCGAGGTTATAGTGGCGGAAGTATTCACCGAGCTTGGGGAATTCTTTGAACTCAGTGGTGTCAATTCTCCACTCTTTCGCAATAGGACATCAGACATGCCCCTTGGCCATCAAACCCAGGACATACTCATAAATGTCATTGGCCCCTTGCATACTCCACCTTGACCATTCTCTGAGATCTGGATCCTTACTTTTGATCACAAGGGTGGTTTCGGGCTCCTTAGAAGTGTCCGGAGTTGGCTCACTTTCCTGAGTAGTTCTCTCGGTATTCGAGCCAGATTCTATATCTTTGCCACTCAAGATCAGGATGGTTGTGTCTTTACCACCCTTTTTTGGCGACTCAGCTTCACCACCCTCTTCTTTCAAACTTGCAGATCCAGATGATGACTCTTCCCCCTTTTCAGACCAGGGGGAAGTGTTTTCTAACTCTTGCTATTTTTTGGGTGATATACCTTCCCCCTCTTCAAACTGGGGGAAGGTGATAGAACCAGCTTCCTCTTTGTTGTACGGATGAGGGGGATATGTCAGGCTTGTCCATATTACCCTCAGATTCAGAAGGTTGTTCCTTTACGCGAGACTGAATGTAACACCCCAAAGATTCTAAGATAAGATCCAAACTATTTCCATGAGTGTAATGATCATTTTCCTAGTGTGGTGAGTGTTTTGGAAGTGAATCATGTTCATAAGAAACTCCTAGAAGCAAGTTAAGTCGAAAGCACCCCAACCAAAGAAGTTTTCATGTAAGACTAAACTAGGTTCAAATTTAGACGATCATATCTCCTAGAATATGGAGATTTAGGTGGCTGAGTACCCACCAAATTAAAGGTCTTTGAGTCTTCTTTCCAACATCACCAACCGTGCATTAATACGAGTCTGGAGCAAAAAGTTATCAGTGTTTTACTAAAGGGTGTTTGTCTGTCAAAATGACAGACAACAACCACGAGTAGGTTCCATGAGTCGTGGAAGTTTCCACAAGTCGTGGAAGTTTCCACAAGTCGTGGAAGTTTCCACAGGTCGTGAAACCAACTCGTGGAAACTGTCCAAAAGCTTAATATTTCCCTGGAAAGAATGAGTAGGTTCCACAAGTCGTGGAAGTTTCCACGGGTTATGAAACCAACTCGTGGAAACAGTCCAGAGGCTTAAAAGTGGCCTGAAAACCACGAGGAGGTTCCACAGGTCGTGAAACCAACTCGTGGAAATCATTTCAGAGTCCAGAAAAGTGGTATGAGAACCACGACCCCAATCCACAAACCGTGATCCATTCTATGGGTCGTCGTTCATGTCCGTGGATCCCGACGATGAGTTTTTTCAGCAGTTTTTAATTAAGTATTCCAGAGGTATTTCAGACCTTTCATTCTTCTTTTAGCTCCGACTATAAAAAGTCTTAGGCTTATTTTATCAAGTCTAATCTATCAAAACAAAGTCATATTATCTAAATTCAATTTCAAGTCAGAAAAGAACGCTCTTCTCCAAAGTTCAGACCTAGGGCTTCTTCTCCAAAGCTTCAAACTTCAGATTCTCTTCAGGGATTAATATCCAACAGGTATGTGGGATTCCAATGAGGGTTTATTTTCACCCTCATGCCCAAAGTTAAGTTTTTAGTTATGATTTCTACAAGTTATGATTCAAGGGTTCTTACCCAAACAAGTATTTTATTATGAATTCGATCTCTTGAGGATCCTACACGACTACTATTCTTGTTAGAATGATTTCTACATGAATTCCTGCAATTAGATTTCAAACCCTAGATTTTTTAAGAACTGAATTATAGTCTAATTTTTACCCAACTATGCATATCTTTACAGAACTGAATTCCTCATGATACTATATGTTCCCATATATGTTTAAGTGATATTGCAAGAAGTTTTAAGGATATTTTCTTAAATCTCTGGAATTTTGATGAAACAGACCTAGCCTGGATTTACAGTATCTTCTGCATGAATTAACTTTCTTTTCAAGAAACTTAGCATGAAATTGTAGTGTTTTCACATGAAGTACATTTTCTTCAAGGATTCAGCCTAGTCAACTAGTACTCAGTTTTAAAGCATGAAATCAGTCAGTTTTTAGCCCACAGCTTTTCAGAAAAATAGAATGGCTTCAGCCTAAGCATTATGTTGCATTCTCAGATGATTCAGTCAGTTACGCTTCAAAATAAGAATGTTATCAGTTTCAGTATCACTATATTGCATTCTCAGTTGATTATCAGTATTTGAGCTATCCAGTACTTCAGTTTACATTCATTGCTTATGTATTTAGTTGAGAATAGACTTAGCACCGAGCAGATAGAGGGATGAAGGCTCACCCGTCAGTTTAGGCTGAGACCTTTCGTAGCAATCCCTATGTCTCAGAACTACGGCACCACCGTAGGTTTTAAAGGGGTCACCCGTCAGATTAGGCATGACACCCTTGTCCCTTATGGGAAACAGTTTAGTGGATCCACGTCAGAATTATTTGTACCCTTGGCAAGGTATGAACACCTTCCCAGTTAGGGTTACAAGTTGGTCCCACAGTTAGCTCAGCTTGGGGTATGTCGGTTAATAGTATATCCCACAGTCCATATTCATTATTGCATGACCTTGAATTTAGTTATTCAGTTCAGTTGAGTATTATACAGTTGTATGTTTATATACTTGGTCACTGCATCAGCTTATGCCTTTTATCTTGTATTTAGTACACTATATCACTATTTTCAATATGCTTAGTAGAAGGAACTCATCTAAGGATTTTACTCTAAACATGACTTATGACTTTCAGCTTAGTTGCACTAGTCCATGATTTACAGGCATACTTTATCTTTTAGTCCCTGAAATCCCAAATAACAGTTTTACTCATCTTTAAACAACATGATCTCTCAGTTACAGTCCAGCAACATGATTTACAATCTCTTCAGTAAAAAGAGTTTATGTTATACAACTTTGACTTATGCACTTCAGATATTATACATAGTCCAGTTTTCAGCCATGCTTTCAGTATACATGTATTTTCTCATGATTTACAGTTAGTGCATTATCTCACATGCTCAGTACATTCAAAATACTGGCCGCATACCTTCCTTGTGCTGCATCGTTTTATGATGTAGGTTTTAGTGCTAACTTCCAGGATCATGGTTAGACAGATCACAGCTTCCAGTCAGCAGAGATAAAGTTCTTCTTCTTTTGAAACTCCAGTCAGTTAGTAGCTATAGAAGTTATTTCAGTTGTTTATACAATGATTAAAGCTAGTTGGGGGTCATGTCCCGGCTACCTATAGTTAAGTGTTAGTAGAGGCTTCATAGACAGTCAAATAGTCAGTCACTCAGTTGTATCAGTTTCAAATACTATTGTATCTCAGTTTATGATAGTTCTTTTTGTTATAATATTTTCATAAGATCTCAGCATATTTCAGATTCCGCATTTACTTTCAGTCTTTATCTCAGAGGTATGCCAAGCCATGGGTTAGCTTGGGTCACTTGTGACTCTAAGCACCGTATCGCATCCAGGGTGTAGGCTCAGGGCATGAAAAACTTGGTATCATAGCACAGAGTTCAAGTGTCCTAGGGTGTCTATGAAGTCGTGTCTAGTAGAGTCTTGCAGAACGGTACAGAGACATCTGTACTTTTCTTTGAGGGGATACTGATATTTAGGAAATGTTTCCCTTTGTTCAGACTCCAGATCGTGCAGTAAATTTGTTCCTTCAGAAAATTATGTCGAATCATGCGTTGATCCAATTCCTCCAGTCATGCCTCATCTTCGAGGTAGTGAAAATAGTGTAGTTTAGATCCTTGTCACTGAGATGCTCACAGATAGAGCCATCAGAAAGTTGATAGACTGCACAAGGGCTTGAGAGGAGCACACTAGTGCATTAAAGTCTATTGATGCAAAGCATGTATCCTTTCCCACTCATGCAGTTGAGCCTACAGTAGAATGTGCTCTTAGACCCTCTTCCAGAAACTCTACCTCGATTAGCACCTTAGCAAAAAATTCTGATATTTTCTAAGAGCTTGGGTAGTATAGTCACTCAGCAGTTAGTGTGAATTGAGATGTCATGGGCAATAAATAACAGAATGGCCCTGGAACTAGGTGTATAGATTCATAATTTTAGTAGATATAAGATATATATATGACACCTAGGTGAAATAGTAAATTGTGACTAAGTCATGAGATTAAGAAGAGAGCCTTAAGCATCAGAAAGATAGATGTGCACCCAGAGTAGTTGTTATTGTATTATGTTCAGAAGATTATAGATAGACGATGTTGAGTCCCTTAGCGTGGTTTAATTCCTCATGATACTATATGTTCCCATATATGTTTAAGTGATATTGCAAGAAGTTTTAAGGATATTTTCTTAAATCTCTGGAATTTTGATGAAACAGACCTAGCCTGGATTTACAGTATCTTCTGCATGAATTAGCTTTCTTTTCAAGAAACTTAGCATGAAATTGTAGTGTTTTCACATGAAGTAGATTTTCTTTAAGGATTCAGCCTAGTCTACTAGTACTCAGTTTAAAGTATGAAATCAGTCAGTTTTTAGCCCATAGCTTTTAGGAAAAATAGAATGGCTTCAGTCTAAGCATTATGTCGCATTCTCAGATGATTCAGTCAGTTACGCTTCAGAATAAGAATGTTATCAGTTTCAGTATCACTATATTGCATTCTCAGTTTATTATCAGTATTTGAGCTATCCAGTACTTCAATTTGCATTCATTGCTTATGTATTCAGTTGGGAGTAGACTTAGCACTGAGAGAATAGAGGGATGAAGGCTCACCCATCAGTTTAGGCTGAGACCTTTAGTAGCAATCCCTATGTCCCAGAACTATGGCACCACCGTAGGTTTTAAAGGGGTCACCTGTCAGATTAGGCATGACACCCTTGTCCCTTATGGGCATCAATTTAGTGGATCCACGTCAGAATTATTTATACTCTTGGCAAGGTATGAACACCCTCCCAGTCAGGGTTACAGGTTGGCCCCACAGTTAGCTCAGCTTGGGGTATATCAGTTAATAGTAGCTCTCACAGTCCATATTCATTATTGCATGACCTTGAATTCAGTTATTCAGTTCAGTTCAGTATTATACAGTTGCATATTTATATACTTGGTCACTGCATCAGCTTATGCCTTTTATCTTGCATTTAGTACACTATCAGTATTTTCAGTATGCGCAGTAGAAGGAACTCCTCTAAGGATTTTACTCTAAACATGACTCTTTGCATGATCATGACTTTCAGCTTAGTTGCACTAGTCCATGATTTACATACATACTTTATCTTTCAGTCCCTGATATCCCAAATAACAGTATTACTCATCTTTAAACAGCATGATCTCTCAGTTACAGTCCAGCAATATGATTTACAATCTCTTCAGTAAAAAGAGTTTATGTTATACAACTTTGACTTATTCACTTAAGATATTATACATAGTTCAGTTTTCAGCCATGCTTTAGTATACATGTATTTTCTCATGATTTACAGTTAGTGCATTATCTCACATGCTCAGTACATTCAAAGTACTGACCGCATACCTTCATTGTGCTGCATCATTTTATGATGTAGGATTCAGTGCTAGCTTCCAAGATCATGGTCAAACAAATCATAGCTTCCAGTCAGCAGAGATAGAGTTCTCCTTCTTCGGGAACTCCAGTCAGTTAGTAGCTATAGAAGTTATTTCAGTTGTTTATATATTGATTAAAGCTAGTTGGGGGTCATGTACCAGCTACCTATAGTTCAGTGTTAGTAGAGGCTTCATAGACAGTCAGATAGTCAGTCACTCAGTGGTATCAGTTTCAAATACTATTGTATCTCAGTTTATGATAATTCTTTTTGTTATAATTTTTTCAAAAGAGCTCAGCACATTTCACCTTTCGCATTTACTTTCTATCTTTATCTCATAGGTATGCCAGGCCATGGGATACCTTGGGTTCACTTGTGACTCTAAGCACCATGTCGCATCCAGGGTGTAGGCTCAGGGTGTGACAAACTTGGTATCAGAGCATAGAGTTCAAGTGTCCTAGGGTGTCTATGTAGTCATGTCTAGTAGAGTCTTGCGGAACGGTACGGAGATGTTTGTACTTTTCTTTGAGTGGCTACTGACATATAGGAAATGTTTCCCTTTGTTTATACTCTAGATCGTGCAGTAAAGTTGTTCCTTCAAAAACTTATGCAGAATCATGCATTGATCCAATTCCTACAGCCATGCCTCATCTTTGAGGTAGTGAAAACAGTGTAGTTCAGATCCCTGTCAGTGAGATGCTCTCAGATAGAGCCATCAGAAAGTTGATAAAGTGCACAAGGACTTGAGAGGAGCCCACTAGTGCGTTAAAGTCTATTGATTCAAAGCATGTATCCTTTCCCACTCGTGCAGTTGAGCCTACAGTAGAATGTGCTCTCAGACCCTCTTCCAGAAACTCTACCTCATTGGAACCTTAGCAAAAAATCTGATATTTTCTAAGAGCTTTGGTAGTATAGTCACTCAGTAGTTAGTGTGAATTGAGATGTCATGGGCTATAAATAACAGAATGGCCCTAGAACTAGGTGTATGGATTAAGAATTTTAGTAGCTATAAGATGTATATGTGACACCTAGGTGAATTGGTAAATTGTGACTAAGTCATGAGATTAAGAAGAGAGCCTTAAGCATCAGAAAGATAGATGTGCACCCAGAGTAGTTGTTATTGTATGATGTTCAGAAGATTATAGATAGACGATATTGAGTCCCTTAGCATGGTTTAATTCAGTTGATTTTGGTGGATGTGAACTTAGAGGTGTGATGTTAGTAGACGAATAGGCAAAGGTCAGATTGCTAAATATTAGAATAAGTGGTTATCCATACTAGTAAGAGTATGAATCCTCTAGTGATAGCCTTAAGGGTAAAGAGAAAGCTAAGAGATGCCTCAGAAGGAGACCTAGCAAGGGTTTAGCATCTTCAGTTATAGCCTAGTTCAGGAGAGAGATCCGCAGACTTAGAGAGGTGACTTTAAATCTAAGGGGGAGAAAAATAGAAGGAAGAACCAAGTTGAGCCTTTTGACTCAACCAGTACAGAATTCTAGAAAGGGCTATGATGGGATATTGATTCATTCCTATACCAGCAGATTTCCTAGCATTTCAGTCCAGATGACATTATACTCAGATGTATTTATGTCGTACTCATGTATAATTTCATGCACTCCCTACAGATTCATGTCCATACTCAGCTCCTAGTACAAACAAAAATTATCTCCAGACAGTGATTCCAGTCTTACTCAATGATTCTATGAATTCCAACCTTATGCCATGAGACTCGATAGATATTTAAACTCATGTCTCACAGTGTGCTCAGTTCTATGTACTCAGTTCTGTCCTCAGGATATGCCTTGATGGCTAATGAAATTATGCTACTTCATGTATATGCTCAGACCAGATTTCTCGAACAGTTTATGCTTACGATTCCTTACTCCAACCATGCTTCAGATGTCTAGTATGTGAGACTCAGACCCCTGTACTTCACTTCTCAAACCTCACCATGAGTGGCTAGATCACACTAAGTGTGTTAGTGGTGGGAAGCTAAGTAGTATCCTAGATGGGAAGTACTAGATTTTCATATTTTGGTGTCCTTTTGCAGAAGTTCTTGCAGTTACAGTTTCTATATATGCTAAGGAAGAGGATAGAAACCTCAGATAGTGCCAGCTACAGACAAGCCATAAGATGATCATAGTGATAGGCTTGAATAAAATGATGAAATACATGTGGGCTTTGCCTTGTGCGACTACTGACCTATTGATTAGAACACAAGGTTAGTTGATTTTCATGACAAGAAGGAATACCATTCTTGGGAGATGACTCTAGATGCAAGAGATTTAATCGAGATAGGGTTAAACATGTAAAGAAGATAGTTAGGCTCAGACCTTAGAACATATTTGTGTGTTGATGAGAATTTCAATTGCAAACAGTAAGTGTGGCATTTAGAGAAGTTGGTGTAGTTAAAAATGGTGTTCCTAAGATTAAAAATGCCAACCATATTGTTTAAGGTGGGAATAGTCTTGTTCTTACTCCCTGCCAAGGATGCTCATACCTTATGTCTAGTAACTTCAGATAGAAAGGTAGTAGACTCCTCATATTAGACCAGTTCAGACCTGCCAGTAATTTTTCCTAAGGCCAGAAGGCCATATGCTCAGTTCAGTCCATGCTAGTAAGTTCAGTTTAGAAAAGAATAGTTTTCTCGTATAGCTATTCCTCTCAGTTTGATGCTCCTTCCAGTTAATTGTGATTTCTAAAGATTGAGTTTTTTCTCTATGAGTTTCATATGAGACCCTACTCTTGCTCCAGACCAGTTATTATGTTGGACATTCAGTTTCCTGTCCTATCAGTGTTCTTATGCTCACAGTATACATACATGCCTCACGAACCTAGATCGGTACATATTTTAGTCAGAAATCAGTTGCCATGTCAGTACTCCAGCTCTTAGAATGTAGTTGGTGGTATTGCATCTCTTTCCCTACCACCTCACCTTAGTTGGTCTTTGTTCGAGAAACACCCGGTTCGGCATGAGGAAATAGTTCCTCTCCAGCTTCTCAGTTTATTCAGGTGTATTCCAGTCTCAGTACCATGTTCCCTCAACTATCCTTGCATTTCAGCATGTTTTCACATCCATAGAACTCAGCTCAGTTAGATATAAATTTGTAGTACTCAGTTGGTAGGGATTGCATCTCTTTCCCTTCTAACTCAGCTTAATTAGTCTTCATTCGAGGATGAATGATCCCAAGGGGGAGATATTGTAACACCCCAAAGATTCTAATCTAAGACACAAACCATATACATGAGTGTAATGATCATTTTCCTAGTGTGGTAGGTGTTTTGGATGTGAATCGTGTTCATAAGAATCTCCTAGATGCAAGTTAAGTTGAAAGCACCCCAACCAAAGAAGTTTTCATGTAAGACTAAACTAGGATCAATTTCAGATGATCATATCTCCTAGAATATGAAGAGTTAGGTGGCCTAGTACCCACCAAATTAAAGTTCTTTGAGTCTTCTTTCAAAACCCACCAACCGTGCATTAATACAAGTCTGGAGCAAAAAATTGTTGGTGTTTTACTAAAGGGTGTCTGTCTGTCAAAATGACAGACAACAACCACGAGTAGGTTCCACGAGTCGTGGAAGTTTCCACGGGTCGTGAAACCAACTCATGGAAACTGTCTAAAAGCTTAATATTCTCCTGGTAACAATGAGTAGGTTCCACGAGTCATGAAAGTTTCCACGGGTCATGAAACCAACTCGTGGAAACAGTCCAGAGGCTTAAAAGTGGCCTGAAAACCATGAGGAGGTTCCACGGGTCGTGGAATATTCCACTGGTCATGAAACCAACTCGTGAAAATCAATTCAGAGTCCATAAAAGTGGTATGAGAACCACGACCCCAATCCACGAACAGTGATCCATTCTATGGGTCATGGTTCCTGTCAGTGGAAACCGGCGATGAGTTTTTTCAGCACTTTTTAATTTAGTATTCTAGGGGTATTTCATTCTTGTTTTAGCTCTGACTATAAATAGTCTCAGGCTTATTTTATCAAGTCTAATCTATCAAAACAAAGTCAGATTCTCTAAATTCGATTTCAAGTCAGAAAAAAATGCTCTTCTCCAAAGTTCAGACCTAGGGCTTCTTCTCCAAAGCTTCAAACTTCAGATTCTCTTCAGGGATTATTATCCAACAGGTATGTGGGATTCCAATGAGGGTTTATTTTCACCCTCATGCCCAAAGTTAAGTTTTCAGTTATGATTTCTACAAGTTATGATTCTAGGTTTCTTACCCAAACAAGTATTTTATTATGAATTTGATCACTTGAGGATCCTACATGACTACTATTCTTGTTAGAACGATTTCTACATGAATTCCTGCAATTAGATTTCAAACCCTAGATTTTTGAAGAACTGAATATAGTCTGATTTTTACCCAACTATGCATATCTTTACAGAACTAAATTCCTCATGATACTATATGTTCCCATATATGTTTTAGTGATATTGCAAGAAGTTTCAAGGATATTTTCTAAAATCTCTTGAATTTAGATGAAACAAACCTAGCCTGGATTTACAGTATTATCTGCATGAATTAGCTTTCTTTTCAAGAAACTTAGCATGAAATTGTAGTGTTTTCACATGAAGTAGATTTTCTTCAAGGATTCAGCCTAGTCTACTATTACTCAGTTTTAAAGAATGAAATCAGTCAGTTTTTAGCCCACACCTTTTCAGAAAAATAGAATGGCTTCAGGCTAAGCATTATGTCGCATTCTCAGATGATTCAGTCAGTTACGCTTCAGAATAAGAATGCTATCAGTTTCAGTATCACTATATTGCATTCTCAGTTGATTATCAGTATTTGAGCTATCCAGTACTTCAGTTTGCATTCATCGCTTATGTATTCAGTTGGGAGTAGACTTAGCACCGAGCGGATGGAGGGATGAAGGCTCACCCGTCAGTTTAGGCTGAAACCTTTAGTTGAAATCCCTATATCCCAGAACTACAGCACCACCGTAGGTTTTAAACGGGTCACCCGTCAGATTAGGCATGACACCTTTGTCCCTTATGGGCATCAGTTTAGTGAATCCATGTCAGAATTATTTGTACCCTTGGCAAGGTATGAACACCCTCCTAGTCAGGGTTACAGGTTGGCCCCACAGTTAGCTCAGCTTGGAGTATGTCGGTTAAATGTAGCTCCCATAGTCTATATTCACTATTGCATGACCTTGTATTCAGTTATTCAGTTCAGTTCAGTATTATACAGTTGCATGTTTATATACTTGGTCATTGCATCAGTTTATGCCTTTTATCTTGCATTTAGTACACTATATCAGTATTTTCAGTATGCTCAGTAGAAGGAACTCCTCTAAGGATTTTACTCTAAACATGACTCTTTGCACGACTCATGACTTTCAGCTTAGTTGCACTAGTCCACGATTTACAGACATACTTTATCTTTTAGTCCCTGAAATCCCAAATAACAGTTTTACTTATCTTTAAACAGCATGATCTCTCAGTTACAGTCCAGCAACATGATTTACAATCTCTTCAGTAAAAAGAGTTTATGTTATACAACTTTGACTTATGCACTTCAGATATTATACATAGTCCAGTTTTCATCCATGCTTTCAGTACACATATATTTTCTCATGATTTACAGTTAGTGCATTATCTCACATACTCAGTACATTCAAAGTACTCACCGCATACCTTTCTTGTACTGCATCATTTTATGATATAGGTTTCAGTGCTAGCTTCCAAGATCATGGTCAGACAGATCATAGCTTCTAGTCAGCAGAGATAGAGTTCTCCTTCTTCGGGAACTCCAGTCAGTTAGTAGCTATAGATGTTATTTCAATTGTTTATACATTGATTAAAGCTAGTTGGGGGTCATGTACCGGCTACCTATAGTTCAGTGTTAGTAGAGGCTTCATAGAAAGTCAGATAGTCCATCACTTAGTTGTATTAGTTTCAAATACTATTGTATCTCAGTTTATGATAATTCTTTTTGTTATAATATTTTCAAAAGAGCTCAACACATTTTAGCTTCCGCATTTACTTTCAGTCTTTTTCTCAGAGGTATGCCAGGCCATGGGATAGCTTGGGGTCACTTGTGACTCTAAGCACCATGTCGCATCTAGGGTGTAGGCTCAGGGCGTGACAAACTTGGTATCAGAGCACAAAGTTCATGTGTCCTAGGGTGTCTATGAAGCCGTGTCTACTAGAGTCTTGTGGAATGGTACGGAGACGTCTGTACTTTTCTTTGAGGGGCTACTGATATTTAGGAAATGTTTCCCTTTGTTCATACTCCAGATCGTGCAGTAAAGTTGTTCTTTCAGAAACTTATGCAGAATCATGCGTTGATCTAACTCCTCCAGTCATGCCTCATCTTCGAGGTAGTGAAAATAGTGTAGTTCAGATCCCTGTCAGTGAGATGCTCTCAGATAGAGCCATCAGAAAGTTGATAGACTGCACAAGGACTTGAGAGGAGCCCACTAGTCCATTAAGGTCTATTGATTCAAAGCATGTATCCTTTCCCATTCGTGCAGTTGAGCCTACAGTAGAATGTGCTCTCAGACCCTCTTCTAGAAACTCTACCTCGATTGGCACCTTAGTAAAAAATTCTGATATTTTCTAAGAGCTTTGGTAGTATAGTCACTCAGTAGTTAGTGTTAATTGAGATGTCATGGGCTATAAATAACAGAATGGCCCTAGAACTAGGTGTATGGATTAAGAATTTTAGTAGATATAAGATGTATATGTGACACCTAGGTGAATTGGTAAATTGTGACAAAGTCATGAGATTAAGAAGAGAGCCTTAAGCATCAAAAAGATAGATGTGCACCCAGAGTAGTTGTTATTGTATGATGTTCAGAAGATTATAGATAGACGATGTTGAGTCCCTTAGCGTGGTTTAATTCAGTTGATTTTGGTGGATGTGAACTTAGAGGTGTGATGTTAGTAGATGAATAGGCAAAGGTCAAATTGCTAAATATTAGAAGAAGTGGTTATCCACACCAGTAAGAGTATGAATCCTCTAGTGATAGCCTTAAGGGTAAAAAGGAAGCTAAGAGATGCCTCAGAAAGGAGACCTTGCAAGGGTTTAGCATCTTCAGTTATAGCCTAGTTCAGGAGAGAGATCCGCAGACTTAGAGAGGTGACTTTAAAGCTAAGGTGGAGATGATAGAAGGAAGAACCAAGTCGAGTCTTGTGACTCAACCAGTACAGAATTCTAGAAAGGGCTATGATGGGATATCGATTCATTCCTATACCAGCAGATTTCCTAGCATTTCAGTCCAGACAATATTATACTCAGATCTATTTATGTCGTACTCATGTATAAGTTCATGCACTCCCTAAAGATTCATGTCCATACTCAGCTCCTAGTACAAACAAAAATTCTCTCTAGACAGCGATTCAAGTCTTACTCCATGATTTTATGAATTCTATCTTTACGCCATGAGACTCGATAGATATTTAAAATCATGTCTCACAGTGTGCTCAGCTCTATGTACTCAGTTATGTCCTCAGGATATGCCTTGATGGCTAATGAAATTATTCTACTTCATGTATATGCTCAGACCAAATTTCTCGAACAGTTCATGCTTACGATTCCATACTCCAACCATGCTTCAGATGTCTAGTATGTGAGACTCAGACCCCTGTACTTCACTTCTCAAACCTCACCTTGAGTGGCTAGATCACACTAAGTGTGTTAGTGGGGGGAAGCTAAGTAGTAGCCTAGATGGGAAGTACTAGCTTTTCCTCTTTTGGTTTCCTTTTGCAGAAGTTCTTGCAATTACAGTTTCTATATATGCTAGGGAAGAGGATAGAAACCTAAGATAGTGCCAGCTTTAGAGAATCCATAAGATGATCATAGTGATAGGCTTGAATATCATGATGAAATACATGTGGGCTTTGCCTTGTGCGACTAGTGATCTATTGATTAGAACACAAGGTTAGTTGATTTTCGTGACAAGAAGGAATACCATTCTTGGGAGAAGACTCTAGATGCAAGAGATTTAGTCGAGATAGGCTTGAACATGTGAAAGAAGATAGTTAGTCTCAGACCTTAGAACATATTTGTGTGTTGATGAGAATTTCAGTTGCAAACAGTAAGTGTGGTATTTAGAGAAGTTGGTGTAGTTAAAAAGGGTGTTCCTAAGCTTAAAAGATGCCAACCATATTGTTTAAGGCGGGAATAGTCTTGTTCTTACTCCCTGCCAAGGATGTTCATACCTTATGTCCAGTAACTTCAGATGGCAAGGTAGTAGACTCCTCATATTAGACCAGTTCAGACCTGCCAGTAATTATTCCAAAGGCCAGAAGGCCCTATGCTCAGTTCAGTCCATGATAGTAAGTTCAGTTTAGAAAAGAATTGTTTTCTCGTACAGCTATTCCTCTCAGTTTGATGCTCCTTCCAGCTAATTGTGATTTCTAAAGATTGAGTTTGTTCTCTATGAGTTTCATATGAGACCCTACTCTCGCTCCAGACCAGTTATCATGTTGGACATTCAGTTTTCTATCCTATAAGTGTTTTTATGCTCTCAGTATACATATATGCCTCACGAACCTAGATCGTTACATATTTTAGTCAAAAATAAGTTGCAATGTTAGTACTCCAGCTTTTAGAACACAGTTGGTGGGATTGCAGCTCTTTCCCTACCACCTCACCTTAGTTAGTCTTTGTTTGAGAAACACCGGGTTCAGCATGAGGAAATAGTTCCTCTCCAGCTTCTCAGTTTATTCAGGTGTCTTCCAGTCTCAGTACCATGTTCCCTCAACTGTCCTTGCATTTCAGCATGTTTTCACATCCATAGAACTAAGCTCAGTTAGATATAAATTCCTAGTACTCAGTTGGTAGGGATTCCAACTCTTTCCCTCCCAACTCAGCTTAATTAGTCTTCATCACGAATGATCCCAAGGGGGAGATATTGTAACACCCCAAAGATTCTAAGCTAAGACCCAAACTATTTTCATGAGTGTAATGATCATTTTCCTAGTGTGGTGGGTGTTTTGGATGTGAATCATGTTCTTAATAAACTTCTAGAAGCAAGTTAAGTTGAAAGCACCCCAACTAAAGAAGTTTTCATGTAAAACTAAATTAGGGTCAACTTCAAATGATCATATCTCCTAGAATATGAAGAGTTAGGTGGCCTAGTACCCACCAAATTAAATTTCTTTGAGTCTTCTTTCCAAACCCACCAACCGTGCATTAATACAAGTCTGGAGCAAAAGGTTATCAGTGTTTTACTAAAGGGTGTCTGTCTGTCAAAATGACACACAGCAACCACGAGTAGGTTCCACGAGTCGTGGAAGTTTCCACGGGTCGTGAAACCAACTCGTGAAAACTGTCCAGAAGCTTAAAATTTTCCTGGAAACCATGAGTAGGTTCCACGAGTAATAGAATTTTCCATGGGTCATGAAACCAACTCGTGGAAACAGTCCAGAGGCTTAAAAGTGGCCTGAAAACCACGAGGAGGTTCCACAGGTCGTGGAATGTTCTACGGGTTGTGAAACCCACTCGTGGAAATCATTTTAGAGTCCAAAAAACTGGTATGAGAACCACGACCCCAATCCACAAACTGTGATCCATTCTACGGGTCATGGTTCATGTTTGTGGAACCCGACGATGAGTTTTTTTTAGCAGTTTTCAATTTCGTATTCCAGGGGTATTTCATTCTTCTTTTAGCTCTGACTAGAAATAGTCTTAGGCTTATTTTATCAAGTCTAATCTATCAAAACAAAGTTAGATTCTCTAAATTCGATCTCAAGTCAGAAACTAACGCTCTTCTCCAAAGTTCAGACCTGGGGCTTCTTCTCCAAAGCTTCAAACTTCAGATTCTCTTCAGGGATTATTATCCAACAGGTATGTGGGATTCCAATGAGGATTTCCTTTAACCCTCATGCCCAAAGTTATGTTTTTAGTTATGATTTCTACCTGTTATGATTCTAGGGTTCTTACCAAAACAAGTATTTTATTATGAATTCGACCTCTTGAGGATCCTACATGACTACTATTCTTGTTAGAACGATTTCTACATGAATTCCTGCAATTAGATTTCAAACCCTAGATTTTTGAAGAACTAAATTATAGTCTGATATTTACCCAACTATGCATATCTTTACAGAACTGACTTCCTCATGATACTATATGTTCCCATATATGTTTAAGTGATATTGAAAGAAGTTTTAGGGATATTTTCTTAAATCTCTGGAATTTTGGTGAAAAGACCTAGCCTGGATTTACAGTATCTTCTACATGAATTAGCTTTCTTTTCAACAAACTTAGCATGAAATTGTAGTGTTTTCACATGAAGTAGATTTTCTTCAAGGATTCAGCCTAGTCTACTAGTACTCAG
This sequence comes from Jaltomata sinuosa, assembly GCA_003996215.1. Lineage (NCBI taxonomy): Eukaryota > Viridiplantae > Streptophyta > Magnoliopsida > Solanales > Solanaceae > Jaltomata > Jaltomata sinuosa. Next base: position 437,858 of record QJPP01001330.1, on the reverse strand, counting down.
TTTTAAAGCATGAAATCAATCAGTTTTTAGCCCACAGCTTTTCAGAAAAATAGAATGGCTTCAGTCTAAGCATTATGTCGCATTCTCAGATGATTCAGTCAGTTACGCTTCAAAAGAATTCTATCAGTTTCAGTATCACTATATTGCATTCTCAGTTGATTATCAGTGTTTGAGCTATCCAGTACTTCAGTTTGTATTCATTGCTTATGTATTTAGTTGGGAGTAGACTTAGCACCGAGTGGATGGAGGGATGAAGGATCACCCATCAGTTTAGGTTGAGACCTTTAGTAGCAATCGCAATGTCCTAGAACTATGGCGCCACCGTAGGTTTTAAAGGGGTCACCCGTCAGATTAGGCATGATACCCTTGTCCTTTATGGGCATCAGTTTAGTGGATCCACATCAGAATTATTTGTACCCTTGGCAAGGTATGAACACCCTCCCAGTCAGGGTTACAGGTTGGCCCTACAGTTAGATCAGCTTGGGGTATGTTGGTTAATAGTAGCTCCCACAGTCCATATTCATTATTGCATTACGTTTTATTCAGTTATTCAGTTCAGTTCAGTATTATACAGTTGCATGTTTATATACATGGTCACTGCATCAGCTTATGCTTTTTATCTTGCATTTAGTACACTATATCAGTATTTTCAGTATGCTCAGTAGAAGGAACTCCTCTAAGGATTTTACTCTAAACATGACTTTTTGCATGACTCATGACTTTCAGCTTAGTTGCACTAGTCCATGATTTACAGACATACTTTATCTTTTAGTCCCTGAAATTCCAAATAACAGTTTTACTCATCTTTAAACAGCATGATCTCTACATTACAGTCCAGCAACATGATTTACAATCTCTTCAGTAAAAAGAGTTTATGTTATACCACTTTGACTTATGTACTTCAGATATTATACATAGTCCAGTTTTCAGCCATGCTTTTAGTATACATGTATTTTCTCATAATTTACAGTTAGTGCATTATCTCACATGCTCAGTACATTCAAAGTACTGACCGCATACCTTCATTGTGCTGTATCATTTTATGATATAGGTTTCAGTGCTAGCTTCCAGGATCATGGTCAAATCACAGCTTTCAGTCAGCAGAGATAGAGTTCTCCTTCTTCGGGAACTTCAGTCAGTTAGTAGCTATAGAAGTTATTTCAGTTGCTTATACATTGATTAAATCTAGTTGGGGGTCATATCCCAGCTACCTATAGTTCAGTGTTAGTAGAGGCTTAATAGACAGTCAGATAGTCAGTCACTCAGTTGTATCAGTTTCAAATACTATTGTACCTCAGTTTATGATAGTTCTCTTTGTTATAATATTTTCAAAAGAGCTCAGCACATTTCAGCTTCCGCATTTACTTTCAGTCTTTATCTTAGAGGTATGCCAGGCCATGGATTAGCTTGGGTTCACTTGTGACTCTAAGAACTGTTTCGCGTCCAGGGTGTAGGCTCGGGGAGTGACACTGAATAACTTTTTCCTTTACTTTGCGAGGATCCCCTCGTCAAAGTGGCATAACTGGATCCATAAGTACATGGGTGTGAACATGGTTAGTATTCTTTTATCAAGAATAGAAAGACAAAAAAAAAATTGTTTTTCAGTTTTTTAGCCTCTCATGGGTGTGGGAGGTTCGACAGCCCATTAGGATCCATCATCATAATGAGATAGACACCTTTTCAAGCTTTTTTAAAATCCCACGGTGAGATCTGACTGTCGTGTAAAGTTCGATGGCCTATCGGATCTGGTCGTCAGAAAAGGGCAGTGGTTTTGAAGCCTTGTCTTCCTTTCCCACGTCCAAAACCCATGGTCGTGGGAGCTCCCACTGCCTATTATATTTTGTCGTAGGATGAGGCAGTGGATTTTAAATTCTTTTCATGCCAAAAACTTATTTGCTTCATCCACCACTCGAGTTTATGAACGTTATGGAGCATAAATCTTCGTGGTTGACAAAGCAATTAAGCTTAAGGCGCAATTCTTAATACTGCCATAAATATCAAAGCACGACAATCATAAAAAATACGTGAATGCAATCCTCTCATTATTCCTAACCTATGGGTTACTCAGACTTCACCCAACATAATTCTATCACACATCGTTGGGAGTTGACGGGCAAAACCACTAATGCAGTTCATCTCTGAACAACCACTATCGTAATGCACATTGACTCAATGGGTGGAACCACCTGACCAATGTAAATATGCATTCTAATGACAATAGTACTACCCCATAAAATGTTAACAACCCACAATATCAATTAGACCCCACACAAGTTGATTACGATCATCAAAAAGAAGAATAAAACTACTACATCCGAATAATAGTTTACTCCTAGGGTTCCACGATGCATATATTGTTACTTTGGGATTGTGGGAACCCTTAAGAGGTCTAGTTCAAATAAAAACTCAAAGAAGGTGTTTAATTGTTACCTTGATTAAGAAGTTCTTGAACTAGGAGGAGAAAGTGAACAAGTAGGAGTCGTGCGTGCGCTAATGCTATTTGTGAGAATTTTTTGCGGTTTTGATGGGTGCTAATAGTGATCGATTATAGAAGTAGAGGAGGTGATTGTCAGAGAGAAGGGAGATAGAGTATATGGATGGAGTTTAATTGTTTTGACCTCAATTGAATGAGGTCAATTCTAATTCAGAATCACGGGTAAAAGGGAAAGGGGGTGCCGAATCAGGTCGGGTCGGGTTACTTTAAAATAAATTTAATTTTAATGACCCAGACCACAGTGGGTTCTGATGGCCCATGGGACACGCGACATACTATCCCATGGGCTACTTACCTAGACATCAATCATTTCATTCCCTCATCAAAGTTGCAATATCCCATCATGCTGGACCGTAGAAATGAACTAGTGAACATTTTGACAAGCCTTGGAGCAGACGTTGGGTGCGACATCCCATGGGGTGTGCAAAGGCCCGTGGCTCCTCACCATCGATTCATTCCAGTGCTTATTTCTCATGGTTCCTTTTGCATGATCAATTCCCATGGGCTGTGGGACCTGTGATGGCCCGTTAGAATAGCCTGTGGGAAACGTTTTTCTGTAATTTCTCCCTCTTTTAGTTTATCAGCTCCTGCACATTGAAACAAATGTTAATCTTGGGTTGCCTCCTAAGCAGCACCTGTATTAATGTTGTGGCATGACATGGGTCACTTGACTAGTTAGACTTTATCTAGTTTCCCCCATGGATTGCCTCCCATGCAACACCTAATTTAACATCGATGTATGATGCAGGTTCCTTGGTTACTCAAACTTCACCAAGGTCCCAAACTTCCACAACCTTTATCTCCTCTGCAGTTCCCAAGTAAGATTCACACGCTGACCATTCTCCTTGAACCGCTTGCCTTCATGGTTCTTAAGCTCTATTGCACCATATAGGGACACCTGCACCACTCAAAATGGTCCCATCCACTTAGACTTCAGCTTGCCAGGAAACAAGCAAAGTCTTGAGTTGAACAACAGAACCAAATCGCCTAGTTTAAAGTATCTCTTTTCAATCTTTTGGTCATGGTACATCTTTATTTTCTCTTAGTATATTGCTGAACTCTCATAAGCATTGAGATGGAACTCATCCAATTCTTTTAACTGACCAAGCTGCTGATAAAATGCGGCACACCGATCCAAGTTTAGCTTCTTGAGCGCCCACATAGCCTTGTGCTAAAGCTCCACCGGTAGATGACAGGACTTCCTAAACACAAGTTGATATGGTGACATACCTATTGGGGTCTTGTAAGCTATCAGTTATGCCCACAAAGCATCATCCAATTTCCTAGACCAATCCGTTCTATGTGCATTCACAGACTTTGCAAAGATGGTCTTTATTTCACGGTTGGAAACCTCAACTTGCCCACAAGTCTGTGGATGGTAATGAGTTGCCACATTATTCCTATCCCCATATTTCTCAAGTAGATCCCAGAACAACATGTTGCAAAAGTGAGAGCCTCAATCACTAATGATTGCTCGTGGTGTACCAAATCTGGAAAATATATTTTGCTTCAAGAATATTGTGACACTCTTGCCTTCATTATTGGGAAGCACAACTACCTTCATCCACTTAGATACATAGTCAACAACCACCAATATGTACTTTATCCCATTCGAACTCACCAAAGGATCCATGAAGTCAATGGCCCACATGTCAAATAGTTCAACCACAAGAATTAGAGTGAGAGGAAGCTCATGCTTTCTTGATATGCCACCTTTCCTTTGACATTGATTGCAAGCCTTTGCATAATCATGCACACCCTTATGGAGGGTAGGCCAATAGTAACCATATTGCAAGATCTTATGGGATGTCCAGATGCTACAATAATGTCCCCCAACAGGGGATGAATGACATGCCTATAATATATTCATCATCTCTGCCTCAGGTACGCATCTATGAATAATGGTATCATCACATATGTGAAATAGGTAAGGCTCCTACCATAAGAACTTCTTAACATCTGGCATAAACTTCCTTCGCTAATGGACAGAAAAATCAGGACACATTACTAACTAAATAGTTAGCAAAGTCTGCAAACCATGGAATCAAATCTTGGGATGCAGCCAATACTTGCTCATTTGGTAAGGTATCATCAATCTCTAACTCATCCTTGAGCTTCAGCATCGCTTCTTCCTCCAATCTAGACAAGTGGTCAGCTACTTGATTCTCTGTACCCTTCCAGTCCTTGACCTCAAAGTTGAATTCTTGCAACAAAAGTACCCACCTTAATCAATCTAGGTTTAGCATTTTTATTTGCCATGAGTTACCTAAAAGTTGCATGGTCAGTGTGCACAATCACCTTGGTGCCAAGAAAATAAGATCTGAACTTTTCAAATGCAAAGACCATAGCAAGCAACTCTTGTTCTGTCATAGTGTAGTTCTTTTGAGCATAATTAAGTATTGTGCTAGTGTAGTAGATCAGATAGAGAATATTTTCACATCTCTGGCCTAGGACTGCTCCTAGCGCCACTCTGCTAGTATCACACATAACCTTGAATGGCTGAGACCTGTTAGTCATAAAAAATAATGGGCGCATATATCAACTTTTGCTTGAGGCATTCAAATGCCTTCACACAAGCATCATCAAAATCAAACATCATATCCTTCTCCAACAACTTGCACAAAGGATTTGAAATTTTGGAGAAGTCCTTTATGAACCTACGATAAAATCCAGCATGCCCTAAGAAGCTTCGAATACCCTTCATAGAAACTAGAGGAGGCAATTTCTCAATCACCTCAATTTTCTCTTTGTCAACCTCAATACCTTTCTTGGAGATCCAGTGGCCAAGCACTATACCCTATTTAACCATGAAGTGATACTTCTCCCAATTCAGCACCAAGTTGCATTCTTCATATCTCTTCAGCACACAACTCAAATGGGCTAAGCAATCATCAAAGGAGTTTCCCACCATAGAAAAATCATTCATGAACAGCTCAATATTTTCCTCCACCATGTCTGAGAAAATTGACATCATACATCACTAAAAGGTCACTGGTGTATTACATAACCCGAATGGCATCTTCTTGAATGAGAATGTCCCATATGGGCATGTGAAAGTGGTCTTATCTTGGTCTTCAAGAGCAATCAAGATCTTATTGTATCTTGAATAACCATCAAGAAAACAATACCATCCTCTACCAATAAGATAATCTAACATGTAATTGATGAATGACATTGGAAATGATCTTTCTCAGTCCAAGCATTCAGCTTCCAGTAGTTCATGCATACATGCTAGGGTGTAACTGGCCTTATTGGAATCAAATCATTCTTAGCATTTTGAACCACAGTGATTCCATCCTTCTTAGGCACACACTGAATCGGCCTCACCCATTTATTGTCTATAATAGGATAAGCCACAATTGCATCCAACTACTTAATGATTTCCTTCTTCAAGAATTCTTGCATAGGCTGATTCCACCTACGCTGATGCTCAATATTAGGAATGCAATTCGGCTTAAGCTGGATGTTGTGCGTGCATATGCCGGGTGAAATCCCTATGATGTTAGGCAATGGACCAACCAATGGCCCTTTTGAACATTATCAACATAGAAACTAGAGCCTCAACCTACCATTCATTTAAGTCTGCAGCAATAATAACTAGCAAGGTATTGTTAGCTCCCAAGAAAACATATATGAGGTGGGATGGGAGAGGTTTGAGCTCCAAGACTGGAGGCTCCTCAATGGAAAGTCGAGTAGGTGGGGTTGCTCAATTCTTCAAGTCCAGATCAAGCTTTTTGGAGCATATATATAAGACCTCATACCAACAATGATGCTAAAACTTGATACGCCTAAATTACACCTCTAAAAAGAAGTATAAAGCGATCGTTATTCAAATATAGAACCTAACCAAGGTTAGGATCGATCACACAGGGAATATAGTTGGACCTAGGTTAACTGTGCATATTTGTGCTCTTATCCATCTTATTTCCCAAATGGGGGATTTATTGTAACAAGTAATTCTTGTAAAGAAAAGTTTAACAAGTAACGTAGTATCAGTTTCAATTATCATTAATCAGTGAGAGAAGTGACAAGGGTAGTGTTCCCCATGAGTTCATAATGTAGTAAGGCGTTTTACTAGCGATCTAGTCTGGTGCTCAGCATGCAAGATTAATAAGTTAAGTTCAACTAAATTGATGGTCACCAAGATAGAAGAATGTCACTATGCAACTTGGTCAATATACGGGTGTTTGCTTTACTAACCCTTACCAGTGATCCTAGATTAGCTATTCCCAGACAAGTTTAAGCTATTAGATGAGGGTTGATAGTCTCAAATATTTGTTGTATAGTCCTTTTTCTTTGGTTAAGCAATAAGAATAAAGCGAGTTCTAATGTTGCACACCGTTAAAATACAATGAAAGCAAAGGAAAGAACAATACATGCACAAACACTATTCTAGAATTACTAAGTACTTTGCCTGCTTTATTAATCCATCATGGTTCCCACAACCTTAGTTGTGAATTTAGATACTCATGTTTGTAAGAAAATAATTAGATTCAGATGAAGAAATCATAATTATAACATACAATATGAATATAAGAAATTTGAATTCTTGAATTATCAAGAACACTTCAATTACTAAGAACCAATGATCGAATTCTCAAAAATATGTAATAACAATGTCAATAATACGTTAAGTTTTCCAATAAAATATGTAACAGCTAAAATAAACCCTAGGAAAACTGTTTATAGACAAAAAAGACGGAATCCTACAAGAATTGGGAAAGATGGATGCGACATTTCTGATGGGCAGATCCCACAGGCCATTGTGGTTCCCACGGTCCATCGTGCATGGCCTTTGGAATTTCTTCTCTTAGTGTTATGCTTGTTGTCTAATTCCTATGGTCAATGCTGATGGGCCATCATGGTTCCGAAAGTTAATTGGAGTCCATCTTCGGCTAGGGTCCTTTAGGTCCATAAGCTATGCCTCATTCTGACGGTCAGTCTCGATGCCCCCCATCACAGTTAGGCGTCAGATACTTGCTCCTTGTGAACCTTGACTGGCACAATACCACGTCTAATTTTGATGGCTCGTGGTAAGTCTGATGTCCTATCACACTTGGTCGTTGGGTGCAAATGCCTGGTACTCTTCACTAGTTTGTTCGCATGGGACATGGTCGATCTCACGCCCTTGAGGCCTTGATTTTATGCCAGAATCAGTAGACTTCCTTTCTTTTTGTGTTCCAAGTTATTTTCCCTGCACAAGTGATAAGTTGGTAATCTACCAACTTATTGAGCCTTTATTCATGAATTATTGTCATGTTTTGATTAGATTTAGAGGTACTTATTGCCTTTATTGATGCAAATGCAGGTACTCTTGATTAAAAGTAGAAAACAAAGGAATTGGACCTAAAGAGCTTAAAAAGACTTGAAGTGTGAAGGTGATCGAAAACAAGGAAGATTTTGACGAGAGGTGCGATCGATAGGCGAACCGCTCAATGACATGTGCGGTTTGCACGTCCCTTCACATGTCACTAAATCAGCAATTGGGGTCACTGGTTGAAGAACAGGCATCATGCAATGTGCATAAAGCATGGTGCAATCGTACGTCGTTGTCACGCCCCAAACCATGGGAGGCATGACCGACACCCGAAGCCCCAAAAGGCCGAGGGTGTCAAAATAGAGTGTATCTCTATTTAACCTGCTGGGGGTCTGAGACCGACAAGGTCTCTAAGAATAGCAGTTTAAAACACTGAAAGCTCAATAGTAGTTAAGCAACTCAAGGCCGACAAGGCTATTATCATAGTAGATAGCTAATAACAAGGCCGACAAGGCCATACCTGATAACGCCCAAACTACACCTCCAATTAGGAAGTGTAAGCGGTCATAGTCAAATATAGAACCCAACAGAGGTTGGGATCGATCCCACAGGGAATAAGGTGCGAATTAAGTCGTTAGTGAAGTAGATGACTAATAGTCAATCGTTTCCGGTAAAATAAAGGGGGGTTTGTGTAATCAAATTGTAAACAAAGACAAACAATAATGTATGAGAAATAATCAGTAGGAGAATGAACTAGGGAAGTGTTTACCATGGCGTTGGTAACAATGTCGATTCTAGGTTTAATCGGGTTCTTTCTATATGCGTGTCACGATGTGATTGAATTAATGGTATCGTCTAAACGTTTCTCAACCAAATAGACGAATTTACTTTTCAATTCTCTCGAACTTGAAAAGGTGTGCTTTTAGATTTCAATCCTAAACATCAAGTAGATTAATCTAGTTACAGCATTAATCATAAGACGAGAGTTGGTAGTCTCGAATCCCCGTCGTTAATCAAGTTTCCCGGTTTTAATCTCTTTACTCAAGCAAATTAAACCTAGGCATGTTCTAATGTTTGCAACCACTAGAAAACGTTAATAATGAATGATTAACAACGTGACAACATAAATATTGAACCCGACGCTACCCGGAATCTATATTGCTACTTTTGCCATGGCTCCCACAACCCTAGTTGTGGGAGTTTAGTTAATCATGCTAGAAGAAGAAGAGAAGAAAGTTATATTCATAATAAAGAGAAGAGATTCTTACAATATAATGAAAACAATCTTCAATTATCCAAGAACAAGAAAACCAAGATCCTAAGAACGATTCAAGAACAAGATTGAGGAGGAAGACAACGTGTATTGCGTGTTTTCCTCTCTCAAAACTTGACTTGAACTCCTAAAATTATTGGGTAATGTATGTAAAAAGCTTAACAAATAAAATAAACCTAACATAGGGTATTTATAGGAGTCTAGGAAACAAATCCCAAAAACGTCAGGATTCCGCGTAGCCGACTGTCTCAACTTGATGGCCAGGCTGACGGACCGTCACTGTCTTGACGGACCATCGCCTGGACCGTCACTCTTAGGCAGTGATGCAGCTCAACTTGACGGTCATTGTGACGGACCGTCACATGGGTGACGGCCCGTCATGGTGGCCGTCACTCTTAGGCAGTGGCGTGCTTTTGATCGTAGTTCCTTCCTTTTCTATGTTTGTCTCCATTTCCTACAAATATAACATAAAATCATCAAAAACGATGACGGTTGCTTGAAAACGTACGATTATTCTTAGTTTAAAGACGTCGAAAGTGCCGTAAAATGGCGGCACATCAACACCCTCAACTTAGACGTTCGCTTGTCCTCAAGCAACATAACATAAAAGAAAACAATAAGACGACTCAACTAAGAAAATAAACTCGTGTCTCTAGCAACTCATGGTCATTCAATACTTATTCACTTTTAAATCAAGCTCCCTTATAGCACATAAACGTATGAAACGCTAACTTGCAAGGATCCAACATGTCATTCCGATATGATAGAACACTTTACATACACACGCGCAGCTATCCTAACAATCAATAGACAATACAGAAATCTTGGTGCCCTCACCACAAAGAAATCCCACACACAAGATTTGGGACTAGGTAAGCGCTCACACTCACAAACGATTTCGAACAATGCACATGCGATACCATAGGCTTGCCCTTACTATTCTATTTTAGTTCTTCAGAAAGCCGCTCAGGATCACTACAGGACTTGTTTTGGCTTGTAATGAGGCTTCAGGTGCAGGTAGGATACATTTAGGGGTTAGTGACTAAGCCCTCCTTGGAACCACCGACGTCTTATTACCACATAACTTAACTTTGTCCATCCTTATTCACCTTTTTATTTCCTTCTTTCTAGCTACAGGTGCGGCCTCTTTATTTTGACAATTCTTTTTATTACTTTTTCGATCTTTTTCATCTCTCTTTTTTTTTAGGCACACACCCGAATTTTCATTCTATTCACAACCAATTCTTCACTATCCTCTTTTTCTTATCATTCACCACTATAGTAGCCACCCTCAACTTAGGCTGATTGCGTGGGTTGAGGTGCACAATGTCCATGGAAGGACCAGGGCCAAAACAGGGTTTACCTCTATAGTAGCCACCCTCAACTTAGGTTGATTGCCTGTGTTGAGGTGCACGATGTCCAAGGGAGGACCAGGGCCAAAATAAGGATTCAAAGTTAAACAGGAACGGTGACAGGTTATTGAAAGAACAAGGTCAATTATGGATCAAACAGGGATCAAAGGGAGTATTTGCATTTGGACGGTCTTATAGGTTAAGTGGACTGCACACGAAAAGGGCATGTGATCCTTTCCTAAGAAACCAACTTCAAACTTTAACAAAATAGACCGGGCAAGTTCTAGATGCATGCACAGAGTATGAATTTATAACAATAATCTCACACACACTTGGCACCAAGAAACTATATCGCTACCAACTATCAAACAACTGCTCGGCTTAAGCATACTCATTCTAATCATAATCACACAATGACATTCGAGGATCCAGACAGTCAATCGTTTCAACATAAGTACAAAACCAGAAAAGTTTTAAAGGGGCCTCGTTTTAGTCAACAGAAAATGCCATGCTCATCACTATAGACACTAAAAAAACAAAAATAACCACCTAAACATGCCGATTCTACTAGATAGCACACCGGAGGGAAAAGAAACACGGCAACAAAAACCCTCGGTGGTGTATGACTCACAGTTATACCAACACCCTCAACTTAGACTCATGCATTGTCCCCAATGCATACATGCGAAAGCTAAAAACTGTGAGAATAAGGAATACCTGTGAGGTCCATCAGACTCAGATTCTGGAATGATGGTGGAGACCGCCAGGGTCTCCAAAACAGGAGAACTCGATGGAGTGTGCGCACGCGACAACCTCATGTTGCTTTCCAGCTTCTTCTTTCATTGGCTCCGCAGCTAGTCGCGACAACTTCTTCGCTCTTTCTTTGCAGATTCTCTTGCGGTGTTTTCGTTTTCTTGATCTATTTTCACCGCTTTCCTTTACCTGCTTCTCCTTTTGCGATCGCGACCTTACTCTCATAACAGCTTCGGTTTCAACACAACCCTTCTCCTCAAGATACCCATCCGCAGGAGCTTCCTCAATCGCATTGATGACCGCGACCACCCTCATGTCACTTGGTTGCTTTATCAATTTGGACACATCGAACTTGACAACTTCATTGTTTAGCCCGAAGGTCAGTTCATTTCTTTCCATGTCAACCAACGCTCTAGCCGTGGCTAACAAAGGTCGTCCCAAGATTATGGGAACTTCAAAATCTACTTTGCAATCCAAGATCACAAAGTCAGCTGGGAAGATAAGCTTACCGATCTTTACTAGCACATCAGACAATATTCCCACAGATCGCTTTACCGAACGGTCAGCCATCATTACTCTCATGGACGTTGGTTTAGGAGCTCCCAAACCCAATTGTTTATAGACTGCTAGCGGCATCAAGTTGATGCTAGCACCAAGATCACATAATGCTCTTCCGAAGTTGAGCTTCCCGATAGTACAGGGAACAGTAAACACACCTGGGTCTTCCTTCTTTCCCACTAACGACCTTGAGGAAATAGCACTGCAATGGTGGAGGTTGTCTTCCGGTTCAAAACTCACCGACCTCTTCTTTGTAATCAAGTCCTTCATGAACTTGGCATAACCGGGCATTTGTTCAAGTGCTTCCACCAATGGGATGTTTATTGATATCTGCTTGAGCATGGTCAGGAAATTCAGGAACTTACCATCTTCCGTTTTCTTCTTCAGGTGCTGTGGGAAGGGAGGCGGTGGCCGAGGCATCATAGTTGGAAGCTTTTCAGCTTCCTTGCTTTTCTCCACGGGCTTTTGAGTAGCCTCCTCTACTGCCTCGTCATCTGTGCTATCACCTACTTGAGTCTGAATTACCTGATGTGATTCCGGTAATATTTTTCTGCTTCTTGTAGTGATCGCCATACAGCTCGTGTCGTTCCTTGGATTTTGGACGATGTCGCTCGGCAAGGTACCCGTCCTCCTTGGATTTAGAGATGCCGAGATCTGACCCACTTGCTGCTCTAATTGCTTGATCGAGGTGGAATGCGCTTCCACTATTTGACTCATGGCCGATAACTCAGTCCTCATCTCCTTTACCCCAGAGTCAGTCGATTCCACCTTTAGCAGCATCTTAGCCATCATGCTCTCTAGCTTGGCCGTCCCTGTCTCGATGTTAGCTCTGTCCCAATTACCAGGTGGTACATACAACCCACCTCTATCAGTGTTATTCCTCCAGTTTCCTTGATCGCGATCTCTGTAACCAGCTTTTTCATAGTAGTTGTCCTTCTGATAGGTCCGACCTTGGTTTCCTTGGCCATTGGCCTGGAAACCCCCCAAGTAATTCGCCTCCTCATCAGTTTCCCACTCTGCTGATCTACCTTGGGAACCCACAGCTTTTACCTTCTCCATACCTCCGGAAAACAAGTGCTTTGTCAGTAGGTCCAACTGCGTTTTCAGATGCACCATGTCTTGGTCGCGCTCCTCCTCTCTTCTGCGCTGCTCAGCTGACATACCAACTGCATAAGTGCTAGCTGCTACCTCTGTATCCCGTGTATGCCAGGCCCTGTTGGTTTTGGTGAGCCTGTCCAAAGTAGTTGTGGCCTCAACAAAAGTGAGACCCATGAATGCACCACCTGCTGCGTTGTCCAACGTCGGCTTGGTAGCCAAATTCAGTGCCCTTAGAACGTCTGCATCAAAAAGTTATCGGTCAACTGATGGTTCGGGCATTGTGTCAGCTTCTTCTTGAATCGCAACCAGGTCTCGTGCAATGCTTCATGAGGTTGCTGCCTAAAATTGCTAATCTCATCCCTCAACTGTATCATCCTAGAGGGAGGAAAGAACCTTTCTAGGAAATCTCCTTTCAACTCTCCCCAAGTTGCGATAGAGTCGGGAATCAGCTCTGTCAACCACAATGCTGCCTCATCAGACAGAGACAACGGAAACAACCTGAGCCTGATTGCCGTCTGACTCACTCCAGGCAACTCGAACGACTTGCAGATGCCCACGAAATTCATCAGGTGCTGGTTTGGATCATCACCAGCGGTACCACGGAACACTCCTCTCAAGTTCAACAGCTGGATCATCGTGCTAGTGATGTTGAACTTAGCCCCGGGAGCTAGCGGTGGAAGAACAATGGCGCCCGTCGCGCCAACTCCATCCAAGTCGATATCCTCATCATTCAGCATAACATCGTCCTGCAGACCACCAACATTCAGATTTTGTTGGGCCTGCAGTTCTGCAGCGAGCCTTGCTGCCTCTTGTTGTGCGGCCATATTCTGCCTTAACGTTCTAGCAAGCTCAGGGTCGTAAAGTAATATTGATTCACCCGAGCGCCGGGTACTTGGCATGCACAACTCTGTACCCTATCAAAAACAAAAACAACAAATAAAAATAAAAGCAGAAAAGTATGACTAAGAGTCAAATAAACACACCGGACTTAATAAACAACCGTATTCCCCGGCAACGGCGCCACTTTTTGATAACGCCCAAACTACACCTCCAATTAGGAAGCGTAAGCGGTCGTAGTCAAATATAGAACCCAACAAAGGTTGGGGTCGAATCCCACAGGGAATAAGGTGCAAATTCAAGTCGTTAGTGAAGTATGTGACTAATAGTCAATAGTTTCCGGTAAATAAAAGGGGGGGGGGGTGTGAACGAATTGTAAACAAAACAAACAATAATGTATGAGAAATAATCAGTAGGAGAATGAACTAGGGAAGTGTTTACCATGGCGTTGGTAACAATGTCGATTCTAAGCTTAACCGGGTTCTTTCTATATGTGTGTCACGATGTGATTGAATTAATGGTATCATCTAAACGTTTCTCAACCAAATAGACGAATTTCCTTTTCTATTCTCTCGACCTTGAAAAGGTGTGCTTTTAGATTTCAATCCTAAACATCAAGTAGATTAATCTAGTTACAGCATTAATCATAAGACGAGAGTTGGTAGTCTCGAATCCTCGTCGTTAATCAAGTTTCCCGGTTTTAATCTCTTTACTCAAGCAAATTTAAACCTAAGCGTGTTCTAATGTTTGCAACCACTAGAAAACGTTAAATAATGAATGATTAACAACGTGACAACATATATATTTGAACCCGTAGCTACCCGGAATTTATATTGCTACTTTAGCCATGGCTCCCACAACCCTAGTTGTGGGAGTTTAGTTAATCATGCTAGAAGAAGAAGAGAAGAAAGTTATATTCATAATAAAGAGAAGAGATTCTTACAATATAATGAAAACAATCTTCAATTATCCAAGAACAAGAAAACCAAGATCCCAAGAACGATTCAAGAACAAGATTGAGGAGGAAGACAACGTGTATTGCGTGTTTTTCTCTCTCAAAACTCGACTTGAACTCCTAAAATTATTGGGTAATGTATGTAAAAAGCTTAATAAATAAAATAAACCTAACATAGGGTATTTATAGGAGTCTAGGAAACAAATCCCAAAAAGGTCAGGATTCTGCGTAGCCGACTGTCTCAACTTGACGGCCAGGCTGACGGACCGTCACTGTCTTGACGGACCGTCGCCTGGACCGTCACTCTTAGGCAGTGATGCAGCTCAACTTGACGGTCATTGTGATGGACCGTCACATGGGTGACGGCCCGTCATGGTGGCCGTCACTCTTAGGCAGTGGTGTGCTTTTGATCGTAGTTCCTTCCTTTTCTACGTTTGTCTCCATTTCCTACAAATATAACATAAAACCATCAAAAACGATGACGGTTGCTTGAAAACGTACGATTATTCTTAGTTTAAAGATGTCGAAAGTGCCATAAAATGGCGGCACATCAATACCCAACACTGATATACATATACACGTCTACAAGCCTTTAGGAGTAAGTAAAATATCTCATATCCAGGACAGGGCCCTGGACTACCCATAAGTTGTACATATACATAACCTGGTCAAAATATAAGCTAGACCTCTGACTAGTCAGCTCCAGGAAGAATGGATCTTACCAAAATGGCTGAACTCTGCAACTCCTACTGAAGAGGTCTGTCTGGGTATCTGTCTGGACCTATAGGCATGTATGCAGCGCCCCCAGGCAATGGGGACGTCAGTACGACAATAATGTACTGGCATGTAAGGTAGAAACATAAAAGCAAGTCGCAAGTAGTAAATCTGAACAAGACATAATATGAAACTTGTAAACTGTAATTGGTAAAACTCATTAAGCTCTTTCTCCTTTATTCTTTTTAGAACACAACACATGCATTAACTCACGCTGCAACTCACTCTTTATAACCCACACTAAACCACAATAGCGCCTCGGCGCACCCTATATATAATAGCCTCAATATGGCAGTAGCGCCTCGGCGCACACTATGTGTATAATGGTCTCAATATGGCAGTAGCACCTTGGTGCACACTATGTGTATAATAGCCTCAATATGGCAGCAGCACCTCGGTGCACACTAACACTCAAACCACGCATAATAAGTATATTACTAGATTGACCTTCAAAGCTATTCTTGTTATTTATGAAGGTTCATTTAGATAACTTCTTTAGCCTTGGCTTCGTAGGTGTTGGACTCAACATACCAAACACATATAAATGGGGATTTGACTTGCTAACTTTCCTTGTATACTTTCTAAAGCTTGATTAGGGATCACAATACAAAGAAGAAACTCGATAAAAGGATAACTTATGTTTCGTGCAAAAAGAATCAGATTTTTATAAGAAGGCGACTTGAATCACCATAATGTATAAATTAGTTCCTTAAGACTTGTTGAGTTATCAAATCAGCTCTCTTACAACAGAATACTCAAATTCCTTCTTTCGGAGATTTAGAGTTCTATTTCTATATTCATGCCGATAAGGAATAAAGAAGCCTTAACATACCTCGTTCCTTCCGAAGATTGCGATTACCACAACTTGGACATTCCTTTATTAAGTTAATATACAACACAAGGGTATAATGAAGCTAATATTAGCTCTTAAACCTGATGCAACTTTCCCAAAACAATAGCTAAACATTTCCCGGGCAGATTTACGTATTTTGCATTAATTAAAGGTGTATCGTCACACCTTTCTCCCCTATCCAATACACATCATACACACACCAACCTACTGCCTCCAATAATACAAAACACATCAAATAGCCCCTACACAACTCACCATGCCGAAATACAATAGCAACACATTGAACCCACGACTTCCGATCGCCGTCCCGTGAGTTCTTAACAACAATTCAACAACAATTGTCCATCCGAACTTCAATCCAAAAATATGATTATGGGCAGATTACTTACCACACTTGAAGGGGTGTTTTTATCCTCTTTTTATTGATGCTTTGAAAAGCTTAAGTATCCCCTACACATACACCAACAAGATAAGAAGAAATCTCTTAATTGTTACACAATTTCTATGTGTTAAATCTTAAGAAAGGGGCTGCCATAGTTCATGTCTTTCTTACCATAGGATATCCTAGCTATATGTAGTAGATTAATACCAATATAACAAGTTGTTTAACTCACCTTAAGCTTGAATGAATCTTGATCTTCTTAGAACCCTAAAGGGAGAGAAGGGCTGCCAAAAGGAAAGGAGATAAGAGAGAATTTTTCCAGCTTTTTGATCAACAAAAGGCCTGTATAAAGGGACCTTTTTGGCCGACTTTTTTGAGTATATTTGGGCCAAAATGGGTCAAGAAACTTAGGCCAAAATTACCCTTTGCTTGGGCCTCAAAAGGGTTAAGTTTTGTGGCTGATTTTGGGCTTCTCTTGGGTCAAAATGTGGTCAATATTGGTGGCTACCTTTTGTAGTTGTTTGGGCCAGATTTGGTTGTGCTTTGATGGGACAACTTTATGCTTCATTTGGGCTACCATTAGGTCTAATAATCCACGGTATTGCTGCCCGTAATCGGCCCTCGGAACTTAGTTCGTTAGCGTAGGTAGGTGATGCACCTACTTGTCACCTAAGAGCTTAGATAAGTCGAGCAAGTATCTCACTTGTTTTATCTCATTTTCAAAACCCTCATCCTTATAATTTAACTTAACACTTATATACATTTGACCATTTCAAATTCTAGGCCAAAGTACCCCTTCACAATCTCGAGCTCAAATACCTTCGTCGATATTTACTTAGTCACATAGGTTTTGAAAGGTACGGGGTGTTACAGTCGTGTCGCATCATGACCAAAGGGCATTTTTGTCAACTTTCAAGTGATATTTTGGGAAGCTTCTAAAACCCTTTTTGGGGTATGTACCTAAAGTATTGAACAATTTTTGAATAGTTTTGGAAGAGAGTACTCTTTCTCTTCATCTTTTATACTTGAATTCACCATTTTGTACCAAATTGAGCTTGGATTTAGATTTTGGCTTAATTATGAATAGAAGTATGAGTTACCCAATTGGTATATTCTCTTATTTCCTTAGCATGAGTAGCTAATCTCCTTGTCTAGGGGTATGTGTATGATGGGTGTTTGAATTTAGGTATGGGTCTTGTTTAATTGAGCTTATAATTGATGAATTGATGAATTGATAAGGGTCTATTGAATTCCTCAAGTTTTAATTATAAAATTGAGGGTTGCAAACATTAGTGGAGTTTTCTTAATTGTGTTCTTTCTTGAAAGAGGGGTTCATAATTCGGATAGGAATTCAATAGTGGAAATTTGAGAGTTCCACCTTAGATTGGGGCTAGAAATAGCTTAATCAATGGAAACTCTCATCTATGAGTCTAAGCTAGAAATAGTATGACTTCCCTAAGCAATTGAATTGGTTGGTTTATGTTAAAACCTTTGGTACTTGAACAAAGACCTTGGGATATATATTCAGAGGATCGAGAGATTATCGAATATGACTAAAACCAATGCTACCTATATCATTAATCGAGAATTAGCTAAATTAATCAAGTACCCTAACCCTTTGAAGAATCCCATTGGAAGCATACCCCTAGTCTTCCTCTCATTGATACAAATCTCATGTTTACTTTCCGCTTGTTGTTGAAATCGAAGTAGAGTACTCTTTCTCTTCATCCTCTATACTTGAATTCACCATTTTTGTACCAAATTAAGCTTGTATTAGGATATTGGCTTAATTATGAATGGAAGTATGAGTTACCCAATTGGTATATTCTCTTATTTCCTTAGCATGAGTAGCTAATATCTTTAGGGGTATATGTATAATGGGTGTTTGAATTTGGGTATGGGTACTGTTTAATTGAGCTTATAATGTATGAATTGATATGGGTCTATTAAATTCCACAAGTTTTAATTATAAAATTGATGGTTGCAAATATTAATTAAGTTTTCTTAATTGTGTTCTTGCTTGAAAGAGGGGTTCATAATTCATATAGGAAACCAATAGTGGAAATTTTAGATTTCCACCTTAAATTGAGGCTAGAAATAGCTTAATCGATGAAAACTCTCATCTAAGAGTCTAAGCTAGAAATAGTATGACTTCCCCAAGCAATTGAATTGGTTGGTTTGTGTTAAAACCTTTGGTTCTTGAACAAAGACCTTGGAATATATATTCAGAGGATTGAGAGATTACCGAATATGACTAAAACCAATGCTACACGTATCATTAATCGAGAATTAGCTTAATTAATCAAGTACCCTAACCCTTTGAAGAATCTCATCGGAAGTATACCCCTAGTCTTCTGCTCATTGATACAAATCTCATGTTTACTTTCCATTTTTGTGTTGATATTAAAGTTGCTACCTAATTTCCCTTTCCATTCCCCCAATCTTTACTTTTAAGTTGTTTGAATATTTTCTCTCTTCGTGATAATTATTCGACGATCTTTTAGCGAGTCACTACTCCACTCTTCATAGAATTGGCCCGACACTCATTGGGTTACTTATTTGTTTTACTCTGATGATCGCTACCACCTCCTTATGGGAGAGTTTTTTTAAGCATCATCAAAAATGGCGCCATTGTCGGGGAGTGGTTTTTGAATCGCCAATTGATTGTCGTTTGAGTTCACTTTGTTGAGTTTTTGTTCTTTTTACCTTTTTGTTGTTTGTGATTGTTTGGATAGGGTGCACATGAGCGAAATGGGTGACCAAGAAAGCATAGATGGATATATGGATGTGGATCTTGAGCCTGTGATCCACGATGGTGTAGGTGCAATCCTCCTACCACCCATTATTGGAAACACCGTGTTTTATGTTACGAGCACCATGCTCCACTTGATTTAGATGAAGGGTCTATTTGGAGGGTTGGCACATGAGGATTCCAACTGACATATTCGGAACTTCATTGAGATATGTCAACTCTTTAACATCAACCATATCTCGCAAGAGTCTATCCGGCTCTGCTTATTTCCCTTCTCCCTCATGGGGGAAGCAATGGCTTGGCTTGAAGAGCTTCTGGAAGGCTCAATTACTATATGGAACAAATTGGTTGAATCATTTTTGGTGCAGTTCTTTCCTAACTCACGAATGATGCAATTGAGGGATGACATTACTAATTTTTGCCAACTCCCGGATGAGCCATTGCATGAAGCATGGATAAAGTTCAAACAAAAGCTCTTGTTGTGTCCTAATCATGGCTTGCCCAACAATGTCATACTCCAATGTTTCTATCAAGCCTTGAATTCAATGAACAAATCTGTGGCAAATAACCTCGAGGGAGGAACATTCATGGACCAATAATATGGTATTGCGTCGGCTCTTCTTGAGTGAATGACAAAGACAAATCATGCATGCATACAAGAGAGGCCGATGTTTCTTTGGGGGTGACTTCATCCATTATGACAAGTGAAATAAGGCAAAAAGATGAAGAGAGGAATGAAGTAATGGCCAAGATTCTAATGCAAATTGATCTATTAGACAAACATGTGACAGGGGCTGGAAATAAAAGTGTGAATGTTGTGGGGACTTATGGTTCTAGAGCTTATGATGAAGGTGTGTACTCCCTTATGGATGAGAAGTTATGCTATATTTCAGTGGGTTGTCAACCCAGATACCAAGGTACCAACCAAGGTACTGTGAGTCCGAGAGATGAGAACCAAGGTTGGAACAGGGACAAAGGAAATCAAGAAAAGTTGGGGAGCCGGCTGGAGACCGTGAGGGTCAATGGCATGATCGTGAAAGAGACGGTGATCATTATAATCATCATAGTACCAACCCCTATGTGCCTCCACCAAAGGTCAATGCCCCTTCATATCAGCCTACCGTGAGAAACCCCGAACACTCTAAAATTGAAGATATGTTGCAAAATGTGTTGCAAAGTATAGAGTCAATGGATAATAAGGTGAAAGAGTTGAAAGGTGAGGTGTCCACTCTTCACCAAATGGTGAGTTACCATTTAGCATCTATCAAGCACCTTGAGGCACAAATTAACCACCTATCTTCACAAATGAATCCTCGGATAAAGGGGACACTTCCAAGTGACACGATGGCAAACCTGAAGAAGTAGATGAACATGTAGTGGAATGAAGAAGCTAGCGGTTGAGGTTGTTGTGGAGCTAAATGATATATGGAAGAGGATATTATGGTTTAGAACAAAGTTGATGAGAGCCCGATTGTTGGGGTGAAGCCTAGTGCACCCAACATGAATTCAAATGATGATAATCCATGTGAAGAGAAGGATAAGACTGATTCTCCTTATCAAATTTCTATTGATATTGAGGAGGATACTCCAAGTGTACCTAAAGGACCCCCTCCATACCCTCAGAGATTAGCCAAGAAAAAAGAAGATGCATAATTCAAAAAGTTTATTGACATGTTTAGCAAATTAGCCATTAACACCCCTTTGGTTGATGCTCTTACCCAAATGTTGGGGTATGCAAAGTTCATGAAGGAGCTGTTGAAAAAGAAGAAAGTTGTTGAATTAGGGATGGTGGAAGTGTACCACAGCTGTAGCACAGTGATGACAAGTAATATTTCCCTTAAATGGGAAGATCCGAGAGCGTTCACCATACTGTGCTGTGTTTTTGTTTTGAAAGGCCTTATATGATCTTGGGGCGAGTATCAACTTGATTCCCCTTGTGATTTTTAAGAAGTTAGGCTTGGGTACCCCTAGGCCTACTCCTATGAGATTACTAATGGATGGTCATTTAATTAAATGTCCCATGGGGATATTGTTCAAAGTGCTAGTTAAGGTGGACAAGTTTATCTTATCGGCCGACATTGTGGTATTGGATTGTGATGTCAATCTAGAGGTACCCATCATATTAGGGAAACCATTGTTGGCAACCGAGAGAGCTCTTATCGATGTGGAGCTTAGTGAACTTAAGTTCGGTGTGGGAAGCGAAGAGGTGACCTTTAATGTGTGGCAACCTACCAAACCACCGAATGAATTTTGAATTGTGTCTATGATTTACCGAAGGCACGTTGGTTGAAGCCTTTGGTGAGTGTGAGATGAAGGATATACCCGAATCTAGGGTGTTGTCAACTTGGAAACAAGATGAGATGATGAAGGTTTTGAGGAAGCACTTCTATCACTTTGGATGGGGCCACGCCAACCGGATTAGCATGCTTCCGGATAATGGTTGAAAAGTAAGGTACTATAAATCGAGCCGCGATGTAAAATCAAGCACTTCTTGGGAGGCAATACAAGTGTTTTTACTTTATTTTTTATTACATTTTGTTTTTTTGGTATGTTTTAGGAATGCATGGAGATGAAAAATGACTAAGTTAAAAAACAAGACAAGATGGCACGTGCGCTGAGTTGTGCGTCTGCACCAACAATTGTGCACATCGCACAGGCAGTGATAAGTCGGTAATCTACCAACTTATTGAGCCTATATCTATTAATTATTGCTATGTTTTGAATAGATTTAGAGGTTCTTATGGCCTTTATTGATCTCTATGTAGGTACTTTTGATAAAATATGAAAACCAAGGGGTGCGGTGGTCGTACGACACACACAATCTGAGGTGCGAATCGCACCTCCTCCACATGAAGCTACAAAAGCCACTGAAGAATCTATTAAGGGGTGCGGTCATTGTGCGACGTGCACATCCCAAGGTGCGAAGCGCACCCCCTTCGCATGAAGCTCCCAAGTTAGATGAGTCACTGGTCTAACTGAAGGCAGTGTGCGACGCGCATATCATAACGTGCGAACCGCATGTCGTGTCACACACCTCCCAAAGGGCATTTTTGTCCTAACTTTTAGTGACATTTTGGGAAACTATAAAAGGCCTATTTAGGCACAATTGTAAATAACTAAGCAACAAACCATGATTTACTCATTTAGCACTCCTCCAAGGTACCTTTATCAACCCCCAAACTTAGGCTTTTAGCCTCGATTTCACACTTGTGGGGTTCAAGGAGGGACGGGTTCAAGAGAGGGACCCATGTTCAAAGATAATTTAAGGCTTGTATCAAGGTTGCAAAAGAAAAGGTATTAGGCTCAAGAGGGGTGACTAATGATTCAATTTAAGTGCAATGGTGGCTTATAAGGCTAAGTAGGCTTCGATAATCACAAAGAAGGCCTAAGATTATTTCTCCAACCAAAAGTAACCAAGACTAGCTTTAAAGACTAACCGGAAAAGTTCTAGTTAACACAAGCAAGCACAAGAATTATTCAACTAAACCTCACCACACGTGACATGCAAATCATTCAAGAAGGATCGATTTTAACTTCCTAAACAAGAACAAAGAGGAACCATTCTATATTATCACCGCTAATGAGCTAAGAGTCACAAAAAGATAAAAGGGTTGTCACAAGCATCATTCTTTGCCATGCACTTTTCACAAAAAATTTGGAAGGGTATGCCTATTTCAGTTAACATGTAAGACTACTTCATTAGTACCAAACAAGTCAATTGCAACCAAAACCTTAAAAGAAGACGATTCGCCCTTAAGAATGACGTCACTCAGTCTATCATTGTGTCAATTCATCTATCTAATTCGGTATGGCTACATAAAATGGATCAACCCAACCATTACAATCAACAGGCACATGCGAAACGCACATGCCAAAGTGCAGGTCACACGTGCAACGCACATGCCAACAGTGGGCATGTGCGAAGCTCGTGCGGTTCGCATATCAACATGTGCAATTTTGTGTTCCCAACTCCGACAAGCTCTATCTAGCCTAATGAGTACTCAGACTTCCCCTGGATCTAAAACATTCAACACACCTACTATAAAAAAGAAAAAATAAAGAAGCTACAAGAAAAGAAACTAACAACCTAAACCATCAATTCTGCGCATCCAAGAAGAGAAAATGGAGATCATACCTGCGACGTTGCAAAGATGCTACAGAATTGAAGTTGATGGTAGATTGTATTCTTTCCTTAGGAGAGAAAAGAAGCCAAGTTTCAAAGAAAATCTGTGCTTTTGAAACTGCTCCTCTGATCTTTTATTACCTGGAAATGGTTCGGTGTCTCACGGTCGCGTGGTCTTGTCACGCGATCGCGATGAGTTAAAGTCACCCAACTTCCCGCGATCGTGAAGGTTCACGCAGTCACAAAGAGTCAGAGAAAATTACCTCATCGCAATCGCGAGGGTCAGTCTTCGCGATCGTGATGCTTTAGCATCTACCGAGTTTCTAAATTTCTGCACAGTGCACTATTTTGATGTGCGAAGCTGGGTGCGATGGGCACTTTGTGAGGTGCGAAATACACCACGTTCGCACATGCCAATGTTTTTGATCAGTTCACTGTTTGATTTTGCGATGGCATGTGCGACGGGCACTCTTCCAGGTGCGAAAAGCACATTTTTCAGAGGTATTTTTGGTGTTTCTCAACACTTGGTTCCTCTTCTCATTCCTTTGGGCACCTAAAAACACACCAAAAAGAAACAAAAAGTGAAGTAAAGCATAAAAATGATGAGTTGCCTCCCATCAACCACACAATTTAACGTCGCAACGTGACGCAAGATACCTCACCATTTGGATCTCCATTTGGAAGATTTAAACCTTCGACCCAAACTTGAATCGAGTTTCCGGTGACAATCCCGGGATAAAGGTTTGAACATGAGAAGGTCATTCTCTTGATTTTGCATTTTGTACTTTTTAGCCTTCAAGTGAGGAAAGACACTTTGCCTTCTTTCCACGACAAACTCAAAACCGGATAGACCTTCATCCACCCTCCTTCCAAGGTCTTCCAAAAGCTTGATTACTTCGACTTTCGTCCATTCAATCAAATATAAGGTTGAACAAAGGTTGAAGTGGGATTTGGGCGTCTCCATCTTCAAGCTTGCCTCATTCATAACATCTTCACTTAGAGATGCTATGACATCATGACCCACAAATGGGGTAGTTGGTTGCAACACCACCTTCAATTCATGATCCCCCCTTGTGTTTTCCTCTTCTTTAGCTCTTGCGTCCACAAAGCCTTGTTTTATGGATTGCACACTCTCCTCTTGGGTTTCTAGCGAGGCCAAGAGGGTTTGGAGCTTGACATATATGCCTTCTTCGCTTGCAAAGTCATGGTACCTGTTAAGGTCACAAGCACCACTAGCAACATTGTTAGCACAAGAAGGGGGAGGGGGACGATCATCATTGGGGCATTCGCTCCAATGTCCGTCACGACCACCACACAAATAGCAATTGCGCCCATAATAGGAGCAAGAAGGAGAATACCTTCCTCTCCTAGGGCCAATTCTACACCTTCGTCCAAGGTGGGATCCTCCACAATAAACACAACAGTCGAGAATATAAATTGGGATGTAATTATCAACATTTCTAGCATTCAAATAAGCCATGATGCCACCAACAAACTAAAACTAAACAAAAGAAAAACAACTATTCACAAAATTGAACTAGAGTAAGTAAACTCAAATTCTAAACTAACTCAATACGCTAAATTATTCCCCAGCAATAGTGCCATTTTTTTATAACGCTCAAATTGTGCTCCCCAAGTTGGAGGTCAAGGCGATCGTCAGAGCAAAACAAAATTTATAATTCCCAACGAGTGTCGAGGTCGTACCCAAGGGAACAATGTAGTCGCGATCGAGCTAATAAAGAATCCAAGCAACTTATTGAAGTTCAATTAACAAAAAAGGAAAAATATATCTAAAAAGGGGGGTTTTAGACTACAACTAAAGATAAAAAAAAATCAAATAAAAGATAAATTTATCAATGGCTTTCACCTTGCTTTCGCCAAGCAAGGACAACAAGAGAGACTTGGGAATGGGAATTCAAATCACAAGACTTGCACCCGATTAACATGTGGGTAGTCTTGTCTAAGGGTATACCTAACCGTTTTTTGACCAATCAAGTATATATCTCGTGTGTTCTCTCGAATCACCAAGAGTAAGCAATAACCAACCAATTTAACTTGGGTGAGTTGGGTTATCTCTAACCCCAACTCTTAGATGGAAGTTTCCAGCAACCAAACTATCTCTAGCATTGGTCTAGAGTGGAAACCCTAAATTCCTATTATTGAATCTTTCTGGATTTAGGGAAATTCTCTCTCAAGCAAAAACTCAAATTAGAAAACAAAGTCAATGTTTGCAACTATTGACTATAAATTCAAACAATGGAGGATTTAGACCCAAATAATCAAACAAGAGCAAAATCTATATATGAATTCAATACCCAAACAAGTATTATCTCTAATACAAACCCAAATCTCAATTCAATAATTACACCAATAAAATAGCAATTAAGAGCAAGAGTTGAAGAATGAAAACTAAAGAGTTTACAATAAAGAGCATCCAAATCTTCACTCCTATGGTGTTGGTTGATGAACTTGCTCTCCAAGCTTGTCAAAAGTTGTGAGAATAGCCAAAAATGATTTCCAAAATGGCTGAGGAGTCTTTTGTATTAATTGGGGTTTCCAAAAGTGAGAATTTCCAAATTTGTTCTGCAGCTGACGACGCCTTCATCGCGGTCACGTGATCATGCTTTGAGATTGCGAGGTTCTGTGTTTTCTCTCCACGCGGTCGCGTGGTCTCAACCTCGCAGTCGCGTAGTTCTGACTTCTTCCTCTACGCGGTCGCGTGGCTTCACTTCGTGATCGTGTAGTTTTAACATTCTCCTTGTGCATCCCGGTTGCATGATTTAATCTCGCGGTCACGATGAGTAACTTGGTGTCAGTGATCAGCAGCTCCTTTAGCTCCCATTTGACTTATTTTCACTCGAATCTTTTCCGAACACTTCTAAAATACAGAAATCTGTAAAATAGAAGAAATTCGTGTCAAATTACACTATTTATCCTCTTTATACTAGCAAAGGCATAAGATTAGAAGCTAAATAAATAGGTAGAATATCAACTTATCACTTACACACAATAATCAAGGCATTGATATAAGCTTTTATAGTCAGCACATTACGGCCTTGTGCTATCCCAATTTTCATAAGTGTTTTTGAGAATAAGCTCAATTCTTATAGGAAGTAGCCTACTTCCACACTTATATAGGTGAAATTTGCCAGGGTTGTTCCTGTAATTCTAACACCCCACTCATAAGATATACAAACTTCCATCAAGAGTTTTTTAAACTCAACCTTCATAAACCATTGCAGAAAAATCCACTCACACCATAGGGAGGGATAAAATAATAGTGCATTTCTCAATAGGTCATCATATGATTCATTTTTTCCATTGAACCTGATTATAGGATCTCTAGTCCCCAGGTTGGATTTTCTCATATATGACTTAGAAGATTTTGAGCTTCAATCCATCCCTCTCGATGTGCTTCAGATCATTTTTCTTGCTAAGGCCTTAGTCTATGAATTTGCAAGATTATCACAAGTTTTAACACAATTAATATTATGGTATACCACTGATCAATATGATCTCACGGTATTGTATTTTCTCCTTATGAGTCTGAATTTACCGTTATAATAACGATTTTGTACTCTACCAATATTATTGGTGCTATCACAATAACTCTAAATTAGAAAAATTAATATCTCAAAATAAAGTGATTGATATAATTAATCTTCTTAAATCAATTCTCTTTTTTACTAGTTGAAGTTAAAGCAATAAACTCAACCTCCATGATAGAGTCACCATTTTTTTTTTATTTCTATCAAATAGCTCTAGATTTTCTCATTTGCTTCAAAAATCTTTTAAGTATAGCAGGATTAAAAAAAATTATAACAAGCCACAATTTTTTGTACCAAGTAAATATACATGGTTTGTTTGTACCTGCTAAGTACTTCTACCGCATACACAAAATCAAGCCAAGTGCAAGTAATCATATATCTCATATTTTTTGTTAGGCTAGCAAGCTCTTTTTTCTTATTTGTCACACTACTTTCACATATTTGAATTAAAAGGAGTTGCAAGGCTCATACAATCAACAAAATTGTATTCATAATTTTTTCAACATAATGTGACTTGTCAAGAAATATTTCATCACATGTTTTATGATATTTTTTCATTTCAAGAATGAAGTTTATCTCACCAAATAAATCACGTCAAAATGACTACTCAACATTTTCTTTTTATCATTTCTTTGATAACATGTTAGAGTTAAAAATCATCAAATCATATTCAAAGAATAACATGTGATTTATTTCAAGACAAATATATGCACTTTTAATACTCTTTTTAAAGCATTCTCAAAGATGCAACAATCACATTTTGATGATAAATTTTTTGCTCATTTCATTAACCCCCACTGTTTCAATAATTTAATGAACATAAATATTCATGAAAAGTGTATCACATATTGATAAAAAATATTAGGTAAATATTCTTTTTACCTTTTCTTTGCAACAAGTAAAAGGTTTTTTTACCTTTTCTCCATTTGAGTTGACCAAGTAGAAAAATACTTTACTCATCTATCTCTTCCTTCCATCTCTTGAAGAGATCTAGTGACGTTGAAAATGGGTGATATTGTGATCTCCCATCTTGATATTCACAATTTTTCAAACTGTACCAAAACATGAATCTTCTTGAAATTGTTGGTGTAATATACCACAAATTACATAATTACAGTTGAAAAATAAAATGAAAAAAATTGAATAAATATAATTCAGGCTGAGGCGCGGATATCTCGCTCTCTTTAAGGAGATTCAAGCCCACTGTGGCATAATCTACACCGATTCAGCAGTACATCTCTTGACTTTTTCCCTCCAGGATACAACAGCCCAACAACGTCGTGTGACTCAAACAACTCCGGATTAGTTGTAGAGTTCAAAGCTCCACCAAAAGAACACCTTTCTTCAACATAAAATACTTTCTTTTGTATAGTGAATATAGTTGAAGACTTTGAATATTTTCTTTGTTTCAACTCTTTCTTTCACTACAACACACTATAATATTTTCTCACACTTATCATATTTCATCTTCTTTTTTCACTATATTTTCTTGTACACAATATAATACAAGACACCACTATTTATAGGTGAGGAAGTCTTCCTTGCAATGAATAGGAAGAATGTGGTAGTAAAGTGGGTGAGTTATGGGAGGATTATGACTTGGATGTTACAAGAGTTACAAGACATAATGAGGTAGAATGTGACATTGGTGGTTACACAAGTTACATAAGGGAGTCAACGGAACCGGGAGGTGCCGGTACCGGTTTCGGACCATTCCGATCCGTTACCGGTCCGGTTCCGGTCGGGTGGACTCCGGTTCCGTCCGGAGGAGGGGTGGGCCGGTAGGGGTAACGGGACGAAAGGGGTAAAGGTTACCGGATCGTCCCGGTCCGGTCCATCCCGGTACCAGTCCGGTCCGGTCCGGTTCGATCCGGCGGAAAATTTTAAATTTTTTTTTTTTTAAATAGCCGTTGGGTTAGCCGTTGGCAACGGCCAGTGGGCCCCACCCAACGGCTATATCAGCCAAACAGCCCCCCAAAACAACCCCCTACCCCCCAAACTTTTTTTAATACCCCAAAGTTTTTAAAAATATATTTTAGTCCTAAATTTTAACTATAAAAACCCCCCACCCCTTCATTATTTATTACACAAAATTTCTTCTTCTTCATCTACTCTCTCAACTCTCAATCTCTTCTACTCTCTATTCTCTAATAGTCTCTATTAAATTGTTAATTTTATTTGTTGGATTATTTTGGAGCAATTTTCAAGCTTCAAGTTTCATCTATCAATTTCGGCTTTTGGTTATACACGTCTGTTTTTACGCAGACGTTTGGTACATTCGTTCCAACTTTCATCTCTTTACTTGTTTATTTTTTTGCATTTAATTTTTGTATTTATTTATTTGCTTACTATTAATATTTTAATATGGAATCCGGTGATAAAAATGTTGGCCAAGGTAAAAAAACACTTTTTGGTAGGTTGACTAATGCAGTAACCGGAAAAACTAAAGTCGATAGTCCTTCTAAATCCAAATCTAAAACTAGACAACAACCTGAATTAAGAATAAATACGGATGATTTTACACATGTTGATGAAACTCCTTTTAATATTGATAGAAATACTCAATTAGATCATGAATTTTTACAGACAAGGTTTGGTAATTTTAATGAAGAACTAGATGAAGAAGTAGAATATGACAATGAATATGATGGTAATGATACTTATGATGATGATGAAACAGAGCCGCCTACGGCTACTAGTCCCACTCCTGCTCCCGCTCCCACTCCCCCTCCCCCTGTACATCCTACTAGGGCTAAGCCAAAGGTTGAACGTCCTAAAAAATCTGTTGTGTGGCAATTTATAATTCAAAGTGAGGATAAAACTCAAGCTATTTGTAAAATATGTAAATATATTTTGAATCATAAAACTACGGGAAAGTCGGGTGGGACGGGACATTTAAGAAATCATTTAATGGGATGTTGTAAAAATGAATTTTTGCAAGCTCAGGCTATAGCCGATGCAAAAAAATATGGTACTCCCCTTCCCGATGCATCTATAGGAGTAGGGGCCTCTAACATGATCCAAACACATTTAAACCCTTCTAATGTTGCTGGCCCTAGTACACATCGCAGTTATAGTAGAGAAAGAGATCTTGAAGAATTAGCTAAAATGATTGTTCTTTGTGGCTTGCCTTTTAGTTTTGCTGAAAATCCCGGTTTTGTTCATTATATTCAAATAGTGTATAATCCTTCTTTCACAGGTTTTTCAAGAAATACTATTAAAAAAGCTATTTTTGATTATCAAGGACAACATGTACAATATCTTCGTTGTTTATTTAACTATAATACTTGTAGAATGGCTATCACTTCTGATATGGGTCGTAGTCCTAATGGTAACGATTATTTCACTATTACTGGTCATTGGATTGATGAAAATTGGAACATGCAAAAAAGAATTTTAGGTTATAAATGTTGTGAAATGCTGAAAACTAGCTCAAACTATTATAGATGTTTTACAATTTTATGGAATTTGTAATAAAGTAATTAGTGTCACCCTTGATAATGCTTCTAATAATACAAATGCTGTTGATAAACTAAAACCGACAATTTGCCCTATTTATATTGACGGTTTTCATATTAGGTGTGCTGCACACATATATAATTTAATTGTTAGAGATGGTGTAGCAATGTATAATAATGGTTGTATAAAATGTGAAGCTGCATGCCATTTTATTTTTAAATGTCAAGTAAAGTCTAGGCGTGTAGAGTTTGAAAATCGGTGTCGTGAATTAGAACTCCCCCCTAGAAAAATTCCAAAAACAGTGTCTACTAGATGGAATTCTTTATATGAAATGCTTAAAGTTGCTTATGAATATAGAAAGCCTTTACAAATGGTTTGGAATGCTCACAATTCAGATATTGATTATAGAATTACTGACACTGATTGGAAAGAAGTATATGAACTTAAAGAATTTTTAAAAGTTTTTTATTTAGCTACAAAACAAATATCTGGACTTTATTATCCAACTATTTGTTCAGTTTTACCAAATATATGTGCTATTTCTGATAAATTTTTTCAATACAAAAATATTCCACGGTTTAAAGATTCTATTAATGCAATGATTAAAAAATTTAGAAAATATTTTATTCCTATTCCTCAAATTTATTTAACTGCTTGTTTATTAAACCCAACTTACAAAGAAATAGGTGCATCACGAATGGTTGAAAGAATATATTCAAATTTAGATATTTTAGAGATTATATATCAGCAAAGTATCCAAGGTGACGAAGTTGCCGAAGAGGACAAAATACCTAGTTTGTCCGATGTTAAAGATAGCATAAGAATTGAAGCTAGAAAATTGTATGACTTGTATAATTCTAGTAGAATAAATGATGAAGTACATAATGTAGAACCTTCAAGTTCTAGGCGTAGATATTCAAATGAAGATGATATTGATGATATGATGGAAAATTATCTTGGTCTTACTTCTAATGAAAGGAATGATTTTGATGAATATCTTAATCAGGGAATGGAAAGCATTAAGGATGCACAAGGCAAACCTCAACTTTTGGAATGGTGGAAGACTCGCGGCAAGTCATTTCCAAAACTTCAACCGGTGGTTCGAGATTTGCTAGCTATTCAAGCATCTTCAGTAGCTTCGGAGGGCGCTTTTAGTGCAGCAAGATATCAAATTGGGGAGCATAGGTATTCATTAGCATCAGACAGCTTGGAGATATCGGTATTGTTTAGAGATTGGATCAATGCCGAGCGAAGGAATTATGGGTGTCCTAGTTTACCTGTCCAATTTGAATATGATATAGATAATATTTTGGTAAATTCTAGTGAAGACGGCATGGATGCATTGGAGGATCAAGCACAACAACCACTTTCAGAAAATGTTACCAGGGAATTGTTAGAAACTCTACGTCAAGACTATTTTCAAGGATTCAAATATTAGTATGATAGTTCGAGGCCTAATTCAAACAGAACCCTTCCTAGAAGGTGGCTGCGTAGATTAGGTTCTCTTCTAATATTTGTAATACAAATTGTATTATTTAATTTTTATGAATAAAATTATAGGTTATTCGCCTTAAATTTTTTTAATTATTGTCTTCAATTTAATACAAGTCTTTTTTATATATTTCAATTTTTAAATGTTTCAAACTTAAGTTACAATTTGAAATTTAAAAAAGTTGTTTAACAAATGATAGTTTAAAAAGTTTCAAACTTAAGTAAGTAAGTTATTAAGTTAGTTATAGTTTAAAATTTTAAATTTAAACTTTTAAGACTTAAGACTTAAGAGTTTAAAAAGTTTTTAAGAGTTTAAAATTTGAAATTTAAAGTTTTAAACTTTTAGAGTTTAAAATTTAAACTCTAAAAAAAGTCTAATTTATTAAGTTATACTTTTAAATGAAATATAAAATAACTTATATATTTTGAAACTTTTTCAATTATAAATAACCAGATTTTAATTTAATTAAAATTTAGAAAAAAAAAGGACCGGGACCCGGTATACCGGTCCGGTCCCGGTCCGGTCCGGTCCCGGTAGGTACCGGTCCGGGACGAAAAGGAAAAAATTCCCGGTTGTACCGGTACCGGTACCGTCCCGGTTCCCGGCCAACCGGCGGAAGGATGCTCCGGTGCCGGTCCGGTTCCGGTTAATACCGGTCCGGTCCTACCGGTACCGGTGCCGGTGCCCCCCATAAATTTACACCAAGAATAATGACCACATTCTTGTCAATTTATGCCCACTAATATAAGAAGATAATGACCCCATTTCCACCAACTAATGTGAGTAATGAGGCATCAAATTCTATCAAAATAAATAGCACAAATATAACTCATGAATATATAATGCACCTTAATATAATATATAAATATAATACTAAAATGCACCAACAGGTACTATCTAAATGAAAAAAATTACTTTGTCTATTCAACTTTTTTTCAGCGTTTAATTTTATATATTACTACTTTATATTAATTTTTTACAATAAACTTTATTCTGAAAATCTAATTTAAATATGTGATTATACTTGTGCAATAAAATAATATGCTTGTAATTATACTGTAATTACATTACGATAACAAATAAGTCATCGTAATCACTATAATGTGCAATTACTAGACTGTGTAGTTATTATTCTATTAATTACACTAATTCCAACTTTTAAGGCTAAGCAACACATTACTAAGATATGATTTTGGCTCGAATCATTTTATGTCGATGGTCAAATACAATTTGGATGCCACTTTGATTTCTATTTCTCTTTGTATATATAAAAGGGCAGCCCGGTGCACTAAAGCTCATGCTATGCGTGGAATTCGTGAAAGAGACAGACCACAAAAGTTTATTATACAATTTTATCCCACATTTCTGCAAGAGACTGTTTTCGTGGCTTGAATCTGCGACCTTCTTTGTGTATATATGCACTTTAAGATAAAATTTAGATGCCAAATCAATAGTCGTATTTATTGTATTTATTTTGTATGCATTTTAACTTTATTTAAGTTCTTATAATATTTATTTTCAAGGTAAAATGCTTGGAATTATAACCGAAATATTTTTTGCCTAAGTCCAACCAAAATCGTAAAAGGTTAAAATCTTTCCTCCCCAAAAATTAAAAATTGCTAAAGACTAAAATATTAACAGATTTAAAACCAAGTCAAATACAAGTTCCTAAAAAATAAAGAAAATAATTTTTCTAATGGAAATAGGAAAAACAAGTGGCGTTCCACGTTGGTTGTGTCCTCACCACCCTCCAACACACCTCATCTTTTCCTGCACCCCGTAGCTCCCACCTCCACACCTGACCACCCCACCCTCTCATATTATTTGTCTAGATTGTATACAAATGTTTTTAAGATAATATTTTTTGCTTGCATGCCGAACACAAGAAAATAAATAGAAACACATTTATTTTTTCCTAAAAAACAATTCCTTCGTACCGAACACCCATAATGTCGGATACTTTTCACCTAGAAGATGCATATTTTCGCTTAAAGGACTAGCTAATTATGGAAGATTTGTGTTTTCATTTTAGAAAATGGTAAGAAAATCAGGGCAAATACCTAACATATATAATATAGGGTGTGTTTGGTATGGGGAAAAACATCTTTTTCAGAAAGTAGTTTTCGATTTTCTCATGTTCGGTTGGTCAAAGATTTTGAAAAATATTTTCTCTAGGAAAACAAGCTCCTAAAAATCAAGAAAATGACTTCTCTAAAGGAAGTAGGAAAAACAAGTGGCGCTCCACATTGGTTGTGTCCTCATCATCCTCCAACACCTCATCTTCCCCTGCATCCCGTAGCCCCCATCCCACACCCTGACCACCTCACCTTCTCATATTATTTGTCTAAATTATATACAAATATTTTTAGGATAATACTTTTTGATTGCGTACTGAACACAAGAAAATAAATAGAAACTCATTTATTTTCCTAAAAAATAATTTTCTTCGTACCGAACACATCCATGATGTCGAATACTTTTCACCTCGAAGATGCATATTTCCGGTTAAAGATGAAAATAGCAGAGTAGATCACTTCATTGATCGTCTAAAAAGACGAAATACAAGTTCATGGGAGCTAACTTACCTCATTTCTCCACTGTTACCTTTGCAGATTTTTTTAGGGGAAAGGGGGTTTCTCTCTTTTGTAACAATTAAAAACATCCTTGATCCTACACACTATCCCCCTTCAAAACAGATTCTACCAAGCCCTCACACTTTTCCACCCTCCATACCACAGATCTTTTAAGAGAATATGCTCCAAGTGCTCAGAAGAATGTAAAGAATTGTATGGATGAACCAAATTCATTAATAAGTTGTATTGACTCGAATTATACAAAATGAGGATCCTAGTAACATTCATCTGAACTTTACAGCACGACAGAGCTGTCAACTAATAGATACAGATTGTATGTGCAATTGAACAACTACAAGACAAAAGGATTTCTCTATATTCCTGCCTTTCTCCAGTAAGGTGCCGGTGACGGAAAATTTTAAAGGAGAAAAGAACTTTCTGCAAAATGCAGCAGGAGCTAAACCTGTTTTTGAGATAGCAGGACAAGCAGCCCTTGGGGGCCTAGTAAAATCTCATTAAGGAAACTGACTAATCCAAACCAAACGACAGGAGTCACGTCAACTCCAGCGAGCGGAGGAATCAATTTTCGTGTTGCGAAAAGAAAGGGCTCTGTGGGTGCATAAGCTATGACATAAGGGAACTTCCCAACTGGAAGCTTAGGATACCAGGACATGACTATTCTCAAAATGAACAGAAAGGCAAATGCTGATAGGAAGGGGCCAAGAAAGCTGATTGCAAGTTTTGCTGAGGCGGGGTCTAAATCTAACAGCACCAATCTTTGCATCAGTGGTGATGAAGCATGTGAGGTATCAATTGCACTGCTTGTGAAGAGTTTAACAACCTCTTCTGAACTGAGAGGACTTCTTGGAATGTTTCCATTTGACTGAACCACTTCCATAGAGCCATCCAGATAAGAACATGCTCTGAATTTTGTATCTCTCAACCTTTGGATATTTCGTCTCCTCATGGGTATTAGGAAGTTCCCCTGCAAGAGACGAAGGTCTGAAGTTCATGAACTTGGGAAAAGTCAGAAAATAATGGCAATCACAGAAACAATACAAGACCTAAGATAATTGGCAATGTTCTGAATAGAGATAGAGCACTGAGCACTCTCTTTTCTTCTTATTCTATTGGAGAGCAATGGTGCTTACAATAGAAATTACATGTGATCAAGTCTGGCCTCACTTTAGACTAAAACCTGTCTCCAGGTGGGAAGTTATTCCTAAGTAATTAGTTATAGACTACCAGGGCACACAGAATGAAATATTCAGCCAAAATGACAGTTACTGATGTTCTAGAAATAATATTGTTTCATAATTCCACGATAGAACTATCAAATTGGAAAAAATTGAAGTTCACAAATAGCAGCCAAGGGAAAGGGACACGGATTCTGAACATTAACATGAAAAATTACCTGCAGAAAGTAAATTCAAGTAAGATATAAACCTGCCTTCCAGGTAGGACGAAGTTATAGAATATAGACTACTAGGGTACAAGAATCTCAAATTCTGCTAAAAAGACAGTTGCTGATGATTTTCTAGATATGATACTGTTTCATTATTCAATGTCTAAGCTTTCAATTTGGAACAAAATTGATGTTTACAACCAGCAGCCAACAGAAAAGGACAAGAATTCTGAACATTAACATTCAGAATTACCT
The DNA here is from genome assembly GCA_003996215.1 of Jaltomata sinuosa. Lineage (NCBI taxonomy): Eukaryota > Viridiplantae > Streptophyta > Magnoliopsida > Solanales > Solanaceae > Jaltomata > Jaltomata sinuosa. The sequence continues at coordinate 401,665 of QJPP01001330.1, read as the reverse complement.
AAATGGATAGACAGTAAATTCAAAGTAGATATAATCACAAGAAGTTCATTATGTTATAACATCTGAGCCAAAAATAACATTTTCTAGAGAAAATAACATTCCATGTATCAGTTGCTCAACCGACTGATACAGCAAGAAATTTAAAGCTTATGTATGGAGTCCCAAAAGAAATCACTTGTATTCACTGAGTCAGCTTCTGAAGCATTGCATTTGTAGTAGCTGAATATTACCAGGAAAGAAATTGCTACAACTAAAATGAAAGCTTGAATCTGTGCAGCAAAGAAATAAGATGTGCATTCAAAATGCTTTAAAGTTGAAAGGACATTGAAAATGATGTAACTAAGACAACCAGGTTGATAATGTGTTGCATTTCAATAATCAACCAAAACAAATAGTGTACTTGATAGAGCACTCCAGTTTGCAGGCCGTTTCCATTCTCACAAAAATTACACAGGCAACCATAGAGTGAGAGACTAAAATAGTTATATTTGACATGCTTGAAATGAAAGCTTAACCAACTAGGTGGCTATAACGAAATGAATTGTTTTCCAATTATGAATTTACATCATTAAATAGGGCATTATTTGCTACGGTAAACGCATTAAACAATGAAATAGGCGATAGCGATGAACTTACATTTCTATGTGAGTCCAACAAAGCAGTTGGGTATCCTAAAACAAGAGTAAGTAGATATATTAGAGGGAGGTAATATCTAAAAGAAGGAAGAAGACTTTGATTTACCATTGGATTGAGATATAGCCATGTCTCTGAGCCTGGGGATATGAGAACCTTATCTTCAACAAACCAGAACAAAGCAAGGTTAGGGGACCTGAGATATTAACTTGTATATATCCTCAACTTCAATTACATCCTTAACTTTTCCTCTTTCATCTTAATTTTCCCCTTAAATCTCTCTTTTTGGTTCATTTTTTATTTTACCCAAAACGATTCAAAATATTTTTAAATTATGTAAAATTGAACAAAAATGTCCTTCATTAATAATTGGTCTATAAAAACTCTAATTGTTAATAGTTTGGACTTTGGCCTAAAAATGTCACTATTATTACTTAATTGGGTCAAAATGTCTTATTTCTACGCCATCCGTTTCAATCTGTTTGGCCTACTTTTCTTTTTAGTTCGTTTAAAAAAAAAATCTTTCCTTTTTTAGAAACTCTTTAATTCCAATTTTTCACATGACATATTCAAGATCACAAGATTAAAGGATATTTTAATATATTTGACATATCCTTAATTTAAGACCGCAAGTTTTAAAAGTCTTTTTACTTTAACACATTTTATTCCTGATAAAAATATTGTTGTAAATAACTCTTTCTTTCTTATTTTCTTATAAAATCTCTTTAACAAATTAAAAAAATGGGAAGTAACTTTTTATTCTTAATCACAATCTATCAGTTATAATGTAATAACCTAATATACTTTTTAAACTGATAATATATATATATATATATATATATATATATATTATTTTAAATTGAAAAAGGATGACACAAAAATTTATTACATTGCTTTAAAGCATTCTATTCCCAACAAAAATATTATTTTTAAGGAACTCCTTTCTTATTTCTTTTCTTATAAAATCTCTTTAATAAATTTAAAAAATGGGAAGTAACTTTTTTTTTCTTAATCACAATTTATCAGTTAAAATGTAATATCATATACTTTCTAAACTGATAATATATATATATATATTATTTTGAATTGAAAAAAGATAATACAAAAATTTATTACATTGCTTTAAATCATATCTTTAGAATATTATTAATAAAATTATTGTTGATATTTTTTTTCATTTTAACTTTAAAATGAAGGAACATGTTAGCAAATGGTTATCCTACTTTAATTCAGAAAAGATTAACAAATAAAAATATTTCCTATTTTATTAGGCAAAAGAATTTATCGTTAACTAAATGAAAATTAATATAATCTATATTATCGGTTAAAAAAGTATATGAGGTTATTCTATTTTAATTGATAAAACGATAGTAAGAAGAAGAGAAAGAATTATTTCTCACTTTTTTATTAGTTGAAAGAGATTTTAAAAGAAAAGAAAAAAGGAGTTTTTGAAATAATATTTTTATTAGGAAAAAATTGTGTTTAAAAAAAAAGAAATAATATATTTATTAGAAAAGGGCATTTTTAACCCATTAAGTAATAATAGAGGAATTTTTGAACCAAATTACTAACATGAGTATTTTTGGATCAAATTTTAATAGCAAGAGCATTTTTGGACAAAACTATTATAATGGGGCCGATTAAATTATTAATTGAGAGCATTTTTTATTTAATTTGGCATAATTTAAGGACATATTTGACCTTTTTTTGTTTAAAATATCATGACTTACCTTCAGAAGAGGTAGAATAATTGAGAAGAAATTTTTGAATATTTTAGGCTTTACTTTCGAAGTAGTAAAATCTTAAAATCTACTCCTAAAGTAGTAAAATTTTGATATTTACTTTTGAAATAGTAAAAATATGACATCTATTCCCGGAGTACTAGAGCTCTACTCTCAAAGTAGTAGAACTATAAACTTTACTCCCGAAGTAGTAGAACTTCGAGTTTTACTCTTGAAGTAGTAGAACTTCGAGCTTTACTCTTGAAGTAGTAGAACTTCAACTTTATTCTTAAGTAGTAGAACTTCAAAATTTACTCTTAAAGTGGTAAAATATTGAAATTTATTTTCAAAATAGTAAAATTTTAAAATTTTCTTTCCGAAACAAAAATAATTTGAACAATACTCTGAAGCAATCTCTTCTTGTGCTTGAGCAAAATAACAAGCTATTGATGAACGTTCTATATAAAGCACATTCAAATAATCGAGTTTCATTCCCAAAGTGGATGAATTAATATCATAATTGACCTTCTAAAGAGGTAGAATAACAAAAGATATACATATTGTCTCGATGTATGAAAATTACTACAACACGTACCTGTCATAAGTTGTAACGTTTTGGTCAATTTTATTAGGTATCATTTTAAGGCCAAAAAAAAACAAATCTCGTGAAATATTTTCTACTATAATGACATTGATATATCATGATTAGTTGTTATTGATTTTTCTGAAGAAAATAATAAAATCATATTTTTCCTTGAAGGATTTAATAATAATATGGTGTTGCTTGATACAAAATATTCAGATGTTAATGGTGGTCTTCTTGAAGGAGACATTTAAAATGCTGAAGTTTAGACCTCAAATATTTACTATGTAAATAATGATAACATCAGTGTCTACGCACTATATGGTAGTACAGAATTAATAATTAAGGGTTCCAAAAGAGCTAATTATTCATTACAAAAATCATAACACCAGTATTGTCACAATATAATTAACTATGAAAAATAAATTGAAAGTTTGAAGAGCTTATATACGATAACATCACTCATCCTAGATTGTAATATATGAAGTTGTTATAATCAGAACACATATTATAATAAAAGTAAAATTTAAGCTTAAGTCATCGACAGCCCCTTAAAGTTGTTCGGATTATTCACTTAGATACCTTAACTAAGACTAGTACTTATTGAACACCTAAAGTATTCAAAACGTGTACCTGTTAAATACAAAGTGCTAATGTGGCAAAAGAAGTGTTCCTCACTTACGTTAAGCGCGTGGATAGATCCCAAATAATATTTTATTTTTATTTTTTTCTAAAAGAATTGCACTTTTTTTCTTTCATTGACACTTGGCACTAAAAATAACTTAATTTTTTTTTTTATTCATTTTTAAAATAATAACGAAAAGAAAAGCAAACCCCCTTCCCAGCCGTCATCTTCTTCCCCCATTTTTGAATTCTCAAGGCTTTTGATTTTTTAGTTCTACACCTTTTTTTTGTTCTTTGCTATTCTATTTCTTTTCAATCTTTATAAAAAAAAGATTTCTGAATCAACTAATTGAATCTACAAGAAGGAAGAAGAAAGAAGATTTTTAGCATTGGAGTTAAAAAAAATTGAACGACGTCCGTCTCCATTTTCGACCTCCTCTGGACCAACATTTCCACTCAATTTAAAACGTAAAACTACTAAACTTATCAAAAGTGATATCAAAGAATTTGATAGAATTAATTTGGGTCCTCTCCATTTCTCCTCACCATCGATTTCAAAATGATTCACCATCGGCAAACTCCCTTTCTCCCTCACTCTTGTACCAGGCTCTCTCCCATATCAAATAATTTTTCTTTTTTAAAAATTGAATCTGTAATCAATTTGAAAAAAAAGAATCGATTTTGGTGGTTTGGAAAAGAGAAGGTCGACGATATTTAGATGAAGAAGAACGGGTGTGGGTACGATGGGGGTCGAATAGTTGTCAATGGAGAAAAGATGAAGTGTGGGTGAAGAGGATGAAGGGAAGGGGTGGGGTGGGGTGGAACCTTTTTTTTTACTTATAATTATTTTTAATAATTATTTTGTGCCCCCTCAGTGCCACATGTCAGCTTTTAATTTGTCATTTTTATCACGTCATCGCGAGTGTATCGCACACACTTCACATTTGTGTTGATTATTAAAAAGTGTCTAATAGAAATAGTTTTTTAGATAGTCAAGATGTTCAATAGGTACTAGTCGTAGTTGAGGTGTACAAGTGAATTATCCAGATAACTTTAAGGGGCCGTCGATGACTTAAGCCTAAAATTTACTAGCAATAAAAATAGTAGCATATTGAGATTACAAATGATTGAAAGATTGAAGATCTTTAAGTTACTACGGGTAATAAATAATTAAATACATAATTATATATGTGAAGAACTGGGCGATTTGTACTACAAATATTGACATGATGAAATTCAGATACTTCAATTATCACGATCCAAAAATCAAAGATTATGTGGCACCTACATTATCGCTCCACTAGATAAGCCAACCTTTCACCCATATTGAGCAACAGGTCATCATATGAAAGTAATAAAAAAAAGGGATAAAAACATAAATAGCCAAGTCCAAAATGTTTATAACTTTTGATAACCCTAAAAATAAATTTTCAAAAAATAGCCATAAAATAAAGTGACCATCTTAAAATATAACAACTCAACAATAATTTTAAGAAAACCCAATTTTATAAAAACACCCCATTCCTTTACTGTCTATCATTGCTAAACCCAATTTTTTAAAAACACCCCCATTCCCTTACTAATATGCTTTTTCAGTGCCATGAAACTTGTTGCAAAATTATATCAATTATACATTGAATTTATTGTGTATAATTGAAGTAAAATTCAATGTATACCGTGTATAATCAACATATAATTTATGTATAATTAGTGTGTATATATTACACACTAATTATACATTAATTATAAATTAAGTATGCATTAATTATACATTATTAACAAAAATACCATGTGCAGACATCAACAATAACTATTTAAACGGGAGGTTTCATTAAATCCAATCCATTCTCTCGCACACGATTACAACAAAAAAATAAAAAGAAGAAGAAAATACAATCTACTAAGTTACATAAAAAAAAAAGATGAAAGGAGAATGGATGAGTGGAGAAGAAGAAAAGAAAGATGGTGGAGAAGAAGAGAAGGGAGAAAAGAGAATTTTAAAATTAGTCAAATTATTAGTTAGGCTAATAAAAGAAAATAATGTGTTGAAACTGGTTATAATAGAGTTATCAAAATAAAGTATGACTATTTTGAATTTAAAATTAATATGGGCTGCTATTTGAGTTAATTTTTCTAAAAATAATGGAAGTAAAGTCTAAAGTCAAACTTTTACATAATATTAAAAGAAGTGCGGAATAACAAAATACACTCAAAATTTAGTGTCATGAGTACAAAAGCATCTAAGATCGAGTACATCTGTTTCAAAACTACAATACTGTCTAAAATAGTACTCCCTCCGTCTCAATTTATGTGGCACCATTTGACTTGACACAAAGTTTAACAAAGAAAGAAAGAAAGAAAGACTTTTGAAATTTGTGGTCTAAAATCCTCTTTGACAATTTGTGTGACTATAAATCATTTCATTAAGGGTAACACTGAAATTTAAAATTAAATTCTCTAATTAAAGAAAAGTGACATTCTTTTTGAAACGGCCTAAAAAGGAAAGTGTATCATATAAATTAGGACAAAGGGAGTAAATGACAGGGAAAATAAGATAGAGGAAGTCAGACATCACTCTAAACGACAAGTAGCTCACCAAAACTTCTGGAAGACACCACCTCAGCCAAAGAATCAATTGGTCTACTAGCACTAGGGGATCTACATCAAGATGCAACAAGTGTAGTAGGAGCACGAGAATAGTGTACTCAGAAGGCATCATAGGCCGATCAAGCAAGAGTTAGACAAATATATCATAAAAAGTACGAAATATATATATCCTACCTAAAATATATGCCTCAAATCTACTAACTTACGAGAAAAGAAGGCAGCTAACTAGAATCATCCAGGGGCGGACCTACCTTGGTTCAAGAGGGTTCAATTGAACCCGCTTCGTCGAATTTTTTTGCTTTTTACATGTGTGAATTCACAGTAAAATGTGTATATGTAAATAAAATGAACCCACTTTACATATTGAAGAGACATAGCTCAGTTGTTAGCGGGTTCATTTGGTTCCCTCGACACCTGGGATCAAATCACGATACAAGCATTCCTTTTTGGTTTTTTATCTTTTAATGCTTACTAGCTGGTGGGCCAGGTATTAATTATGTTTAAATCGTCACTAGCTGGTGGGTCCATAGTAGTATTTTAAATTGTTAGTTTAGTTTCATGTTAAGTTTATTATATTTGAAATTGTTTAAATTGTCAATAATAATTTAGGTTATATATTATTAGCTTTTAAATAGTACTACTTTCTATTATATTAGTTTAATTTTTTTTCTAATCTATAAAATTGTGTATTTTTTCTTTTTTCCTTGGTATACACAAAGGTCAGGTTACTGCATTTTTTTTAATTTTGAATTTTTAATTATTTACTAAATTATTTTCTTATTTTATTTATGTTTTTTAAAAAATTGCTACATTCTTATTGTTATTTATAAGAGTAATACTTAAAATTTTAAAATGAAGATATGCGAAAAATATCAATCTTATAAGTAGTTAAAAAGTTAAAATATTTTTGTTAGAAAATGAAATTGTTATGTCTAATTATTTATTCCCTTTTTAATTGAACACCACCTCAAAACGATATTTTCAAAGGCATAAGGTAACATTTTTTTTTATATATATATAATTATTATTATCGATTACCATTGTGGTTCATTGTATTTTGAACCCACTTGAACAAAATTCTGGGTCCGCCACTGGAATCATCCGATAAAGAAGTATAATGACATCTTTTAAGACAATAACATAAGATAAGTGCAAGATAATGCAATGTGATGATATGCAATGCAATAGCTATATGATCCTATCAGTATACATCTGCTCCACGGTGGTTCTTTGAGACTCGCGAGATTCATATACTCACAAAAAAAGATTGTTGACTTTTTAAGGGATCTTTTCCTATCCGCGCATCAGAAGTGCCTAAGCCGTCGGCGCTGGAGGTTCCTTGCTCTTGGTCAGCCCCCCCCCTAGGGGGGTGGAGGTATGTATAGCCTCATAGTTTCATTATGACTCGTAATAATCACATATAAATGGATTAAACATAACTAAACGAAGAGTTATTTTTCAAATAAAAATAATTATTGTTGCAACCTAACAATTCAACTTGTGGGAGATTCTAACCATTATACTTTTTCATGTATGATTTCTACAAAAGAGATGTGGATTGTCACCCTTAGGCAAATTTTTTGCAGAGGTACTTCAACCATATTATTCTAGACCAAACACAGTAGGAAGATTGAAGTTCATTGTGATGCTTGAAAAGCAAGGGGATGCAAATAATTCTTTTTGCTAATGTCTTACAGTTAATGAACAAATTGGTCAATATTCTCAAAGTCACCAGTGCAATGAAACTCAAAGAGGAAGTATTGACTGGATACAATACTAGCAGGAAATACAATATAGAGATCTTGCCTCCTGTCACTGCACAAAACTCAAAAGTGCACAGTAAGGGGTCGTTTGGTACAATGTATTAGGACAAATAATACATGTATTAAGTGTGGTATTATTAAGTACTTTGTTTGGTAGGAATTTTGAGCCTGTGTATAACTAATACATGTATTATTAGCTAATGGTACATAAAATGTAAAGTGCACCCAATGAGATTATGTCAAATAGCTATCTCCAACACTGCTGATTTTTCCTCCCAAAGAGTACACCCCATGCCTGGGTTCTCTGGTTCTTCCATAGGTTCTCCAATGGTAGACGTTGAGAAGTTCCCATAGTCACTCATTGCAGCTGGTTCCCTATGTTTCCAACATTGCATCATAAGTAAACTATTTTCTGTAAGAACGAAGATCAATAATCCTGCTCAAGTTTGAGAGTAAAAAGAACATACAGAGAAGATACTTTTCCAATGTCTATGTTCAAATATCTTCTGAGAGTAGGCGATTCACTCAACTATTGGACAACAGTTCACAGTTCAGCACATATCTAAATAAAATTAGAACTTTTCAAGAATTGTTGAAGTATTCACACTTCCTTGAATTTATATAAGAATTCAGCTTTTCCATAGTAGTCGAAGTCTACATTTTAATGAAGATCATATGATTTTCATAATTTAGAAATCTTATTTTTTAAAACCATATAATCTTCATCTAAATTTTGAAAACCATGTGCACTCAACTTGTTATTTGAAACAGTGTAAGGTGGCCTATCAGGACAAGGGGGAACGGAAACATAGGGGAGACAATCGAGACAATAAACCACCACCTGATCATTCTTTTTTCTTCCAAAATAGTCTTCAAACCATGAAAATTGACGGTACTTGTTTCATATTCGTAATTATGGAGGCAGTAATATAAAACTTACAATGGATTAGCACAAGCACGATGACCCAGTCATCAAGAGAGCAATGTTCCACAATTAATGTAGGCTCAGCCTTATAGACCCGATTTGAGGGTTTCAGCTACCGCAGTTCCTTCAGCTGTTTTAAGAAAGGATCATGTGAATGAAGTGCACAGCGAGAGGGAGGGGGAGCATGAAAATGAATATTGATGGTGATGTGTAGGACAAAGGGATCGAATAGAATATTGAAAAATGAAATGTGTAGAGGAGAAAATCATTGCGTAAGAAGTTAATTGGGAGATGTTTTTAGTGCTTCTCAAAATAAATTAGTCGGTCAAAATTGAAGAGTGCACACATCAAAATTCGTTACCTGGTGAAGATAGCAAATATTTAAGTTCTTTCACCAGGTAGCTAAAAATATTAGCTAGCTGGTGAAAGAACTCAAATATTCTAAATTCATGTATGCATCTTCTATCAAATCAATCTCTGGCTTTTTAGTTGAAAAAGAAAGAAAAAAAGAAAAGAGAAGAATGAAACTAAAGTAGGTCCAAGTATTATACACTAAGGCCAGATCAGGAATGGAGCAGTAGGAAAAAAGTGACAATGACAACCTTCATAAACTGCAAACAGTGATTCATAGTTCTGTATTGGCAGAGCGCTCCATTTGCTTGCATCCATGTCAGCCCCAATAATCATCTATAACTTAAAAAAAAAAGAAGGGCAGCCCGGTGCACTAAAGCTCCCGCTATGCGCAGGGTCCGGGGAAGGGCCCGACCACAAGGGTCTATTGTATGCAGCCTTACCTTGCATTTCTGCAAGAGGCTATTTCCAAGGCTTGAACCCGTGACCTCAAGGTCACATGGCAGCAACTTTACCAATTACTCCAAGGCTCCCCTTCTAATCATCTATAACTTAGAAACTAGATATGGTTCCTTTAACTGGCCGCATTGTTTAAGTTTTCAAGGGGATCATGTTTTGCTACCAATTACCTGAACTCACAGTCCACGATCACGAAGAAAGGAACATTCAATTAATAGCTTCTTAGTCATCCGGAGTATCATTTTTGGGAGTTTGAAGACTCGATATACTCCCTTGACCCCACCCTTTCTGCACCCGCTTCAAATTTTTCAAGGCTGCTGCACTTCCGTCATCTCTGTCAAAACAGGATAGACAATTAAGGAGTGCTCATGAAACACTATAAGGATATTTCACGAAACAAACAGACATATAAAAGAATAATCTATCAAGAGGCAGTTTAGTCAAGGTATCACATAATAATGGAAAAGATAAGCTTCTTAGAGAACCATATCTTTTGTACGTTTTCCACCTTCTGTATACCGCTTGTATACCAGGTTTCTCCATAATCAGTAAATTATCACTTCATTGGGGAAGTAATGGAAAAGGACAAAAGGAAAAAGGCAAAAAATGAGCCATGAGAATGACAGAATCCAAACTACGTTGGCTTTACCTTACCAAGTTTAGACTAAACAGGGATGACTCATACTCATGATCCTATTAACCAGAAGTTCGACACTTTTTCCTTTTCATATTCTTCTTCCACAGAATTCCTCTTTTTTCCTTTAAATAAATTGACATATGACATGATTTCTCATAGATCCATAAGTTCTACAACCTAATCACTTTAAACAATGTTGCCAAAGGGTCATTTGTAGCGTGCTTAAGTTCTGCAATCCGGTTAAAACTAGGTTATGAAATTTGTGTCGCTTAAGTAGCGGTTTAGCAAGGTAATAAGGTACTAAGGCATGTGGCTCATCTCCTGTTGGTCCTGTTGGCTATATCTTTAAGAGGGCAAATTATAGACAATAAATCTAGTTGGTAAGTTGCTACATTAACTGTTAAAGAGAGTTAGAAATGTAATTTAGTGATTATGAATAAGATTTTTCCTTTTTTTTTGATAACCAAGGTGTTCGGGCCAGCTTGCCCGCACCTGTACTAATTTCATGGGATATCTGTCACTTCCCACCAGCAACAGATACCAAGTAACTTTGTCCACCAAGGCTAGGACAGATGGGAGGAAATCACCTAGTGTTTTTGTCTCTGTTAGAATTTGAACCTGAGACCTCATGGTTCTCAACCCACTTCACTGACCACAAGGACACACCCTTGGGTGCTCATTATGAATAAGAAATTAAAATTTTAGCACAAGAAACTACCTTGAAGAAACATAAAACTACATCTTTTCATCTAATAAAAAATTTATGATGGTTTTTGATTTGATTGATATGATTTTTACTTCATATATTCTACTTAATCATAGTTATTCTAATTCTTTTGTCCAAATAGTTATTGTTTGTGTTTATAGTTATATTTTTTATCTTTGTCCATTAGTGGTTTTTTCATCAAGGCCCACTTTACTTCTGCTTTGCGCTTAAAGCTCCAATAGACCTTGGTGCTTTCTGCGCTATTCATTTTTGACTGCTCTGAGATTATCCCAGGTAAAAGCAGCAACCTAGTAAACTCAATGTATTCACTTTTTGAGGTAGAAACAACTAAGTTTCTCAAATACTAGGGGATCACCAGAACAAACAGAAAAATAAGACAAAGAAGATGAACCTAAACTCCTTACCTGTGAACAATTGCCTGCCAACCATCTCCGCCATATTTACTTCGCTTCATATGATTTAACTCTCTATAGTTTTGGTAAGCTTTGTTACCCACCTTACCTTCTGAAACCATCTCTAGCATCCTCTCTGCTAGTTCATCTGCCTCATGCTTATGTCCCAATTTATGTAAACCATCAATAACTGGCATGAAGGATGCAGGATCGAACCCATATCCTATGTGCATCATCTTGGTGAGAATATCATAAGCACCTTCTAAATTCTCTACCTTACACAGCTTGTCTATAAGATCTTTGTAAAGGAAGCTTCCTAGATCAAAGCGTTTATCGATTGCAGTTTCCAGAAATTGCGTAGCTTCCAAGATTTCACCGCCAGCAAGAAATTCGTTGAACATCAGTGCGTAGAGCTCTTCGTTGTGACCACATATACTCGAGGCAATATCAAATACCTCTTGAGCTGGTCTGAACTCACCAGTCCTGCAATATGATTTAATAAGCAACTCAAAGGTATGCATATTAGGAGTTATTCCTTTCTGTAACATTTCATTCAAAAGAGAAATTGCTTCTTCAGTTCTCCCAGATTTGCATAAACAGCTAATCATGATATTGTAAGTGTAAACATTTGGAGAAATTCCTTTTTCTCTCATTTCATCCATCAGGCCACACATTTCGAATATTTGATTTTTATTCCCCAATCCAAGTATCAAAGAATTATAAGTCTGTAAGCTCTTTTTACAACCTTTCTTCTCCATGTCCTTTAGAACTTGAAATGCAGATGATACCTTTCCTCTTTTACACAAATGATGTAAAATAGTATTGTAAATAATTGAATCAGGGTACAACTTCTTTCCCATCATCTCAACAAACTTCTTCTTAGCTTCATCAAGCTTCCCTTCTCTGAATAAACTGTTAATAATGGTTGAATAGGTGATCAAGTCAGGCAGGCATTTCCTCCCATAATCATCTTCGTTAACCAAACTCATAAACGAATTTCCAAAATTACCAAGGGCAACACTTCCATGACTCCACATTTCACTCACAATTTCAACAGCTTTGTCCACCTCTCCAGTTTGGCAAAGACCATGAATCACGATGTTGCAGCTCACAGTATCCAGGCCATAACCTCTCTCATTCATCTTCTGCAGTAACTGTTGTGCCTCTGATACTTTCCCTTCTTTCCACATGCTATGAAGAAGAGTATTACAAGTGTATTTATTCGGAATGCAGCCTCTCTTCATCATCTCATGCAGAATATTCTTTGCCTCAGTCACTTTACTTTTTGTGCAGTAGCCATGGAGTAGAGTGCTATAGGTAACTGTATCTGGGAATATTCCATCGTTTATCATTAAGCTCATCAACATTTTCGCATCACCAAGCATCCCATTCTTGCAGAGGCCATCAATCACGATGTTATATGAATATAACGTGGGATCTACTCCATTTTCCGACATTTCTTTCAGAGCTGTTTGAGCCTCCAACAGCTTTCCATTCCTAACCAGCCCACATAACCAGATATTGTAGCTCTGCACATTGAAGAAAATATCATCTTTCTTCATAGATTCTGTCAGTGTCCTTGCTTCTTCCAGCATCCCTTTCTCACAAAATCCCTGCAACATCAAATTGAAAGTTACAATATTAGGCCTTGGCAATCCGAATACCTCGTCTATTTGCATATCTCTGAAAATTCTCGAAGCTTCAAGAATCTTCCCCGTGTTGCAAAGAGCTGAGATCCTAGAATTGAAGGTAACAACATCAGGAACCAGCCCTTCCTCCCTCATCCTGTCAACCAACCTCTCAGCCTCATCAATGTCTCCTTTCTTGCAGAAACTGGCTATCAGAGTATTGTATATTACCACATTAGGACAAACATTCATGACCTTCATCCTATCGAGAAGTTTCAAACCTTCTAAAGGTATCCCAAATTCGCAATACCCGCGAATCAAAATCCCGAAAGTGAACTCATTGGGGTGACACCCTTTGATAGGCATAACATCAAACAGGTGGTGAGCATCTCCTAAACGATCGGAATGACAGAGTCCATGAATGAGAAGATTGAAGGTATAAGTAACAGGGGACACGGAAGCAGAAATCATATCTTGATACAACCAGGACATGAAATTGGGAAAATCAAATTTCAAAGATTTCTGTATAAGCAAATTGTAGAGTGAGAGTTGAGGTGGTGGGAGGTGATGAGGGAAGTGAGAGCGAGTAGAGCGGAAGATAGAAATGGCATCTTGAATGTATCCGGAGGTTGCTAGGAGTTTGACGAGGGTGTATTGACAAGGAAGGGATATTTGAGGAGATAGAGAAAGGAGGAATGAATGAAGTGTGTGGATTTGGGGAAGCATTTGGGAACGGACAAGGATGCGGGTAAGGGGAGGGATTGAATGGAGTGGAGGATTTGGAGTAGAGAGTGTTCGCCTGAACAGTTGCCATGCCAGCTTCGGGTTCCTACTGTTCTTGATTAATGCTTTTGTCACCCTTTTGCTTTGCTCCTCCATCAAACAGTTGCTTCTTCCTCACATCTATAATTATATATATATATATCTATTCCATCTCTAAATGTCCATGCTAAGAGATTACGAGACAAATGCGTTTTAAAGTGTTTATTTTATATTGCATCAAGGATTTATACAACTACTGAATAGGGTTGGCAAGAATATAAAAGATTCATAAAACACAAGTGTACTACTCCTATAAAGATAGGAGCAGCACTTGCATTTGTCAGGGGGTAAAAGGGTCAAATTTGCTCATAATCACAAGCTTATTATACTTTGGTCTAACATTACACTAGTGTTAGAAAAATGTTGGCTGCCTCGTAGCGAAGCTCCAAATGGTCAATAGGTAAATGTGAACATTTTTCTTCAAGATTTTAGGCATTTGGAGTCCTTCCATCTCACATGGGAGCTCCTTTAACGATAAGGGTAAATAAAAAACAATTTGTCCATAAATTGATCAAAAGTGTAACGATAGAGCTATTTCCAATAGTATATGAATAAATTTGGATCTTTCCTCTTAAAAATTGTATCTTGTACAATAGTCTTAAGCAATATGAAGTTTCACAAAAAAATGGTATTGACAATAAGGGTGCTAATGGGTCATTTGGTTTGACTTTTACCGCAATCAAAACTAAATGGCTTAAGTCATCAACGGTCCCTTAAAGTTGTTCGGATAATTCACTTAGACACCTCAATTACGACCAGTACCTATTAAACACTTCGACCTTAACAAATTTATACCTATTTAACATAAAACAACAATTTGTTAAATCTCAAGATGCGTGTAACTCACAGGCAAAAATCATAATAAATGAACCAACAAAATGATGACACATGGCAATTGAGATTTGAGTCCAAATATTATTTCTTAAAAAGTAATTTTATTTACATAATCCAAAAAACATTTTAAGGAAAAAAAACACTTATTTTCTTGAACCCCCCTCCCTCTTCTCCATCGAACCTCACCTCTTCACTGTCCCCTCCTCTGGTGTCAATGCCAAGGCCGCCAGTAAACCCAACTAACCCTTCACTCCCCTTTATTCTGATAACATTAAAAACTTTCACCTATTCTTTCATTTTCTTCCCAATAAGTAACCATTTATCACCGTTACAAGGAGCAATGATGAACTTTCACCGAAAACAATGGGGGATGGTAAGAGATTAGAGTTGCAGGGCAAGGGGATCAATGGGACTGTGGGAGGAGGAAGTCGGCTGGTAGAGGGGGTGGGGTGCTTTTTTTGAATAGGTCAATCAAAAATGAGGTGAAGAATATGACGCTGGTAAAGGGGGGTGGGGTTGATTTTCTTCTTTTATATAAGAAATTATCATTTACAAAAATGAAGAAAAAATTCTTTTAAGCTATTTCTTAATGCCAAGTGTCAATGGGTGGAAAAAAAGGTACAAGTTTTTTCAGAAAAAATAAATAAAATATTGTTTGGAATTTATTCACGCGCCCAATAAAAGTGAGGCACATTTTTTTTGTCACATCAATATTTTGTGTTTAATAGGTACACAATCTGAATAATTGAAGTGTTCAATAGGTACATATAAGGCTGGCAATGGGATCGGTACCGGGACCGTCGAATCGGTATTAGCCAGAATCGGACTGAAATCGGCATCAACCAGGTGGGATTCGGCCGGAACCGTCACCGAACCGGTACCGGTAGTGTACCAAATGTCCATCCCGGACCGGTACGTACCGGGACCAGACCGGGACGGGATTCCGGATTTTATTTTTTTAATTTTTTTTTTTAATTAAATTAAAAACTTGATTGTTTATAATTGAAAACTTGTTTTAAACTTATTTAATATTTTTTAAAAAAGTTTAACTTAATAAGTTAGACTTTTTTTAAAGTTTAAATTTCAAATTTTAAATTCTTAAAGTTTAAATTTTCAAACTCTTAAGTCTAACTCTTAACTCTTAGGGGTCGTTTGGTTGGGAACAAGTTATCCCAGGATTAGTTATCCCGGGATTAACTATCCTGGGATAAGTTATCCCACCATATATATGGGATAACTTATCCCATCACTATGGTATAAATGGTGGGATAAGTTATCCCAAACTTGACAACCAAACAAGATATTAAAAAGTTATCCCTAGATATTTTTTATCCCATGACTATTTATCTTTATTCTTCACACCAAACGACCCCTTAAGTCTTAAAAGTTTAAATTTAAAATTTTCAAACTATAACTAACTTACTTAAATTTGAAACTTTTTAAACTATATCAAACTTTTAATTTTCAAACTTTTTAAATTTCAAATTGTAACTTAAGTTTGAAACATTTAAAAATTAAAATATATAAAAAAGACTTGTATTAAATTGAAGACAATAATTAAAAAAATTTAAGGCGAATAACCTATAATTTTATTCATAAAAATTAAATAGTACAATTTGTATTACAAATATTAGAAGAGGACCTAATCTACGCAACCACCTTCTAGGAAGGGTTCTGTTTGAATTAGACCTCAAATTATCATACTAGTATTTGTAGCTTTGAAAATAGTCTTGATGTAGAGCTTCTAACATTTCTCTGGTAACATTTTCTAGAAGTGATTGTTGTGCTTGATCTTCCAATGCATCCATGCCGTCTTCACTAGAATTTATCAAAATATTATCTATATCATATTCAAATTGGGCAGGTAAACTTGGACGCCCATAATTTCTTCGCTCGGTATTGATCCAATTCTAAACAATACCGATATCTCCAAGCTGTCTGATGCTAATGAATACCTATGCTACCCAATTTGAAATCTTGCTGCACTAAAAGCGTCCTCCGAATCTACTGAAGATGCTTGAATAGCTAGCAAATCTCGAACCACCGGTTGAAGTTTTGGAAATGACCTGCCGCGAGTCCTCCACCATTCTAAAAGTTGAGGTTTGCCTTGTGCATCCTTAATACTTTCTGTTCCCTGATTAAGATATTCATCAAAATCATTCCTTTTATTAGAAGTAAGACCAAGATAATTTTCTAGCATATCATCAATATTATCTTCATTTGAATATCTACGCCTAGAAGTTGTAGGCTCTTCATTACGTACTACTTCATTTATTCTACTAGAATTGTACAAGTCATACAATTTTCTAGCTTCAATTCTTATGCTATCTTTAACATCGGACAAACTAGGTATTTTGTCAGCTTCGTCATTTTCGCCATCTTCATCATTTACAATATCTACAATATCTAAATTTGTATATATTCTTTCAACCATTCGTGATGCACCTATTTCTTTGTAAGTTGGGTTTAATAAACAAGTAGTTAAATAAATTTGAGGAATAGAAAAAAATATTTTTAAAATTTTTCAATCATTGCCTTAACGGACTCTTGAAATCGTGGAATATTTTTGTATTGAAATTTTTTATCAAAAATAGCATATATATTTGGTAAAACTGAATAAATAGTTGGATAATAAAGTCCAGATATTTATTTTGTAGCTAAATAAAAAACTTTTAAAAATTCTTTAAGTTCATATATGTCATTTCAATCAGTTTCAGTAATTTCATAATCCATATTTGAATTATGAGCATTCCAAACCATTTGTAAAGACTGTCTATAATCATAAACAACTTTAAGCATTTCATATAAAGAATTTCATCTAGTAGACACTATTTTTGGAATTTTTCTAGGGGGAAGACTGAATTCACGACAACAGTTTTCAAAGTTTACACGTCTAGCTTTTACTTGACATTTAAAAATAAAATGACATGCAGTTTCACATTTTATACAATCATTATTATACATTGCTATACCATCTCTTACAATCAAATTATATATGTGTGCAACACACCTAATATGAAAACCATCATCATAAATAGGGCAAAGTACCGGTTTTAGTTTATCAACAACATTTGTATTACTAGAAGCATTATCTAGAGTGACATTAATTACTTTATTACAAATTCCATACAAGTCTAAAACTTCTACAATAGTTTTAGCTATGTAACTACCGGTTTTATGCATTTCACAACATTTATAACCTAGAATTCTTTTTTGCATGTTCCAATTTTCATCAATCCAATGGCCAGTTAATAGTGAAATAATCGTTACCATTAGGACTACGACCCATATCAGAAGTGATAGCGAGTTTACAAGTATTATATTGAAATGAACAACGAAGATAAAGAAAATGTTGTCCTTGATAATCAAAAATATCTTTTTTAATTGTATTTTTTGTAAAACCTGTGAAAGATGGATTATACACTATTTGAATATAATGAACAAAATCGAGATTTTCAGCAAAATTAAAAGGCAAGCCACAAACAACAATCATTTTAGCTAATTCTTCAAGATCTCTTTGTCTACTATATGTGTGATGTGTACTAGGGCCTGAAACATTAGAAGAGTTTAACTGTGTTTGGACCATGTTAGAGACCCCTACTCTTACAGATGCATCAGGAAGGGGAGTACCATTTTTTATTGCATCGGCTATAGCCTGAACTTGCAAAAATTCTAATTTACAACATCCCAACAAATGATTTCTTAAATGTCCTGTCCCACTCGCCTTTTCCGTAGTTTTATGATTCAAAATATGTTTACATTTTTTACAAATAGCTTGAGTTTTATCCTCACTTTGAGTCATAAATTGCCACACAACAGATTTTTTAGGACGTTCAGTCTTGGTCTTAGCCCTAGTAGGATGTACAGGGGGAGCGGGAGAGGAAGCGGGAGCGGGAGCGGGAGCGGGAGCGGGAGTGGAAGTGGGAGTGGGACTAGTAGCCGTAGGTGGCTATGTTTCATCATCATCATAAGTATCATTATCATCATATTCGTTATCATATTCTATTTCTTCATCTAGTTCTTCATTAAAATTACCAAACCTCCTTTCTAAAGATTCATGATCTAATTGAGTATTACTATCAATATTAAAAGGAGTATCATCAACATGCGTAAAATCTTCCGTATTTATTCTTAATTGAGCCATTTGTCTAGTTTTATATTTGAACTTAGAAGAACTACCGACTTTAGTTTTTTCGGTTATTGCATTAGCTAACCTACCAAAAAGTATTTTTTTACCTCTGCCAATATTTTTATCACCGGATTTCATATTAACATATTAAAAGTAAGCAAATAAATTAATACAAAAATTAAATGCAAAAAAATAAATAAGTAAAGAGATGAAAGTTGAACCGAATGTACCAAACGTCTGCGTAAAAATAGACGTGTATAACCAAAAGCCAAAAATTGATAGATGGAACTTGAAGCTTGAAGATTCCTCCAAAATAATTCACCAAAACATTCAAACTAATAAAATTAACAATTTAATAGAGAGTAGAGGACTTGAGAGTTGAGAGAGTAAATGAAGTAGAAGAAGATTTGTGTAGTAAATAATAAAGGGGTAAGGGATTTTTATAGTTAAAAATTAGGACTAAAATATATTTTTAAAAACTTTTGGGTATTAAAAAAAGTTTGGGGGGTAGAGGGGTATTTTGGGTGAAATGGTCATTGGATGGGGCCCACTAGCCGTTGCCAACGGCTAGCCCAACGGTCATTTGAATTAATTTTTTTTTGAAATTTTCAATTCTCGCCAGACCGAATCGGACCGGTACCGGCACGAACCAGACCGGGATGATCCGGTAGCCCCTACCCTTTCCGTCCCGTTACCCCACCCGGTAGCCCCTACACCCGGACGGAATCGGAGTCCACCGGACCGGTACCAAACCGATAAACGAATCGGGACGGACTAGAATCGATACCGGCACCTCCCGATTTCGTTGCCAGCCTTAGGTACATATCTAGGTTGAGGTGTCTAAGTGAATTATTCAGACAATTTTAAGGGGTTGTCGATGATTAAGCCAAACTAAATCAACTACTATATCAATTTTTGTGATTTTATCTTTTTCAATATTTTTGCAACATAAAATATAAGCTGAATCTCTCTTAAATTATGGATAAATTTTTGTTACATCAATCATGTTTATTAAAAATTTAACGAAAAAGGGCCAAAAATACCCTCAAACTATTCAAAATGGAGCAAATATACCCTCCATTTCATTTTTGGCTCAAAACTACCCCTGCTGTTAACTTTTTGGGCTATAAATGCCCTCCAACTTAACACCTCCTTTAACCGCCTGACGTGGCATCTGATGTGTTAAAAAAAGGCCACATGGCTTGACACGTAAGCGTCCTACGTGGAATAAAAAGCCAAATGGCTGCCACCAAAGCTACCCTACCCATTAACCCTTTAGTTCCCCCCAAAAAGACCCGACCCGTTCGAAAATTGCTTTTCCTGCCACAAAACTCTCATTTTACTATCACACTTCTAAAAAGTCAGACTATGGGAGATTTGTTGTATCTCGTTCGTTGTAATGGGTATCTTCCTAATTGTAGCAATGACAGTAAATCTCATTTTCTAGTAGCTAATTAGGCAACTTGCCTCGAAAACTCTTGACAGTGAAAGAAAATATCACTGCAGTTTTTCTGCTCCATTTTTATTTGCTTGTCAAGGTTTAGTGATTCATCCTTGACAATGCTCGAACGCAACTTAGCTTGTTACTTTTGGAAGATCATATTCATTATGTTTGTTAAAATACTTCAAAGATATATATTGAGGAACTTCAAGTTGCCATGATGATTGCTTCTTTCTAAATGTGTCCATTAAAATACTACTAAGCATCATTGGTATTTCAGTTACTAAAGGGTTAATGGGTAGGGTAGCTTAGGTGGCAACCATTTGACTTTTTATTCCACGTAGGACGCTTACGTATCAAGCGATGTGTCTTTTTTTAACACATCAGATGTCACGTCAACGGTTAAAGGAGGTGTTAAGTTGGAGGGTATTTATGGTTCAAAAAGTTAACAACAGAGGTAGTTTTGAGCAAAAAATAAAATAGAGGGTATATTTGCTCTATTTTAAATAATTCAAGGATATTTTTGGTCCTTTTTCAAAAATTTAATACATCTCGACGTGCGAATAATAAGATTTAACATACTTCAACAACACTTAATAAGAAAGTGATCCTGCACGGTAGAATCAGACATTATTTGAAATAAATAAAATAGATGCACTATAATAGTTATATTAAATATTTAATCTTATGAGAGGATCAAACATATTCTAAGATATAATTTGTAAGAAAATTCTAAATAAAATAAATATATTTATATGAAATTTAGTGCGGTTTTTCTTTGCTCAATACTGAACCAAATATTCAATTTTTTAAATTAGTTTGGTTCAATTTGAACACCCATGGACCTAGTTGAGAGTCATTCGAGGAAAATGAGATCCCGGTTATGAGAACTCTGGATTTGGCTCCCCTCCATTATACATTCTCTTCATTTTC
Source organism: Jaltomata sinuosa (assembly GCA_003996215.1). Lineage (NCBI taxonomy): Eukaryota > Viridiplantae > Streptophyta > Magnoliopsida > Solanales > Solanaceae > Jaltomata > Jaltomata sinuosa. The sequence continues at coordinate 380,456 of QJPP01001330.1, read as the reverse complement.
TTAAGTGCATATTTAGATGAGTGACACTTGTCATATTTATAATTTAAAGGTTTAGATTAAATTACTTTAACAAGCCTCTTAACCATAGTTAAAGTACAAGTTAGGAAAAAAATTCACCAATTTTGGTAAGAAAATTCTCATCTTCCACTAATTTGGCTCCTCATTAATATTATTACTTTAATTATACTTTTTTCTTATTTTTTTTGATATTACTGATTTTATTTTAATTGTATTTAAAAATTGAATTAAATCATGAATATCCTTAATAAAAAGTAGGTAAAATAGCTCAAGACACACCTAAACTATGACTGAAATTGCTGTTACACACTCTAACTTTGTGGGGGTCCTATGACCCTCCTGAACTATTTTATAGTGTAATATTGTGGGTATTATTAGCATAGATGGACATGCAAGTGAACACACATATAAGCAGCAACTTCAAAATAGTAGATTGAAAGTAAAAATCACATGAAATTGGAATGATTTGTGTTATTTGATCAATAATCATGAAGATAAAGTTAGAGAGTTTTAAGAAAATTCTAGGGTTAATGGAAGATAAATTAACATTAATGAGAACTGACCCCTCTTTTTTATAGCGTGTGAAATCACTTACTTTAGTTTGAGTGATTTAGTGGTCAAGCTAAGCTGATAATACCCTAAATATTACACTATAAAATAGTCCAGGGGGGTCATAGGACCTCCGCAAAGTTAGAGTGTGTAACAGCAATTCCGACCATAGTTTATGTGTGTTTTGAGACATTTTCCCTAAAAAGTACATAGACACTACAAAACACACAAAAATAACTCGAGAGAATTATCTGAAGAAATTTAATATTAAAAAAAAGTTCAAATCAAACTTTTTGAATTACTCTAAAATATAACATTGTATTTTTTATTTATTTTTTGTTGAAATCTTGTAAACTACCTTTTAGAGTAACTTGGCACAAATTAAATTTTTAATTTTTAAATTTATTAAATAGATTTAGTAAAAATTTAAATTTATTAAATTTATTAATTTAAAAATCATAAATTTAAAAATTTAAAAATTTATTAAATATCATAAAATTATTAAATTTTGAATTTATTAAAAAACATAAATTTATTAAAAATCACAAATTTATTAAATTTAATAAATTTAAATTTTAATAAATGAATGAAAAAGAAAACTAATGATATTTATGGATATCAAAATTTGCGGAGAGACATCTTTTTCTTACCAAAGTTAAGAGTGTTTTTTCTAAATCTATCTTTTTAACTATGGTTAAGATACTTATTAAATTTATCTAATCTAGACCCTTAATAAATGAATAGGACAAGTGTCACTCATCTAACTATGTACTTGAGGAAATGGAGGGAAGGTGTAATGGAGGGGAGCCAAATCCGAGAACTCTTGCCCTCTCACAGTTGTAATAAAAGAAAAATGATCATTTTAATTTTTTTTATGTGTAAAAGCAAAGATCTCTTATAAAAAAAATTATAATTTATTTTTTAAAAAAGGAGGGTAAAAAATATCTCTCTACTTCATTTTTATTAGCTAAATTTGCTCCCAGAGAAAGAAGAAAAGATTTTATTTTGATAAGAGAAGGTGTGAGAAAGGGAAAATAACGAATATTATTCAGAGAGCTTGTAACCATGATTACAATGGCTTTGAGCAATCTCGTTTTTACTTTAAGTTAAGGAATTGTAAACACTCGATAGTTGCATGGTTAAGAGGAGGTAATGACAATTTCAAGAAACAAATTTTAGAAATTGAGAAGCGAATTCAGGAGGTTATGAGAATTTCAAATGGTCTAGACCTTAATAAAATTAGACTACTTCGTAAAGATTTAAGTCAAGCTTATAAAGATGAGGAGATCTTTTGAACAAAAGTCTAGAGCTTTATGTTTAAAAGAAGGTGATAAAAATTCTTCCTTTTTCATATGACCACTATCCAGTGGAGAAGAAGAAATACTATAAAAGGATTTCAATCGGATGATGGAAAATGGGTGTCGGATCCGGTAGGCACAGTGAGGATGATAGAGAGATTTTATGACGACTTGTTTAGATCTTCTAGGCCAACAAATTTGGAAGATATTCTTCCTTACGTACCTGTTTCTCTTAATAAGGCTATGAATAGGCGACTTGTTAGAGAAGTGTCAGATGCTGAAATTAAAACAGCTGCATTTGCTATGCATCCCTTAAAAGCCCCTGGAATTGATGGCATGACCCCTTTGTTTTTTCAAAAATATTGACATATAATTGGTAAATATATTTGTGAGGCTGTAAGAAGTTTCTTCTCTTCGGGAATCCTAATACCGAAATGGAGTCAAACTTTAGTTACTTTCCCAAAGTTAAAATTTCTACGTGTGTTGCGCAATTTCGACCTATAAGTTTATGCTCGACTGCGTACAAAATTGTTGCCAAAGTTCTAGTTGCTAGAATGAAAGAAGTTCTATCTATGGTAATTTCTCCAAATCAGTCTGTCTTAGTAGGTAATAGACATATTATTGATAATGTTGTGCTAGCTCATGAATTTCTACACTTGCTAAAAAATAAAACAAGAGGAAAAGAGAAATTTATGGCTATGAAACTTGATATGTCTAAAGCCTATGATAGAGTAGAATGGATTTTTGTTAAGGAGATGCTCTTAAGAATGAGTTTTGATCAAATTTGTCGCCTAGATTATGGAATGTGTCACCTCTACAACTCATCATTTCAATATAAATGGGGAAGTTGTTGGATGGATTAAACCAACAAGGGGTCTAAGACAAGGTGACCCATTATCACCTTATTTATTCTTGATTTGTACTGAAGGCCTATCAACACTTCTTAAAAAGACCGAGGAAAGACATCAAATTCGAGGTTTAAGTTTAAGTAGAAATGGTCCTATTGTTTCACATTTACTTTTTGCTGATGATTCCTTAATCTTCTGCTTGGCAAATAGTCAGAGTGCTAGGACTTTTGTAGATGTATTGAAGATATATGCTAAATGTTCGGGTCAGGTGATTAATATAGACATATCTGCAATTTATTTTAGCTAGAATACCTTAGAGACAGAAAAGGATAATATTTTTTCGATAATAAGACAACGCCAAGAAAATCAAATGGGTATGTACCTTGGATTACCAGCAGTGATAGGAAGGTCTAAAAAAAATGTTAGATTTCATTAAGGACAGGGTGCGGGCAAAAATTAAAGGGTGGAAAGGTGTCTTTTTAAGTCCAACGGGAAAAAAAGTTATGTTAAAGGCGATTTTAATTGTTGTACCTACTTATGCCTTATCTTATTTTCAACTTCCTGAGGGATTATGCAAGGAAATAACATCCATATTGTCAAACTTTTGGTGGAGTCAGGGGGATGGAAAGAAAAAATCTATTTTGAAAGGTGGGATAATATTTGTGACCCAAAAACTCGAGGGGGGGCTAGGATTTAGAGATATTAAAGCTTTTAATAAAGCTATGTTGGCAAAAATGTCCTGGAGAATTTTGCTTAATCCAGACTTACTTCTTTCAAGGATCCTAAAGAGTAAGTATTTTCCAAATGTTTCTGTTGGATCAAGGAGATTTTGAAGATTGACAAAGCTATGGAACACATGTAAAGAACATGTATCTATGACTTGTTCCCTTCAAGCAGAATCCAACTAGGATCATAAGAAGGTCAACAACGTGGAGAAGGAGGCAAAATGTGTGGTGAAAAGCGTGCCCATAAAGAGAGTCCAGCTTGCAAGAAGTTTCCTTTCATAGGGAAGAATCCTACAAGGAAGGGAATCAAGAAGATTGACTTGACAAGTCCTACAAGGAAAGAGATTCCCAATATGGAAGGAAATCAACCAAAATAAGGAGAATATTCTCAAGTATAAATAGAAGAGAGGTTTCACAATAAAACTCACGCACTTACACAGAGAGCTACAAGCAGAACACAATCAAATTGAGAGAGTTCATATTTGAGAGAGTTCTGAGTGAAGATCCACATGCAGTCAATACAAGAAACCAAATTGAAGAACGTGTTCCTTAAGTCTATGCTTTACAGTTCTTGAGTCAAGTTAATTGTATTATTTTCATCGAATTGTAATCATTCATTCTTAGTGTCAATGAGTTATAAACTGGTATAGGAGTTAGTCTTCAATTTGGTATAACTCAAAGATTTGGGCACATAAACCTGGGGAGGTTTGTGTGGTGTTTAGAAATTAGAGTTTAGTTCCTAGGATTGCATTCTTTGTAATATGAATTATTGAGGCTCAGTGTTTTAGTAAAATTAGGTTAAATCCTACAGAGGTATAGGTCGCGGTTGTTTCCCTTTGTGAGAGGGGTTTTTTCACGTAAAACATCATGTGTTCTCTTTACTTGCTTTATAATAAAGTATTCGATAAAGAAACAGATCGTGTAACCAGTTTCTTAGGCAAATAAGGGGTCAGTATTCTAACAATTGGTATCAGAGCATGTTATCTTAACAAGAGTCTTATAACTCAAGATAAGATCCCTATGAATTTTGCACCTCCTCTTGGACACGGTGAAGGACAACACATCAACATACCACCTCTTTTCAATGGTCAATACTACTCGTGGTGGAAGACAAGAATGGAAGACTTTCTTTAGGCAGAGGACTATGAGTTATGGACCAGAGTTACTGATGGTCCTAAAATTCCTATGATCAAGAATGACGAAGACAAGGACATTCCCAAACCAAAAGCTCAATACAATGAGGCTGACTACAAGATGCTAGGGAAAAATGCCAAAGCCAAGTGCATTCTTGTATGTGGACTTGGACCAAATGAGTTCAACTGAATCTCCAGCTGCACCACAACCAAACAGATTTAGGATACGCTCGTTAATGCTCATGAAGGAACTACTCAAGTAAGGAAATTCAGAATTGCTGAACTCTCCACTGAGTATGAAACCTTCAAAATGAAGAATGGTGAAGCTCTTCAGGAGATGATTACTAGATTCACTACTGTTGTGAATGAATTAGTGTCTTTGGGCAAAATATACACCACTAGGGAACAGGTTGATAAGGTACTAAGGATCCTTCCCAAACCATGGAAAATAAAGATCACTGCAATCAGAGAAGCAAAAGATCTGACAAACATGTCTTTAGATGAATTGATAGGTAATCTAAAGACCTATGAAGAGAATATTGAGAGCAAAAAAAGAGGTGAAGGAAGCAAGGATAAAACTCTTGCTCTCAAGGCAACTGAAAGTGATGAATCTGAGCTGGATGATGAAGACATTGCCCTGATAAGCAGGAACTTCAAAAAGTTATTCAAAAAGATAGGAAATTTTGAGAAAAGGAAATCATCACCAATAAGAGAAAATAATGTAGAAAAAGGACAAAATGGTGGATGTTTTAAGTGTGGAAAAATTGACCATCAAGTCAAAGACTGTCCTATGTGGGAAATTGAATGGAAAAAGAAGAGAGCTGAAAGGGAAAGAAAAGAGCAAGCCAGCAAGAAGAAGAAGAAGAAGGATGCTGGAAAGGCTATGTATGCTGCTTGGGGACCAGGTTCAAACCACTCAGAAGACGATGACGCAGAAGATGTTGCCATGATGTCCATGAAGGACACTGAATCAGACACTGAAGAAAAGGAGGTAAATCTTCTTGATCTCAAAGACAAGCTGAAACTCTTTTCTAAGAAAAAATTATCCTCCCTAATAATGACCTTTATTAATAACTTTCAAGAATTGAGTGAAAACTGAGATCATTTGCTGGCATCCTTGACCAGTTTAAAATTTAAGTACATTGATCTAAAAAAGGAAAATCAATCTCTCAAGGAACAAGTCCAGCAACTTGAAACTGACACTCTTTCTCTCAAATTTGAAATTTTGAAACTAACGGTCACTCAACAGGGAAAAGGGCACAAGAGTGATAACCAAATCAAGTGTGGACAGGATCTTAAAAGGTTCAAAGATGAATTATACTTAGAAAGAAAAAATTCCAGAAGAATAAATCTTGAATTAGCCAGAACCAAATATGAGCTTGAAAGAGTAAATAAATGGACTGAATCTTCAATGATTGTTACTCAACTGAGTAATAAAACTTATAACACTAAAACTGGAATAGGCTTTGATAAAGAATTTTCTAAGGAAATCTCTGATCTTTGTACACACTGTGGTAAGGTCGGTCACCTAAGGAAAGCTTGTCCAACTGCTAAAGCTCAACAGGATAAAAACTTCAAAGTTGTTTTAAAGGTAAAAATAGGCATGTTAACAGAAATATTCCTCACCCAAGGAACATATCTGCACACAAGAAACAACCTACCAAAAATCTGCCAAAGTGGACCAATAAAAATCTAATTCATCCTTTTAATCAAAGGAAAGGACCCAAGCTAGTCTATGTTTCTAAAACTAATCCTCAATCACTTTTGCAGGAAAGGGTGAGAGGAAGAAAGCAACATTGGTACATCGACAGTGTTTGCTCAAGACACATGACAGAAGATAAGCAAAAGTTCCTCTCACTAGCAGAAGGGAAATGTGGGAATGTGGCCTTTGGAGGAGGAAAGAAAAGTAAGATCAAAGGAGTTGGCAAAATAGGTAAGTCTGAAGAGCACTCAATTGAAAAGGTATACCATGTTAAAGGACTGAACCACAATCTACTCAGCATATCACAACTCTGTGACAAGGGAAATAAGGTAACTTTCTACTCTACAGGTATGGAGGTGATAGACCTAAAGACAGGGAAAACTGTCTTGACTGGACAAAGATACAAGCATATATACACTGCTGATATCTCAAAGGTCCCTGCTGAGGATCTTGTTTGTCTCAGTGTGATGGACAACCCCCCTACTGTGGCACAAAAGACTTGGGCATGCTAGTCATGTTCAACTAAGCAAATTGATCTCCGAGGACTTGGTAATAGGTCTACCTAAAACTAAGTTAAAGGAAGATAAAGTATGTGCCGCATGTGCTCAAGGTAAGTAGGTAAAATCTTCTTTCAAATCCAAACAGGTTATAAGTTTGACCAGATCCTTGGAACTGATCCACATGGATCTTTGTGGCCCCATGAGAGTAAAAAGCAGAGGTGGCAAAAAGTATGTGTTTGTATTAGTTGATGACTATACAAGGTACTCTTGAACAATTTTTCTTGCTTCTAAAGAAGATGCATTTGAGGCATTCTGCATTTTAGTAAGGAAGCTAGAAAAGAAACTTGACAAACAACTAGCTACAATCAGATCAGACTATGAAACTGAGTTTGAAAATGCTAAATTTATTGACTATTGTTCCACCCATGGTATTGATCACAACTTCTATGCTCCTAGGACTCCTCAACAAAATAGGGTGGTTAAAAGAAAGAATAGAACCTTGCAGGAGATGGCTAGAACTATAATGATTGCTAGTAATGTAGCTAGGCAATTCTGGCTGAAGCTTTCAACATTGCTTGCTATATAATTAATAGATGCATGTCTAGACCTCTTCTGGATAAAACTCTCTATGAATTACTCAAAGGAAGAAAACCTAACATCTCTCATCTGAGAGCCTTTGGATGCAAATGCTTCATCCACAACAATGGAAAAAAATTGTTTGGAAAATTTGATGCCAGAAGTGATGAGAGAATTTTTCTAGGCTATTCTTCACATAGTAAAGCTTATAGGGTGCTAAATAAAAGAATTATGTGTGTAGAAGAAAGTGTGCATGTTGTATTTGATGAAAACAATGTTATAGCAAACCAAAGTTTGTAGGAAATTGATGATCTGTCAAAGACATCTGAACCAGTTATGCAGGAATAAGTTAAAGGAACAGATTCGACTGATGCTGAAACTGACAACATAAACAACAAAGGTGATAAAGTACCTGTGGCTGACCACAACAATGAAACCATGAGTCAGCAAGATGAAGATGAGGATCAAGTTGAGGAGTCACAAGAGCTAGTACTCAAAGGGTATAAGTATCAAGGCCCACATCCAATAGACAATATCCTTACTGATCTGAGCACTAGCATAACAACCAGATCTGGACTGAAGAATCTTTGTGCTTTTGAATCCTTCCTGTCCATGATAGAGTCCAAAAAAATCAGTGGAGCCTTACAAGATGCAGATTGAATCGGATTAATCAGTTCAAAAGGAACAAAGTATGGCACTTGGAACCTAAACCAAAGAATAGAACCATCATAGGTACCAAGTGGGTGTTCAGAAATAATTAGAATAAAAATGGAACAGTTACAAGGAACAAGGCCATAATGGTGGTAACGCTCAAACGTACTCTCCTATTAGGAGGTATCGACGATCGTCAGAGCAAAATACATTTATAGTTCCCAACGGATGTCAGGGTCGATCCCATAGAGAATTTAGAGTTTAGCCTAGGTGATTATAAAACAGAGATCACAATGAGAGTGAGTAATATAAAAAGTGGGGAATTGAGAATCTGTCACAATTTCGCAATTCAACAAAATAAAGCAATAAAGTAAAATGGGGTGTAGATAATTGAGAGGACGACTAGGGATGTGTGTCAAATAGGACTCGAACATGGGATAGAGTGAATGCTTATTCATGCAAATTCATACTAAATGACATAAGTAACCTTGGTTTTAGGTATGGTTATTTATCTCTCGATCAACAACCATATATTCAACGACCTTAAGTCAAGCACTATTGATTAATTAATAAAAAACTAAGCTATTATTTAGGGAGGTCATACTATTTCTAGCTTTAGACCCTCAAGTGGGTGATTCCATCGATTTGAGCTATTTCTAGCCTCAATCTAAATGGAAGCCCAAGTTTCTACTAGCAATTTCATATCTGAAGCTATGATCTCCTCTTTCAAGCAAAACCATAACCAAGTAAGGAAAATCAATGTTTGCAACCACCAATTTTAGAGTGAAAATATGGTGAAATCACTAGACCCATGTCAAATAAGCATTTATAAGCAAGAATTAACAACACCCACACCCATTTATCAAGTACCCATTATCAACACATCCCTAGATAAGAGGTTTAACTACTCACACTTAAGAAAAGAGATATATCAAATGGGTAATTCAATTTCCCTTTTATTCAAGCTAAATTTCTCAATATCCAAGCTCAGTTTGTATACAAATAGTGGTTCTAAGAATTGGGAAGAAGGAATTGTGAGAAACCCTCTTCTTGTTCTTAGAAGGGAAAACTTGTTCACAAAGCTAAGAAAATTGTTCTAAAAACTCAGTGCTAGATGAACTCCTTTACAATTGTGCCTAAAATGGTAGTTTGTAAGCATTCCCAAAATGTCATATAACTTTGGACAAAATGCCCTTTGGACGGTGTGCGGTGCGACGTGTGGTTCACACATTGTGATGTGCGCGTCGCATACCCTGCTTCAGTGATCCAGTGACTCAGTAAATTGGGCAGCTTCATGTGAAGGGGGTGCAGTTCGCACAAGGCATTATGCACATTGCACAACGATTGCACCCCTTAACAGATTCTTCAGTCAACTTTCATCTCTATGCGGTGGAAGGTGCGGTTTGCCCTAAGCCAAGTGTGTGTCGCACGAGGGCCGCATCTGTCAGCAGAATCTTTGTTTTGCTTGCTCACTTCACACTTCACTCCTTTTTGGCTCTTTTTGGGTTCATTTTCTCATAAGCACCTGCATAGACATCAATAAAGGCCATAAGAAATTTTAAATCTTATCAAAACATAGTAATAATTCATGAGTAAAGGCTCAATAAGTTAGTAGATTACCGACTTATCAATTGGTGGTCCAGGGGTACAATCAGGAAGAAGGAATAGACTATGATGAGACCTTTGCACCAGTGGCTAGATTAGAGGCAATCAGACTCCTCATTGCCTTTGCAGCCTACATGGAATTCACACTCTACCAGATGGATGTGAAAAGTGCCTTCCTTAATGGGCTATTGAAGGAAGAAGTGTTTGTCAAACAACCTCCAGGCTTTAAAGACTGACTATCCTGACCATATTTACAAACTTGATAAAACCCTTTATGGACTTAAACAGGCTCCTAGAGCATGGTATGGATGGTTGTCAAAGTTTCTTCTAGGCCATGGCTACACAAGAGGTAAGATTGATAACACTTTATTCCCTAAGAACAAAGGAAGAGATTTATTGGTTGTGCAGGTATATGTTGATGACATCATATTTAGAGGCACTAGCAAGGCCCTCACAAAGGAATGCTGCCCTGATGAGCAAGGAATTTGAAATGAGCATGATGGGATAGCTCAACTTTTTCCTAGACCTCCAGATAAAACAAACTTCTTCAGAAACAATGATTCATCAGCAGAAGTATGCCAAGGAGCTGCTCAAAAGGTTCAAGATAAAAGATGCAAAAGAAATAGACACTCCAATAGTCACAACAACAAAGTTAGGTCTGGAAGAAACAGGTTCACAGTGGAGCAGAAACTGTACAGAGGGATGATTAGATCTCTCCTATACCTCACAGCCAGCAGGCCTGATATTATCTTCAGTATGGGTCTTTATGAAAGATTTCAGGCAAATCCCAAGGAATTCCACTTGAAAGCTGTCAAAAGAATCCTCAGATACTTGAATGGTACAACTGATTTGGGACTGTGGTATCCTAAAAGCAGTAACTTTGAGCTTGTAGGATATGCAAATGCAGATTATGCAGGTTATCTGGTGGACAAGAAGAGCACCACAGGAATGGCTCACTTCTTAGGATCATGTATAATACAACTCTATGGCCTTGTCCACTGCTGAAGCTGAATATGTGACAGCTGCCTCATGTTGTGCACAATTGCTCTGGATCAAATAACAACTCAAGGACTTTGGGTTGAACATTGAGTGTGTGCCCATCTTTTGTGACAATACCAGTGCAATCAATATTTCCAAAAATCTAGTTCAGCATAAAAGGACCAAGCACATTGATATTAGACACCACTTCTTGAGGGATAATATGGAAAAATGATCGATCTCCATGAACTTCTGTGCCACAAATAAATAGATTGCTGATATATTCACAAAGACACTGGCAAGGGATCATTTTGAAAGAAACAGGTTGGAACTAGGGATGATTAAGATCACATAATCATCCCCAGTGATTGGCTAATGAACACTGTACATATTGTATTTTAATTTTAAAATTTTATGCTCAGTCTTATACATTCAATTGTACGTCCCTTTGCCACTTTTAAAAAGTTCAAGTTGCTTAAGCACTATAACTTATTATTTGTCTCTGCAATAGGAAATCAGGATATCAAATTGGGACATAAACTCGGCACAAAATTGAAAATCCAAGGTATGTGCACTATATTTAATGGAAAAAATTGACTGCTCAAAATGTGCATTTGTACCTGTCCCTTCCACCTGAACCAAAAGAAATTCACTAACCCTAGAGTCTATAACCGCCACTCTCCAAAAAGGAAAAGAGATCCAATCAAATCAGGTCACTTTTGTGACAAAATCTGCCATATGTCAATTCGGATCTCTTCCCTAGAATAGGACTCTTCCACTTAAAGGACTCTAATTAATTCCAAACGGCTAAATATTCTATTTAAAGTCCTTTTAAAATCCATTCTCCTCATTCACTCTCAATTTCTCCTCTACAAGGTTCTTTTCTCCGCAAAACAAACAGTTTTTCACTTCTTCTCTCTCTCACACTTCATCCATGGAACCCCAATCGCCCCCTTCTCCCAAATTACCAGAAATTCCACAAGCCACTACCAGATCCTCCATGTCACCTAGTCATGCCCTAGTCCCATTTAAGAAACTGGTCAACACAGTTCGACTTTCTCTTGTGATTCTTGTTGATTCTCAGGGGATGACCCATATAGATCAATTTTCAGCTGTTCAGGGTGATGACTTGATTAGAGACGACACCACTGTGTTGATGCCCTATGAAGAACATGCTGAAGCTTTGAGGGTTGTTGCTGCTAGTCATCAGGGGGAAACTGAGGATGAAGGAACTATGAGTGATGAGGGAATTCAGGAGGATGCACCTCTAAGGGTGAAAACTCAGGGAATCCAACAGTTGAACCCAGCTCACCTGCTGGAGAAAACTTAGGTGCATCTGCTGAGGGGGAAGCTGTTGTTGGCAAATATGGACCCAGGGAATATGTTCCACAGACCCGTTCTGCTACTGCTGTGGAAGATGATGATAACTCTCCAATTGCTAACTTGGTTCCACAAAGGACAAGGTCTCGTCTATGCAAGGCCTCAGGTAAGGTTGTTCGTATACCTGCTGATGAACCTGAAGAAATACCTCCTTCTCTTTTGGCTCATCCTGTCACTGTTCGAATGACAAGAGCCAATAAGAGGGTATTGAAAAAAGCATGGTTGCCTCTGCAGCCAAGAGGCCTAGAGCCACTAGAGGTACATCTGCCCCACCCTCTGATCTCATTGATATTTTGGAGGATGAAGTGGAGGCTGCTGAAAGAAGGAGGAAAGGGAAATGTGTAGCTCCCTCAAAACCACCAAAGAAACAGGTCAGGAAACCCGTTCCTTCTAAGAGCTCTGTCAAATCCAGATTAGTGGATGAGACCTCGGAGAGTGAAGGAGATAACCATGGACTTCCATCATCTGAGTCTCATGGGCATGAGGATACCGATGATGCTGCCTCTCATGAGGATATGGAGGCTGATCTTCTTGAGCATGTGGAAGAAAAAAATGATACTTTGGATCCTATTCATGAAACTCTTGATGCCAGGACTACGAGACTGATAAATTTTTGGGTGAGAACTGTGGTAAGGGGTAGAGTTTTGACTGGGTTTGGAGGGGATGAGATGACTGAGTTGCTGGCACTGGTAGAAGCACAAGGTTGGTCGAACATGTTCCTTCAGGGTGGTGCTAGAAGAAAGATGGCAAGAGCTTAGACCATAGAATTCTACATCAATGCTACTGATACCTCCTCCTCTATTTCCAGTGTGGTAAGGGAAGTCTCCTTTACACTTACTCCTGCTGTGTTACCCCAGATTTTGGGGGTTCCTAATGATGGGTGGTGTCACTATGTGAAGAGGCAATGACCTCCTTTGGATGGGTTTCCCTCTGCCTTGAATATGACAATAAGGTTTGCCAATGATCCTACACTGGAGGAGCAAGGTGGATAAGGGGGCTATGCTTCCTCTTCATCATATGCTCTTTGATGTAGTGCACAAGATGGTGCTTCCTAGGAAGAAAAAATGTACCGAGGCAAACTACATGGACCTCACCTTGATGCATCTGCTGCTCTCCAGGATGCCCATCAACCTGCCTAGACTCATCTTTTGCCACATGCATAGGATTTGCAAACAGGACAAGACCAAACATGCATTGGGCTATGGGTTCTGGCTAGGGGAAGTCTTTTAGCACTTTGGTGTGCCTGTCCAAGCATGGAAAGATTAGACTACTAAAGATGTGATTGGCACTGTGAACCAAGTTGTTGTACCTGCTCCTCGGAGGGGTGCCAATGCACCTCTGCAGAGGCTAAGAGCAAGTTTGGCTGCTAAGGATGAGGAGATTGCAACTTTAAGGGGATCCCATGATGAGGAAATGGCTGAGATTCATGACACCTATGGCATTGAGCATGCACTGTTGGTGGAAGAGAATGCAAGGCTCAAGGCTGAGCTTGCACAAGCACATGCTGCCTTAGCAACTAAGCAAGCCACTAATTCTGCTAGCCTAAGGGGAATTTATGAGATGCTTAAGAAGGACCCTCCTCCTCCCACTGCCTAGCTTGACCCCTTCTAGCCTTTCCAACCTTTCTTTTGTTCTCACAAATGCATGTGTTGATCTGTTAATTTTTACATTTTCTAGTGTACATGCTTTGTGATTAATAATACGTTGGGTTTTTGTTAGGGTCTCATCTTGATTCCTGTGCAGTTGTAAATACTTTGATATAGCTAAATGAGTTCTTACTTTTGAGTGTTTGCATAGGTGATAGCCCCAGTGGCCATGAGTGTTGAATTGAACTTGAATTAGGATGTTGTGTGTCTTCACAGTATTTTATGATGTCAAAAGGGGGAAAGTACTGCTTGTGTGATATTTATAACCCATTAATCCGACCTGTTCCTCTAATGTGTTCTTTTTGCAGCTTTGCCTAAAGAAAACTGACATGATACAAGTGGAACTTTGCATACAAGAAGCAAGGGTTTGTCATCATCAAAAAGGGGGAATTTGTTGGATCAAGGTAGATTTTGAAGATTGACAAATTTGTGGAACACATGTAAGGAACATGTATCTATGACTTGTTCTCCTCAAGCAAAATCTAACTAAGATCAGGAGAATGAGGCAAAACGTGTGGTGAAAAGCGTGTCCATAATGAGAGTCCACCTTGCAAGAAGTTTTCTTTCATAAGGAAGAATCCTACAAGGAAAGGAATCGAGAAGATTGACTTGACAAGTCCTACAAGGAAGGGGATTCCCAATATGAAAGGAAATCAACCGAAATAAGGAGAAGATTCTCAAGTATAAATAGAAGAGAGGTTTCACAATAAACCTCACGCACTTACACAGAGAGCTACAAGCAGAACACAATCAAATTGAGAGAGTTCATATTTGAGAGAGTTCTAAGTGAAGATCCAAGTGCAGCCAATACAAGAAACCAGATTGAAGAATGTGTTCCTTAAGTCTATGCTTTACAGTTCTTGAGTCAAGTTAATTGTATTATTTTTATCGAGTTGTAATCATTCATTTTTAGTGCTAGTGAGTTATAAACTGGTATAGGAGTTAGTCTTCAAGTTGGAATAACTCGAAGATTTGGGCACATAAACCTGGGGAGGTTTGTGTGGTGTTTAGAAATTAGAGTTTAGTTCCTAGGATTGCATTCCTTGTAATCTGAATTGTTGAGGCTCATTGTTTTAGTGAAATTGGGTTAAATTCTACAGAGGTGTAGGTCGTGGTTGTTTCCCTTTGTGAGTCGGGAGTTTTCCACGTAAAATATCGTGTGTTCTCTTGACTTGCTTTATATTAAAGTATTCGACAAAGGAACATATCGCGTAACATGTTCCTTAGGCAAATTAAGGGGTCAATATTCTAACAGTTTCTTTCTTAAATGCCACCACAAGCTCATCATCGTCTTGGATTTGGAAAAGTATAATTTGGGGTCGAAATTGTTAGAGAAAGCGCTAAGATGGAGAGTAGCTATTGGTGAGAATGTTCATGTTTGGAAAGATCCCCGGATTCCTAATTCCATTGGTTTTAAACGTCATAGAACTATTGATCTTGAAAATTTAGATCTAAAAGTGCTTGATATAATAAATGTTCAATCCCAGACTTGGAAGATCGATGAATTGAATAGACTCTTTTGCTTGAATGATATTGATAATATTTTGACTATTCCTTTATCTACTACAGGTTCTAGGGATAAACTAATTTGACACTTTACAAAATCGGGTGTTTATGAGGTAAGATCAGGTTATCACCTTGCAAAAGATTTAAGCATGCATAGGGATACTAGAGGAAATGTTGCTCAATCTAGTAATCATGTTTTTGCAAAAGCTTTTTGAAATTTTTTATGGCAATGAAAATAAACATAAATATTTTCTTAGAAGGTGTGTGCTTAATACCTTACCTGTAAACAATATAATTAGGAAATGAATACATAATGTCGATAGTATTTGTAAGAGATGTGGTTTGAAAAGTGAGACCGTGGAACACATGCTTTTTAAGTGTCATGATTCTCAAATAATATGAAAAATGAGCCCTATTAATTGGAATAATCTTGCCAATATTACTGACTTTTCTTTATGGTGGAATGATAAGATTAGTATGACAAAAAACTGTCCTAATTCTGCTAGTGTTCTTAATTTGACAGTAATGATAATGTGGCATATATGAAAATCTAAAAATGCTTGGAGCTTTAATAGTGAATTAACTGACCCTTCTGACATAGTTGCAAAAGCTTTATTTGAATATAATGAATATCTTGATATAATGCTTGCAAATTCCTTGAATGGTAATTTCCAAGAGAATTATGAATATCAACTAAAAGTGCCCGAAGATGGGATCTGTTTATTTGTTGATGCAGGGTTACAAGTTGAATCAAAGAAGGCAAGCATTGGTTTGGTTGCTATGGATAGCAAGGGCGTTTTGCTTCATGCCCATGATCCCCGATTCAATTCATGATTGCTGAAGCGTATGCAATACGAAAAGCTGTGGAAAAAGCGATACAACATGGATGGAGGAAACTCTATGTCTTCTCTGATGCGAAAGGGATAGTAGATATATTGAAGAAAAATGTGAAGACTACTTGGAACATAGATGTAGCTTGTGAAAATATTTGGAATATGTCGGCATATTTAGAGCATGTCGTGTTTGTACATATTCCTAGAAGGTTCAATGTTGTAGCTCATAATGTTGCTAAGTTTTCAACTTCTCTGCTGTATGGATTCTCTTGGGAAAGCACATTCCCAAGTTGGATTGTGAACGATGCTTTTAGATCATTTGGACATGTTATGTCTGCAATGAATGAATAGATGACAATTTTGGAGGGAAAAAAAATTTGCTCCCAAAGCCAAATATTGTCTCTGTCATTCCAAAGTATGCAAAAATACTCCTTTTTTTCTACACGATCTGACATTTGAGTGTCACCTCACCACCAGATTATCTTTTTCCCTTTTCTTTTTCTACTTTTCTTCCTCACGGTTATTTTTTTTCTTTTATTCTTTTTCCAATGGCATCCGTCACTTTCCCATAACTATACCTGGCATCTTCCCCAATTTCATTTCAGTCTTCTCTCCCGCTTTTGTTTTACTTTCTCGTTACCCCTTCTTTTCTCAACGACATCTTCTAATATCCCCAATTTTTTTCTCAAAAATTGGCACATAACCCCTCTAGATTCTTCCATGCAACAGTTTTTGTATATAACAAGAAAAACTCGGAAATGAAAAAGTGGGAAGTTATTTGGTTGAGAACCAAAGAATTTTCACAGCAAGGAAAAAGGTTAGTCCAGAAAGATATAGAAAATGAGACAATACAGAGAGTTTAGGGATTTCTTTACAAGGGTGGTTGCTCCTCTTTGTTTAGCCAATGATTTTCCCCCCAAAAAAAGTGGCCTACAAACCAATTCTCTCCCGCTAGAACTCTTTTATATTGGAACTTCAAAAGAATAACTCACGAGAACTCTGCTAGAAGTAGTCGTTGTGTGTTAATCACATCACATCATTCACCTAGCCTTAACCACCTCCAATTCTCATTTCATTGACATCAACTCGACAATATTAACTACGGACAATGTCATGGCAGAAAACGGGAGAGAAGTAGAACAAACATTCAACATCCACGCGCTTTTTCTTAACTCTTCCAAAAGTTCTGTCAGACTGAATGATGGATTTTGTGGGCAAAAATAAGTAAAGCCATGCATTTTAGCTTATATACTACTCAAAGACCACTATATGTATATTACACACAAAATATCGGAATGACTAAAGATCATGTTTGTTGCATTTGCTTCTTCAGACCTCCAAGAGGACCATAACCTTTCTCCTCTACCTTTTGCATATGACAGCTACAGCTATTGACGTTAAGATTAGCACCACATTTCAGACACAAACCTTTGCACTTGGGATCACAGACAGCACTAATGGTGATTTCAATGTGCACCAGATCTCTAATTTGTTTTGAAATGTCAATGACTTTTTCTTCAGGAGGAAAATACAGCTGGTCTTCTAAAGGGATCCAAGCATCAGTGTCCTCCATTTCCTCTTCGACGTTTCCAAAGCTTTTGAATTTGTCCTCTCCAAACATTACACCCATGTCCAGGGTCTCAGGTTCCTTAATAGGTTCTTCACTCAATAGGAGTGAAAAGTTTGAAAAGATACTTTCTGCAGCTGGTTCGCCGCACCTTCACAAATACAATATTCACCATGAGAACAAAGACCAATATTTCTGCTTTGAAGTGAAAGGAAAACGGAATTTGACAACAACAAATACTGAACCATTTTTAAGGCATAAAGATAATCTAAACAATACAATCACTTTCAGCAGGGAAGACCTCTTTTAAGGTGTGTTGAAGTGTGTGATCATCTCATTTAAAGGCTTAATCGCTTAGACAGAGTTTATTACTTAATTATGTCTTAAACAGGCCCTTCACGTGCGGGCTTGATTCGTTTTTTAATGAGTCAAGAACATGAAAATTCTTTTTGATAATAGGTTGGTTCCCACTGGAATCTTGGACCTTTGCCTACTCTAATACCATGTTGAAGTGTGAGACCATCTCATCTAAAAGCTTAAATTGTTAGAGAGAACACACTTTTATTTACTTAATCATGTCTTCAACAAGGTCTACATTCAACAAACAGGACATGTAAATGTCATGTGAAGAAAATCTTATGCCTTTTTGTCCACTCTCAAATCATTGCAAGGTTTTGGAGAAATGGGGGAATGTTCAGGTTTACTTCAATCTTTTAGTTTTGGATTAACTGGGTCTGTTTCGTCCATTCCAGTCACTAGTCAGTAGTCACCACTTGACCACCTTACTCAGACGTAAAACTAGATACTAACTTAGGGGCTTTCAAGGTGAATGTAGCTTACAGAAACATGAATCACTCCAACCAGCAGATACACAACTGGCCTTGGAAGCACATATGGAAAGCCAAAATACCCCACAAAGTTGCTTGTTTTGTTTGGTTGTTTGCTAAGGAAGCTCTACTAACACAATACAATCTGATGAAGAGAGGGATTCCATTATGTCCCAGTTGTTTCTTTTGTGGTGAAACTGCAGAGACAGTTAACCATTTATTCATATTGTAAGGTTACAGGTCAACTCTGGAGATTGTTCCTTTAATCTCAAAAACATCTCATGGTCTAAAGACTGGTAAAATCACAGAAGCTTTACAGAGCTGGGAGGAAGCAGGAGTGCAAGCTAAGAGTAGAAACAATTGGAGAATTGTCCCTGCAAGCATATGGTGGACAATCTGGAAGGAGAGGAATCTCAGATGCTTTGAGAATGTAGAGAATAGTACGCAGCAAGTCAAATTGAATTGTATTGTATTTTGACTCTGTGTTGGTGTAATCAGTTATACTCTAATGATATTGTCTCTATCATTGATGTTTTAGACTCATTATAGAGGCAGGACAGGAGAATATAGGGTATCCTTGCACATATGGTTTCAGTGCAACCCATGTACTGTTTCGTTCATTA
Organism: Jaltomata sinuosa; assembly: GCA_003996215.1. Taxonomy (NCBI): domain Eukaryota; kingdom Viridiplantae; phylum Streptophyta; class Magnoliopsida; order Solanales; family Solanaceae; genus Jaltomata; species Jaltomata sinuosa. The sequence continues at coordinate 361,491 of QJPP01001330.1, read as the reverse complement.
TAGAAATAGACATGGGAACCAGTTTCAAAAAAACTAGGTACTAACTTCTTTTACAATCTCTAGGTAACACAAATGATACAATTTCAAGGCTAGTCATCAAGAGAGACTCTTCTCATTTTCTTTTGGATGACCAAGAAATTCCCAAGGGCTAGCCCCTCTACCCTTCTCCACTTAAATACCAGGCATGTCTGCAGCAGGGTTCAAAGCCTTGACCTGCACCTAACTCACACATCACATATCACACAGATGTGCTGCTCTTACCACAAACCAAAGCCATGAGGGCTTCAAGGCTGGTCATCATCAAAGACTCATGCGGCATTTCTTCCAATTTTGATGTACTTCAAACCTTTTTGGCTTCCACCATGGCCAGTATTATCAGAAGCCATATACTTGGAAAGTCATTCATAAAATCATTCATGTGTCCTTATGTATTGGCAGAAGAAGTTATATATGAAATTAGGAAGGAGGAATCAATTAGCAGGATTATATATTGATTTCCAGGCATTCACTTTAACTCAAGAAACATTAGGAACTCAACAGAAAGAAGCAAATCCCACGCAGGTCATCAGAACTACTAAAGTTGCAGAACTCACCTTTTTGCTTTTTGTGATGGGGTTGCACCAGGGATCGTCCCTTAGCCCGTTTTATTTTCCTTGGTGATGGATGTATTGACGCGGCAAATTCAAGGCGAGGTGTCATGGTGTATGTTATTTACAGACGGCGTAGTCTTGATTGACGAGACTCGCGAAGGAGTTAATGCTAAGTTGGAGGTTTGGAGGCAGACCCTGGAGTCTAAAGGGTTTAGGTTGAGCAAGACCAAGACTAAATATTTAGAGTGCAAGTTCAGTGAGGTGACACTTGAGACTGACGTGGAAGTAAAGCTTGATACTCATGCCATCCAAAAGAGAGGTAGCTTCAAGTATCTTGGGTTTATATCCAGGGAAATGGTGAGATCAACGAGGATGTTACACATTGCATTGGGGCAGGGTGGATGAAACGGAGGCTCGCATCCGGAGTTCTGTATGATAAGAAGGTGCCACCTAAACTTAAAGGCAAGTTCTACAAAGTAGCGGTTAGACCGGCTATGTTGTATGGGGCGGAGTGTTGGCCAGTCAAGAACTCCCACTTACATAGGATGAAGGTGGCAGAGATGAGGATGTTGCACTGGACGTGTGGGCTCACTAGGAGAGATAAAATTAGGAATGAGGATATCAGAGACAAGGTGGGGGTGACATCGGTGGAAGATAAGATGCGGGAAGCGAGGTTGAGATGGTTCAGGCACGTGATGAGAAGATGCACGGAGGCCCCAGTGAGGAGGTGTGAGAGGTTGGCTATGGATGGATTCAAGAGAGGTAGAGGTAGACCGAAGAAATATTGGAGAGAGGTGATTAGACAGGATATGACACAATTACAGCTTACCGAGGACATGACCTTAGATAGGAAGGTGTGAAGGGCAAGGATCCGGGTAGAAGGTTAGTAAGTAGGGATGCATCATACTAGTAGGTAGGAATGTCGTGTCTTGTTGCCCTTATTAGTAGCTGTAGGAATGCTCTTGTAGTTCCTTGTTCTTCGACATCCGATACTATCTAGTGTTTTGTATAGTTCGATCGTAGTATTATTTGGTGGTATTATTGTTCTGTGACTATCTGTTGTTTCCGTTCATTGTCTATGTCTCGTGTACTTTCATCACATCTTTTCCAGGTCTTTTTTATCTTGAGTCGAGGGTCTATCGGAAACAACCTCTTTACTTCACCCAAGAGGTAAAGGTATGGTCTACGTACATTTTACCCTCTCCAGACCCCACTTTGTGGGAATACACTAGGTATGTTCTTGTTGTTGTGACGATCGTGTCGAAGAAAATCGTATAAATTACCAAAATGAGTGGATCAATGCAGGTTTTAAGAAATGAATGTGAGGGATTGACAGTTCAGAGGTTTAAGGAAGAAATAACCTTCTAATGAGGAATTTTAGACAACAGAAAGAAATATCTCTCTACCATTGAGGTAGGGGTAAGGTCTGCGTACACTCTACCCTTGCCAGACCCCACTTTGTGGGATTATACTGGGTATGATGTTGTTGTTGTAGAAAGAAGTATCTCTCCCCCCCCTCCCACACTGACATACACAGAAACCCCTTCTCCTTCTCCTGATGGCTGCAAATTCTTGCCTGAATCAACTTTGCAGTTGGAGTTCAAGGACGAAGCTTGGATACTACTAAAATACAGTGATCAAACTGAGGAGATGTTTATTCTTGCAACCTTGGAGATTTCAACACAACCATCAAAGAGGAAGCACCAGAGATATATCTTTAACCCTTTAGATGTCTCTAAATCATCGTATCTATAATAATTTTAAGGAACTTTGAAAGAGGAACACAAAAATAAACTTCAATTCATTCTCTTCACATGAACAAGAATTTTGAAACCAAAGAACAATTGTGTTGCTTTCGATCGATCAATTCATCTATGCCCCAACCAAATTCACTGGGTATATGAATCATCTAACCTCTGTATTTATTCAGTTGTGTTTGGCCCCATGTGATTCCACTACTAAATAATTTGTGTCTTTTAAGACATAATAAGGTACCTTGAACTATGAGGTGAATTCAGAATTTAATAGGTTCAACCTTTAATTTTTTTTTTAGCCTTAAACCCGTTATATTTTTCAAATTATGGGATCAGACCTTCTATTTGTTGCATTTTTAATGAATTTTAATACATAAATTTATCTTTCGCGTTGAAAGTACTGGGTTCAGATGAACCCGGGGCAATACAACTGCATCCGTGCACCTGCTTGAACTAGAGGTTCTTTAATCTCATTTACGCTGACATATCAGTCTCCTATAGTCTCGAAAATATTTGACCTTATATAAAGTAATAACAACTCAGCCACATCACAACTAGTTGGTATCCTCTATATAGATTCTTTGTTTTGATAGTGTTCTATTATGATCTTAGTAACGATTCTATGAAATTGCAGCTTTTTGATACAACTTATTTCATACTCCTTGTTCCCAATTTAAGTGATACACTTTCCTTTTTAGTTTGTCCCGAAAGAATGATACCTTTCTAAATTTAGGAACAATTTATTTTAAACTTTTCAGTTTATCCTTAATCAAATGATTTATAGCCACACAAATATTTATGACTTGTTTAGACCACAAGTTTTAAAAGTCTCTCTTTCTTAAACTTCGTGCCCAGTCAAACTATATCACACAAAATGGGAGAGAGGAAGCATGAGTTTAGGTTCATATCTTTACCTTTTAGTAATTTCAATCATCAAAATATCGCATCCACGAACTAGCGCATATGGAGGTCCGCACAGTACATGATGGTCAAACCATCTAATTTTACCTTCTATGTATGGAACTTCTTTAAATATTCATGGAAACTATTCTATTTTTCAGATACTTGATCTTTCAATCACTAGTGATGATTAGATACTCTATACTGTTTTTCTGGTAGATTCTCTACTTCTGTTTCAATCACTAGTGATGATTAGATACTCTACACAGAGAATTATGTTTTTTTCTGGTAGTGTCTCTACTTTTTGTATCCATGTAGAATGGGGCTTTTCTTCTCCAATAAATCGTCAAACATCCATCGTTGTTTTATGCCGGTGGTGTCTAAACTGATTTTGCGCACACCACGACTAATCAACAGGCAACTTGTTTACAATAAATAAATATAGGTGTTGATTAATCCTGGCCACCAAGGCTAGCTCGAACCTAGGGCCTCCAGATTATTCCTAAGCCTCAACCACTCAGCCATCTCCTTGGGGACATGACCATACATCTATCTCAACATTTGCACCTATTGAACATTCATATGTTGGATCTTAGAAGTCCAATATTTTACTCTCAAATAAGACTGTCGGCCTCATAATTGTTTTATACCTTTCACTTTGTAGCATATCTTCTTATAACGTAGCATTTCTCCTTTTCAACAATCCTATTTAATTTTGTGTGTTTCAGCCTCAATTATTATATAATTCTCCTAAAAGATCAAGTCTAGAGTGTCAATACAAATTATGCTGCTTTAATCAAGGTATTCCTTCCTATTAGCAATAGCTTCTACAGTTATGTATAACCGATCTTGCTCCGTACAGCTTTAACTGACTATAAAATACAGTCTTTGTTGGTCTTGCTACATCTTCTCCGCAAACTTCTTATTATAAATAGGTGAAGTGTTTTAGTTTAGAACAGAGGTCAAATATCGTGAACGTAAATCAGTAATGCAAGACATCTGAAAAACATAGTTATATAGGACACTTGAATTTTGCAAAGGTGGGCCTAAAAGGAGCAGTGAACATGCTCAATTCATATGAATGTATTATGTATGTATGGAGCAACTAATTGATAAGTTGAAACAGGTCATATGAAAAACACAAATAGTAGATATCTCACTAGGTACAGCAAGTAAAGCAGACAATTGGTAACTGCTAATGACATAGAAAGAACAAAGATACCTGTGAAGTGTTTAAATCCTAAAACTATCAACTTACAAACTAAACAAATACTTTTTAATATGCATTGATTAGAAGGGATAAAGTTAAGACGCAAATAGGGGCATCAGATATCAGTGGCGGATCCAGGATTTCATGTAAGGAGGTCAAAAAAAAAAAACTAGAATGTCACACCTAGGATTTGGACCTACGATCTAAAACAATTTTTGAACCCCTTTTTGCTACTGCACTAGAATCTTTGCTTATGTCAAGGGGATTCAAGAGTTTGAATATAACAAAAAGAGTTCGTTTTTACCCAATTTGCACTGTATGATTCTCTAGTTAAGGGAATTCAATTGAACCCCTTGCCCGAACCTAGGTATGCCTCTGTCAGATATAGGATAAACTCAAAAATTACATCAAACACATTGAATTAGTCTAGGTGTCCACAGAAGGACATTTGTTTGTGTTGATTGTGACAAATATCTAATTTGAGAGTGTTAATGTGCTAGTTCACTAACTGATATTTTAACTACTATAAAACTAGAGGAGCATAAACAAATGTGATACCTGTTGCAACCAAGTGAGATGACTGTCCTGATGATTCCGTCAAGCCTCAACTTGTGCTTCTTCCTTGTAACATCAAGGGAAATCAATAGTGGAGTTCCATCAGGATAATCTTTGACATCTTTTGTCACCCTCAGTCCCATTACCGAAGCCCGAGATCTTGAAACCTTTGTGGAGAGCTTGCCCAACCCTAGCCTTTCTAAGGTGGTGCAATACTCCAAATGTGTAACAGAAGAATTTCTCTTATACACAACTGCTCCTTCCCACGGCGACCCCTCATCATCTTCCAGGTCGCCTTGATCCTGATCCTCCCAATCAAAATCAGGATAGCTTTCCTCTAAAAGAAAATTACTTTTCTGGTTTCTAACTACAAATATTGAGCCGTTCTTCCTAAAATTAAGATTCCTGAGTCTACTAGGAGAATTAGAGATTTTGCAGTGAACATAAGGGTTCAAATGGACCTTGGTTATGTGGTTCACATTCTGTAGGTTACCACAGAAAGGGGAAACTGATGAAAATACAAGAGGCATTTCCAACAAGTAGAATGTTAACTAGGCAAAAGCATCTGCAAGAAAAAAAAAGACTCTAGTTCAATTACATGAAAGCGACAGAACCATTAAGTTACTTCGCTGAGAACGTAATTGCTATAAGAAGATAAGAAATTTGAAATAAATACACAACGAAAGGGAAAAAAAATAGAAAATCTTACAAAATTGTGAGCTTTTTATTGGTTAGTTTGTGGGCAGAGGGAATAGAGCTGCTGTTGTTATGCAAGTGAAGTTGGGGCCTTTGGACTTTTGAGTTCCAACCCTATCAGCTGTGCAAACTGGGCGGCACTCCGGTGGAGCAAAGGGTGATAAATTTTCAAATTAAAAGAAAGATGATAAATTTATATTGTGATATTGTCGAGAAAATGACAAAAATAGTCCCTTATGTTTGAGTATAGGTTCAAAATAGTCCCTTAAGTATACACTTACCAATTTTGGTCCTTTAAGTTTTCCACAAGATAATAAGAATAGTCCCTTAAATATGCACTTAACAGTTTTGGTTCTTCAAGTTTGTCAAAAGTTAACACTTTTAGTCTCTAGCAAAATACTCATCGAACTCTATCTATTAAATTTGACAAGAACTATGAAAAAAGATTAGCAAGAAGTCACATTTAGAGATACACCCTACTAAAAAAGCAAAAATACTAAGAGAAAAAACCGACGAACGTTTGTCAGTTATAGGGGAAAGTCGAGATTTTTTTTAACAAATTTAATAATGTAAAAAATAGTACCTCGAAACACAAAAAATCAGGAGTCTATTGTCTAGGTAAATATACTAATATCCATTTTTATTTAAATATCAATATAAAATACATATTTTCATTATTTTTATTTATACTCTTCAACTATAGTTTAACGCTTTAAAGAACAATATCCGTCCATCGAGTTTCATAAAATAAACTGATCGACTCCTCTATTTTGTTTTCAAAAATAAAAAATAATCATAGTTATTGCGCTAAATTAACTGATGAACGTCTGTAGGTTTTTCCTTACAAAACTTATAGTTTACATGCACTTTTGCGTAGAAAAGATTGATAGATTCGTCCATCAATTTTCATAAAATAAATTTAGAAAAATCATTGGCTTTCTAATAGTGTCCTCAGTTTTTGTCCGTTGATTTTTCTCTTATTTTAGTAGTGAATTTTTAAATAGTTTCTTCTATTTCTTAATTATTTCTAAAGTTTGGTATAATTTTTTGAGGGTTAACTTCTGCTTATTTTTTAAATATTTTGTTAGTGTCTTCTAGTTTTTTGTGTTGCATATTTTAGGATCTGATGTGACTATCTTAATCTTATAATTAAATTTTTTTCCCATAGATCTCGTCAAATTTAATAGATATAGTTCGATGAATATTTTGACAGAGACTAAAATTGTTAATTTTTGGGAAACTTGAAGGACCAAATCTGTTAAATGCATATTTAAGAGACTGTTCTTGTTAACTTATAGTAAACTTAAAGGACCAAAACTGGTAAGTGCATACTTAAAAGACTATTTTAACCTACACTCAAAGATAAGGGATCATTTTTGTCATTTTCTCTGATATTATCAAATAGATTTAAAATTTCTGAAACTTTTATAAAATATAACTTAAACTTGTGTTTGAAGAAATCAAACAGTTGCTTCCTTATTGTAACAAATTATTCCAAACAATTAATGACATCGTTTGAATTTATGTAACAAATTGAAATATACTAATAATTATTGCAAACATCTTAACAAAATAAATTTTCAATAATTTTAACAACTGATTAATTTTTTCAAACAATGCAGAAGTTGCTGCAACAATTTTATCAGTTGTTGTGATAAATTAAATAACGCGAAACCCATCGATAGCTTCCTAAAGTTGACATCATTTTTCACTTAGACACCTCAAGTGAGGCTTGTACGTTTGAAACACCTGTAATAAAGTCCCGCTGTGTTATTTTGACACTTTTCACATAAATTTTTAAAAATCTCAAGCGTTCTAATTACAGTCACTTCCAACGTGGATTAAATGACCAATTGAATCGTGCCAACTCATTTTAATTTTTCACAATATTATATATACACAAAAAAATAAAGAGAAAAAATAATGGCCAAAACACATGGCAAAATGTGATTCATGACACGTGGATTTTGATCAATTTAAGAAGAAAAATCTATTTTGCAGCTCCTCCACCCAATATATTAATGAGTACAGTTGCATCAGTCGATAATAAATAGTTCAACTCATGCATTTTCTTTCTAGCCAAGACCATCATTCGAGGACGAATGATCTCAAGGGGAGATAATGTAACACCTCAAACTTTCAGGCTAAGGTTTGAACTATGCTATGTATGTAGTTAGACTCGAAACCAATGATTTTTATTAGTACCTAGGTGTTAAGGTCAATACTTAGGTGTAGAAAGTTGATTGGACGTGAATTAAGGTCAAAAGAAACTTCTAGCACAAAGTTGAGTTAGAAACTTTTCTACCGACTAAGTTTTCATAGGAGCTTTACTATGGTCAACTTCAAACAACAATTTCTCTTAGAATATGAAGAGTTACGTGACCTACCACCCACCAAATTAAAAGTTTTTAAGTCTTCTTTCCAACACCACAGATTGTTTGTCAATCCGAGATTTGTGAAAAAAGTTATGCCTATTTTACTGGGCATTGCTCAGGCTGCACGACCAGCTGCGTGACCATGCACAAGAAAAACGTACTAGGAGGGGTGTTTTTGTCTTTCCCTTAAACTATAACCCTAAACCATGACTCTTAACCTTCCATATAGACAAATGCACTCAAATTTCACCATCTTACATATAATTCCTCTTATCCCTCTTTCCCAAAACTTCAAAGAGAAAAAAATCATCAGATTTTCAAGTAAGGTCCTTCCTCAATTCTTTTTTCAAGATTTGCTTTTTTTTACAAGGTATGTAAGATCACTACTTTCACGTATTCCTTTAAATTTTAATCTTTCCCAATTTGAATTACTCCCAAGATAGCTAGGGTTGAAGGAATTTTTTATAATCTTATCATTAAATTGAATTTTTCAAGAAGGTTCTTTGAGATGTCTATGGATAAACTTTCTATTTCATGATCTACTCTAATTCATGTCAATTTTAGTGAACTTTGTCCATGAACTTAATAATTATGAATTTGATTAATGAATTAATGTGATCTATGAACTTTTCGAGCCTTTTACTAGAAATTTCATGATTTTCACATACGTGAAATTTTAACTGGTGAAATTGTTTAAAGATGAACTTTTTCATGATTTTTTTAATGAACTTTTATAGTCTATTTTGCAAAATAAATAATATGACTTGTTCCTACTATTGGTCTGACATGATAATTTGAGTCTCCTTACTACTAGCTAAGACTCACATCAAGAACACAAAGTCATCCCATAATCTCTTAAATATTGCGAAAGCTACAATCATGAATTATCATATAATGTATTATGACCTTTATCTCATATGATTTTATATTTATGGTATTAACGAATGATCATAACTCATGATTTATGAACCTAGTATGGTTAACTCTAAACAGGAGCCCTAAAGTGACAATCCATGACTAAAAGCCTAATATGGCTAAACCATGAATATGAGCCTAATAAAGCTAACACTTTGATTAAGAATCAATAAGATAAATGTATAACTTTATGATCTTAAGGGAGTTAGCTAACTGATCGAGAAGGCATAGGTTTAAATGACAGATTTCTGAAGCTACGTTTGCCGATGTAGGATAGAGATTATTCCGCAAGTCGGATAACTCTTTTCATGTGTACCAAAAGGGGATAATTATAGATCCTTGCTAGCATAACATGTCATGTCATGTCCTATGTCCGGCAAGGTGTAGGATGACTTAGCTAATAGGGTTAAGATCAGACTCCATGCGCCCATATGGTGATTTTTATCAGTTCACCACTTGCTCCCATAAATAACTAAAAGGATTAAATTTACTTTACTTGGTCAGTTACTATTTCATCTTATGCTCTCATTCCTTTTTAGATTATCATCACTTAGATTGAACCTCTTACATTGATATTTTCATGCTTTACTATTTTTTCTGATATGGTTTTACATACCAATACATTTCATGTATTGACTATCTTAGATGTTGCATCGTTTTATGATGTAGGCTCTAGGACGTTCCTTCATGATTTCGTGCAGTACTAGGTCCATTCATATCAGCTATTGGTGAGCCATCCATCTTTTGGAAGGCACAATTATTATTTTTTTGATTTAGTTCGAGGTTATAAAGTAATGCCGGAGCCTTGTCCCAATAGATATTGATTCATGTACCTAGCGACTTTGTAGACTTATGTAGATGTTAGTTTTCATATGTTTTCAGCTTCATTCAAATATTTTAGAATTTTCCTTTTTATGTTGTAAAAGTTTAAAGTTTATTAAAATAGATTTTTCTTCCCGTATTCTCATTTTGAATTCTAAAAGATGTTTTACTTTCACTCATTTTATTTGGATGCTCATGACATAAGCTAGGTGGTATTCTTGAGGCAGTAATGATTCTGGGTGTTTATTACGTCCAGGGCCTAGGCTCGGGCAGTGATAAACTTGGTATCACAGTAAAGAGTTTAAGTGTTCTAGGGTGTCTATGAAGCCGTGTTTAGTAGAGTCTTGCTTATGCGTGTGTTATGCACTACACTTATAATCAGGAGGCTATAGGACATTTATGAGATGTTTTCCATTTTTCATACTCTAGATCGTGCAATAGAGTTGTACCATAAATTTTTTTATTTAGATTAATGCATTGCTCAAATTTCTCCGACTACGCCTCATCTTCAAGGTGGTAGAAATTGTAAAGCTCAGATCCTTATAAATGAGGTGCTCTTAGATAGAGCCAACATAAATCTAAGAGACTACATAAGGGCTTATGAGGAGCCCATTATTGCATTTGAATTTACCAATTCAAAAGCGTACACTCTTGTTCATATATATCGTGCTTTTGATTTATAGTAAGATGTGCTCCCAGACTCCTTCTAGAATTTTTTTTAGATGACACCTTTAAGGGAGAAAGTATGTATCTAGATTCTTGGGTAATGTTGCCACCGAAAGATATTGAGGTTTAAGTTTTTGTATAGTGAGTCATCAGTAGTAGGATGATTCCAAAGCCATAAATATGAAGTCAGAAGTGTAGAAATCAAAAGTGGGGATAGTGATTGATAGAAGTATGCAAATAGAGTTGTGTATTCAATAAGTGAGTAATGAGGTGGTATGACCTTTGATGTTGACTAAGGTGTAGCGAGGCTTGTACGAATTTCATGGTAGTATGTAGAGAAAGAGTTGCTGGTTAAGATGACTTAGAGTATGCTTAAACTGGGGAAGAGGTTTATGATGCCATGTCATTATGGTAGCAAAGATCAAGTATACCGAAGGATAAAGTATTTAAAGTTGGCAAAGCTAGATTATACTTTGTGACTTTGAAGAGTGGACTCATGACATTCACAAGGTTATAAATCTAGTTTAAGCAAGAAATGCATAATGAATTAATAGAGAATAGCAGTAATGATGGGAATGAGTGTTCTTGTAGGCTACAATGAGATAGATGGTGTGATTAAGATGACTATTTTTCATGAGCTCCCAGTGGATTAGTGTTTCTTGAGTTCACTTTAGTAGCTATAAATCTTAGTAGTGTGAATGGATAAGTGTTGCCATTCATGTTTAGTACTAGACCCTAAGCTTGAACTGTAGATGATCACCGTGATAAAAACAAGGGCAGTATGAGGGCGATAATGTTAATTTTAAAATATGATCTAGTAGGTTAGATATAGTGTGTGCAAGAGCTTAAGTCCCTAACTTATGGCAAGTGTGAAAGTGTAAGTGTGATTTATGTAGGCTCTAGATTAATAAGTGAATGGGGCTAAGGCTTTGATGAAGAGAAAACCTTAAGAATTAAAGGGGAGGACTTGTGCTCTAGAAAAAAAATATTATAAATAAGATTCTAGGCTTCTAAATGTTAATTTGTGTCTAGTTTAGTATTCTTGAGTTGCAAGTGTGGAGAATGCTAGGTATGTATTACATGGTGTCCCTAGAGTTTGAATTGAGGAGATCATAGATATTGTGAATAATGTGGAGTCTTTTAGTATAGTTTTAATTTCTATTGAATTGGGTGGATAAAAACTTAGAGGTGTGATGTTAGTAGACTAATAATAGAAGACCTCAGAAAGAAATTCTAGAAAGAAGTTTAGCATATGCAAATATATTCTATCAGAGAGAGTTTAGTATTCACAGGTATAGTGATACCCCAACCGTGTAGAGTTATGTGATTAGCTCAGTTTAGAGAATAGGTCCGTAGACTTTGAGTATCTACTTTTGAACTGAAGGGGAGATAATAGGGTAAAAAATTAAATCAGGTCTTGAGATTCATATAACAATGGGTTCCAGAAAAGAGCTATGATGAGACCGCGAGCCAATATTCTTCTAGCGTATTCCTTGTACTTCAGTCAAGATGACACTTTACTCCTATCTTGCATACTAGAGTCATGCCCATGACCGAGGTTCATGTACTTCGTATTGATTCACGTCCATGTTCACTTTCTAGAATGAAAAGTAATAGCTTCACTCAATGATTCCAGTCTTACTCCATGAATCTATGAATTCCAGCCTTATGTTATACAACTCTTGATGTATGAACACGTGTTTCACAGTTTGCCCTGTCCAATGAACTCATGCTTTATGATATATTTCAAACTCATGTTATTTCATTGTCTATGCATAGAACGACTCTCTATTCATGCTCTATGTGTTTAATATATGAAGTATTCATGCCTATTATACCTCACTTCATAGGTCCCATTTTGAATGTCAGGTTCATAATGAGTATAAGTTATGTTTGAACAGTAGCCATATCATCCCAGATACTCATACTCTATCCCTTCACTGACCTTTCTTGTGTCATGATAGTGGTGTTCAAAGCAGTTGTGTAATGATTTAGATAGGAGAGAGTAAATGTTCCTTGATGTGAAAATTATGGTGTGATTACTCCATTCAAGGTTATAAGTGTGGTACTCATAAAAGAAAACATAGTTGAGAAGTGTTGCTAAACTTAAGTGCTATCAGTTAAAGTGGAAATGCTCCTATTCCTATGTCCAACACACCGTTGTTTCTGGTATTGTAACTTTACATTGAATGGAATCCATGGTCAAGCTCATGTTTTTATATAGTCTTTCATTTTTATGGAGTGATAATTTTAGTATTTATAACTCTTGCTTTTGAATTTCTTAGCAGTTGGTTATCAAACCCTTGTCGTAAGTACAACTCAACCATATTAATGAGTACACTTGCATCAGTCGATAATAAATAGTTCAACAGATATATTTTCCTTTTATCCAAGACTATCAGCCGATGATGAATGATCCCAAGGGGGAAATAGTGTAGCACCTCAAACTTTCAAGCTAAGTTTCAAACCGTGCTATGTATTAAACTTGAAATCAATGAATTTTATTAGTACTTAGGTGTTAAGATCAATCCTTAGGTGTAAAAAGTGTATTCGACGTGAATTAGGTCATAAGAAACCTCTAGCTCAAAATTGAGTCATAAACTTTTCTACCGACTAAGTTTTCATAGGAGTTTTACCATGGTCAACTTCAAACAATGATTTCTCTTAGAATATGAAGAGTTATGTGACCTACCACCCACCAAATTAAAGATTTTTAAGTCTTTTTGCCAATGCCACCAATCATTTATCATTTCGATATTCTTGCAAAAAGTTATACTCATTTTACTAGGCATTGTGCAGGCTGCACGATCAGCTGCGCGATCATGCACAAGAAAAATGTGCTAGGAGAGGTGTTTTCTTCTTTCCCTTAAACCGTAACTCCAAACCACAACCCTTAACCTTTCCTATAGACAAATTCACTTAGATTTCACCATCTTACATATAATTCCTCTCCTCTCTCTTTCCCCAAAATTTCAAAGAGAAAAAAATCATCAAATTTTCAAGCAAGGTCCTTCCTCAATTCTCTTTTCAAGATTTGCTTCTTCTTCTTCTACAAGATATGTAAGATCACTACTTTCATGGATTCCTTTAAGTTTTAATCTTCTCCAATTTGAATTACTCCCAAGATAGCAAGGGTTGAAGGAATTTTCCATAATCTTATCATTAAATTAAATTCTTCAAGATGGTTCTTTGAGATATTTATGGGTAAACTTTCTATTTCATGATCTACTCTAATTCATGTCAATTTTAGTGAACTTTGTCCATGAACTTAATAATTATGAATTTAATGAATGAATTAACGTGATCTTTGAACTTCTCGAGCCTTTTACTAGAAATTCCATAATTTGCACATACGTGAAATTCTAACTGGTGAAATTGTTTAAAGGTGAACTTTTCCTTGATTTTATTATGAACTTTTATAGTCTATCTTGCAATATAAATATTGTGACTTGTTCCTACTATTGATTTGACATGATAATTTGAGTCTCCTTACTACTAGCTAAGACTCACATCAAGAACACTTCAAAGTCATCTCATAATCTCTTAAATGTTGTGAAAGCTACAATCATGAACAATGATATAATGTATTATTACCTTTATCTCGTATGATTTTATATTTATAGTGTTAACGAATGCTTATAACTCATAATTTATGAACCTAGTATGATTAACTCTCAACAGGAGCCCTAAAGTGGCAATCCATGACTAAAAGCCTAATATGGCTAAATCATGAACATGAGCCTAATAAGGCTAACACTTTGATCAAGAACCAATAAGATAATTGGATAACTTTATGAGCTTAAGGGAGTTAGTTGGCTGATCGAGAAGGCATAGGTCTAAATGACAAATTCCCAAAACTACGTTTGTTGATGAAGGATAGAGATTATTCTGCAAGTCGGATAACTCTTATTATGTGTCCCAAAAAGGGTTAATTATGAATTCTTGCTAGCATACCATATCATGTCATGTTCTATGCCCAGCAAAGTGTAGAATGACTTAGCTGATCGAGCCGAGATCAGGCTCCATGCGCTCATATGGTGGTTTTTATCGGTTCACTATTTGCTCTCATAAATAACTAAAAGGATTAAATTCACTTTACTTGGTCAACTACTATTTCATCTTATGCTCTCATTCCTTTTTAGATTATCATCACTTAGATTGAACCTCTTACATTGATATTTTCATGATTTACTATTTTTCTGATATGGTTTTACATACCAATATATTTTAGTATTGACCATCTTGGACACTGCAACATTTCATGATGCAAGCTCCGAAATGTTCTTTCGTGATTCCGTGCAACACTAGATCCATTTGTATCAGCTATTGGTAAGGCCTCCATCTTTTGGAAAGCATAATCATCATCTTTTTGATTTAGTTCTTTGTTATAAGATAATGACGGGGCCTTATCCCAGTAGATATTGACTCATATACCTAGATGCTTCATAGACTAATATAGATGTCAGTTTTCCGATGTTTTCAGCTTTATTCAAATATTTTGGGATTTTCTTTATTTATGTTGTAAAGGTTTAAAGCTTATTGAAATGGATTTTTCTTTCCGTATTCTCATTATGAATTCTAAAAGATGTTTTACTTCCACTCATTTTAATTGGATGGTCATAATGTGTCACGATCTAATTTTTTGGTCATGATGGCACCTACAATCCCTTCCCCTATAGGCGAACCAAATCCTCGTAGTCCGAAACGGTTAGTAATGGGCTACTATCTAACAAGCAAGTAGAAGAACGATATAAATAGTGAAAGCAAAGGAAATAAATGAAGAAATAATCATATGAAATATATATAAGCGGAAGCTAAACCAAAATCACGACCTGGTATCATAGTGTAGAAGCTGTATTAAATATATAGAGTACAAAAGATCCAAAAGAATATATATATCTGTCTCTGAATAATAAAAGAGTACAATATACAAAAGATGAGCTAAAAGCTAAGCGCTGATCGTCATGAGCTCACCCTCACCCTCGGATAGTCCAAAAGTCAGCCCGCACGAATCTCCACGAATTAACAGTGATGACCCACACTAGGATCTGCACTAGGAAGGTGCAGAGTGTAGTATGAGCACCAATTGCTAAACAACGGGTTCCTAGTAGACATCCTAAGCTGACTGAATGCATATAAGATACAAAAGCAATAATATAGCAGAAATCAAAAAGTAGTCACAGAAGCAATGAATAAGTACACAAAAGCTAGCACAGAAGGAATACAAAGAGAAAACAATCATGCTCGGCTAGCTACTAGAAATATACATCACAGAACACAAGTGAAGGGAATAAGAATGCACCTGGGGTCCTTGCAATAACAATATATAAAAGAGAGAGTTTTAGGAAAATAGGCAGTATACTGGTAACCTCAAGTAAAAGGGAAGGTAAGAAAACAAGTAAGCAAACTCATGCTTGAAACCCAACATTAAACAACTAAATCATGCCAATAATACAATCTCAAGGTAGGAATAATAAGCCAATAATCCAAGTATAACCATGAAGTGAACCAGAAGTATATACAATACAACTCCCAAGTGTGAATCATTGAATAAGAACCCAAATATAGCCATAATCAGAACCAAAAATGTGATAGAATAATAATAAGTCTACCTACAGTCTCAACGGGCGCCCATACATCCGAGGAACACATATAAGTGAAGACAAACCCTCCGGCATCCCATACTACCAGAGAATACACTCAGCAAACAACAAACAAGGGTGGATTCTCACGCAAATAAATGATATGATGCAACTACGGAAAACCAGGTGAAACAGTAACCCTGTATGTACCTCCTCCAACGCCTATGAGCCCAGCAGGTAGGATCCATGGAAAGACATGGTCCATATAGCTCAACTACACCGTATACCCCTCCCCCAACACACTCGGCACGTAGCCCATGGCCTGTATTTGCAAGGTCCTTGGAGGTTCTCGACCACATACTAATATCATAATCTTAATATAATCGTCCAGAGTGTATCCAGATCCAAGGCAGTAACCAAATCTTGAAAATACATGCTCGGAGTCTATCCGGGTCTAAAATATTGAATTAAGTCTCAAAAACCCCCAACAAGGGTGCGCGAACATAACCTGGTTTAAAACAGTAGTAAAACAAGTCTGACGCTCGGCTCGACCGAGTCTACTATCATTTCAAAATAATAGGAAAATATGTCTAGCACTCCGGCTCTACCGAGTCTAATAATAGTATGAAAACCAGTGACAAATCCTCCTCTTAACTCTTTTACCCCAAGAAGATCCACGAAAGTCAGTTCCAAACCTTTTATAACTATTTTTACCAAAAATGGACCCTCAGGGCCATGCAAGGTTTAGAAATCCATTTATAGTAGGCCCAAAGCCAAAAAAGTAGTAAAACATGTAGAAAACCACTTTATATGCATAATAATGACATGCTCAATCACAAACAGTAGCTCAACGGCTCACAATCAACCTATCGGCCCTGCATAGGCTCCTATCACTCTACAACATAAATAACCAGCTTTACAATCAAATATCGATGTCCGGGACTCACAGACATTCCCAAATAACCCACCATCTATGGTCCAGAGTCGAATACAAGGACAAACAGGACCACAAGGATGATACTACCAACTATAGCAAATACTATAACCATAGGCACGAAAATAAGGCGGATATGAAGAAGCGAACAAAGTCTTGGGTACCAAGCTAATAAACCCAACCCAAGGATGCTAATTAGTACAATTATAGCCTATATATGCAAAGTTTAGAAGGGTTAGATCATAACCTACCTGTCGTCCGATGACAAGTTGCTAGAACAATAATATCCATGCAAAAACTGCTCCGAGAAGCTCTGAACAACAGTCAAACTACCAAAAACATTATCTATGTATTAAAACGAAGCTAAGGATACCCATATTGCTATAAGTGTAGCCGGGTCAAAATTCAAGTTACAAGCAAGCCCGTGAGGCCCACAACTCAAAATCAGAAATGGAAAAGCGCACGATAATCGCAACACTCCCGTGAGTGCATGCTCTAAAATTCAGCAAAGATAGCTAAGAATAAGGGCTCAAAATAGCCAGCAACCAAGGAGAATAAAACATAGAATTAGAGAATAAAA
This sequence comes from Jaltomata sinuosa, assembly GCA_003996215.1. Lineage (NCBI taxonomy): Eukaryota > Viridiplantae > Streptophyta > Magnoliopsida > Solanales > Solanaceae > Jaltomata > Jaltomata sinuosa. Next base: position 343,912 of record QJPP01001330.1, on the reverse strand, counting down.
CCGGAAATTAAAGTTAGAATTCACCTACCTCGAAGAGATGAAGCAAGCCTATGGAGTGAATTCTCTGAACCCACGAGCATGCAACCCAAAGTTGAGCAACTAAAATCAAGAAGAAAACCCAAGCTCAAGAAATTCATTAATAGAGTTTTAGTTTAAGAAGAAAAACTTTTTGGGGAAGAAGGTGACTTACCAAACGAAGAGGGAAGCAAGGTTCAGCGCTATAATTCAAGAATTCCACAAAGCCAATACTGTTAAGAAGCAAATTGAGTTGAGAGAAATGAGTTTGGAGTTGAGAGAATAGAGAGAAAAGGCTGGAAAAATCATTAATGGGGCATTTTATAAGGCTGGCCGCAGGCTAGCGCCATTGGCGCTGGAGGAGCGCCATTGCGCTAAAGGTCAAGCAGGTGCTAAGGTACCATCGCACTGAAGGAAGGTTAGGCGCGCGCGCGATCGTGCAGTAGGGGTGCCATCGGCACAGCCAGGCGGGCGGGTGCTTGGGCGCCATCAATGCTGGCCAGGAGCCATCAACGCTCAAGGCAGGTACAGGCTAGCGTGATCGCGCTGCCTGGGAGCCGTTGGCGCTGAAAGCCACAAATTGTAGAAAACCAGCTGAGCTAAAAACCTCAACAGGGTATTCCAGGCACAATTGGAACCCGATACTCACAAAACAAACATGCTATTAGAGTGAAAACGATGTTTCAGACTCAACGGAATCGATGAAAATTCCATATGAGTTCATTTTAAATGAAATTTGACCCAAGTCAACACTAACTAAAACCAACCAAACACCCAAAATGAGAGCGGCTCACCCAAGACCCAAACCAACCACCTACCTAACCCAAACTCAACATTCTAGAGCTGAGAGAATCATCGGATTTTGAATCTAATGCTCCGATCATCGAAAGTTGAGCAAAGTCACACTTCCAACTCTACTAGCCTTAAAATAGAAAAAGCAATACAAAACCATACCAAAAGTTCTCAGGCCTCAACTAAAGGTCTTTATAGACCAAACTCCACATTCCGGAGCTAATGGAACTGCTAAAATTTGATTTCAAACACATTATCTAAGAATGTTGACTAAATTAAATGATTTCTTAAGTTAAAGCTCTAAAATAGAGAAACGACCATAAAGACCAAACGAACAGCCAGGGCACTGAACCACCGGTTTCTGCAAGTTATAAATGACTTAGGCCCACTACAGGTAAGCTTTAATAGTACAAGGAAAGCGTACACACGAGAATGACTGAAAGGGTCATTATATCATCCACTACTAAAAAGGACTTTCGTCCTCGAAAGTCAAGAATAAAGAAGTACCTAAAGGCTCAAATAGCTGCAGATACTAAGCCTGTATTGCTCTCTCAGTCTCCCAGGTAGCCTTCTTAACTAGATGGTCCCTCCACTAAACCTTAACAATCAGAATCTCTTTAGATCTCAACCTCCTGACATCTCTGGCCATAACAACTACCGACTCATTAATAAAGGCCAGACTCTCATCCAACTGAACTGTATCCCACTGCAACACATTTGACTCATCTAGAAAATACCATTGCAACATTGATACATGAAATACTAGGTGTATGGCTGAAAATATCAGAGGTAAAGCTAGCACATGGGTAACACTACTAACCCTCTGAAGAATCTCAAATGGCCTAATGTACCTGGGGCTAAGCTTGCCTCTCCTACCAAACATCATCACGCCCTTTATGGGCGATACACAGAGAAACACCAAGTCACCAACACTGGACTTTAAGGCACAAAGTCTATGATCAGCGTAGCTCTTCTGCCTACTCTGAGATGCCCAAAGTCTGTTCTGAATCACTCAGGATCGATCTAAAGAATCAAGAAGCAAATCCATATTCTGAGGCCTAGACTCTAAACCATCATACCAACCTACCGGTGATCTGCAATACCTACTATATAATGCCTCAAAAGGTGCCATGCCAATGCTTGAATAAAAACTATTATTATAAGCAAACTCGGCTAAGGGCACAAAATGATCCCAAGTGAACGTGCAAGAGGGGGGTGAATTGCTATTTTTCAATTTTCTTAATTGACTGTCTATAAATACTGGTCGACTGTTAAGTAGAGAAGAGCAGTAATTCAAAAGTGCAGGAATGTAAGTGCTGAGAAAGTAAATGACACCAGATGTATTTATGCTGGTTGGAATCTAGAATGGATCTTACTCCAGTCCCCTTGGGTTGCAAGGGTGTTCTCTACTAGTTCTTTGGTGTTTTGGTTTAGTATAAGCTTAGGAGTATAGTTCTTATGTCTACACTCAATCTTTTTCTTTTCTTTTCTTTTGATATAAAACCTCACCAACTATATTTTTTTCTCTCCTCACTTTTTCACTACACAGTAGAACTAAAGGGAATACAATACTTAATTAAAGTAGAGCAAAGAACTTGAGATGGTAGAGATTGTTTGTATATTTTCTTCTTCAATCTTCCACGGCTTTATATGAGTTTGAGACAGCCGTTGGAGAGGATTTGGTAAAGAAGGCAACCCAAGAGATTTGATCCTTGATAAGGGATATAAAAGATCCTCTTTCCAAGAATAAGGGTGGACTGATAATAGTCCCATTAAATCAGCATCATTGGCAATCTTCACTAATTGATACAATCTTTTTTGATAAGGATTCCTTCCTTGTAGGGAGATATGAGATCCTTGACTTATTTATGCTGCTAGCGATCTTCACTGATTGATACAATTCCTTCCTTGTAGGGAGATACGGGATCCTTGACTTATTTATGCTGCTTGATCCTTTCCTTTCTTGGATGTGGCCAATCTGGCTCTTTTAATGCATATACTTCTTGGTATTTTATTCTTTTTGCTTCCTTTTGTGACTTCAATATTCCACAATTGTGGTACTTGATTTAGTCAGCTTTTTAAGTCAATCGTCTTGAGCCTTTGTTTATTTTCTGCCTGCACATGTAAATTTTCACTCATTAAAACAACACTACCAATCTTCCCCTTTTTAATGATGATAATTTTAGCGTTATATATGTAGTATACTTCCCTGTCTTAGTGGATTTGCTCCCCCTTCTTAGTTGACTGAGTACTCCACAGTCGGCTGTTTCTGACATGTTGAGTCGAATATACAATGCTCCCCCTTACTCAATACTTTCTCCCCCTTTGACATCATTTAAAAAGGAAAGAAAAATAAAGGAGCCATAGAGCAGATAATAGAATAATTTTAAGGCATAATAACAGTGCAAAGCAGTCAACGTCTGAGCTTAAGCTCAGTTACATACCAAACATAAAGCAAAATAACAAAAAATGTTCAAACAGTCAAAGAAACTAAGGGACAGAGGCATACGGTTGAAAATAATATAGGAAATATGTTAGAGTATTCATCGTAGCATCCGCCAGGTTTGTAAACTGGTTTGCAAGAGGGGTGGAGAGAGTATCCGTGCAGGTCTGTATCTGAGTGGCCACTTTGATAGCCTCTTTGATTACTTGATCAAGCTTGAGATGGATACGAGCAACATCTGTGCCCGTTTCTTTTGACACATCCCTTACCTTGTCCAATTGAAGAGAGCAGCTAGCAGAAGGTCCTTGAGATCATCAAGTTTGGTTTCAACAACAATTTATCGACCAAGTACATCATCAGATATAGAGGGGCCAGGGTATAGAGGAATAGAACCAACATGAGGAGAAGATGCAGAAGGACAGCCTTCACATTTGAGAATCCATGAATTTCCAGAATGAATATAACCCATGGTAATAAAAGCTCTTGAGTTATAACACTTTTTGACCGAAATAGGAGCAAAATCATTGAGACAAATATTGTTGGCTTCCAAAATTCGAGTAATTAAGAGCCCATATGGAAGACTGGAGGGGTCCAAAGTAGAGTCAATCATGAAATTGAGAATGAAGGATGATAGTTTAATTTTCCGGTGGGATAGAAGACAGTAGGTAAATAGAGTGTCTCACTAAGACAAAGTAGAGTAAGATCCAGCACGAGGTAGAAGGGAACAGGAAACTATGTGAGCAATCACCCTAGTTTCAAGAGACAAATCTTTAGGACCAAGATGGGAGGGAAGATTGACAGAGGATTCCAAGGCAATAACCCGGTTTGCCTGCTCAAATGTGACATCAAAATTAGAGGGCCAAGGACTTTTTGAAGAGGTAGAGTAACTAGAGCATTGAATACGAAAGATGGCATTAAACATAGAATAGTCAAGAAAGATACGCTTACCAAGGATGAGAGTTTCAAGTTCGTCATCTTTAAAAGATCTCAAATTTGCATAGAAAAGATGAATTAAGGGTTCATACACCACTTTGGGGGTGGTGGAGAGCATATTCATCCACACTATTCTTCAAAGAATGACTTGATGGGGAAATAGAGAGAGTCAAGTAAATTGAGATCAATAATACGACCATGCACAAGGGTTTTCTCCTTGAGAGAATGAAAAAGGGTTTTGTTAGAGGGTCTCCTGAAATCTATCTTGACATCAAGAGAGTTGTCAAAATCAAACTTGACCTTTTTCTTGGAACTTTTAGAGTCATCAATGGTTTCAGAGTGTTTTCCCAAGAGAGGATGGGAGGAGTCAGAGGAGAATTTGGATAGATATTGTTTCGAGTAATCGGAATCCATAGGAACATGTGAGGAGACTTTCCTTTTTCCTTTGAGATGAGAACTTTTCCTAGAGGACTTGGGAGACGATTTCTGATTTTTTGCCATTGAAGGAATGAGAAGAAGGGTTTGAGAGAAAGAGAAAAGAAAAGGAGCCTTTAAGAAGGGAAAAGAAGATGAAGAGGTGCTTCAGAGTTCAAAGTACATAAGTGAAGCGACTTGTGACTGACACAGATAAAAGAGAAGGTTCCATAATAACTCCTCAAAAGACACATCTAGTCGGTACAGAAATAAAAAAACATTAAGGTATACAAATTCTAAAAAGAAAGTTTTCACACATAAGCCAACAATCAAGCATTGCAAATAAAGGAATATTATTTAGACACCGGTTTAGAAATAATACCAAGATATTTTTGGAGTATGCAAAATATTTCTTCAAAAAAGGATTTTGTAAAAATATCAGCTAGTTGAAACTCAATGCTAACAAAAGAAAATTCAATATCACCATTTAGGACATGATCTCTAATAAAATGATGCTTGATATCTATATGTTTAGCCCTAGAATGATGCACAAGATTTTTTGTTAAACAAATAACACTAGAATTATCACACATAATAGAGTTAGGTTTAACAGATAGATCATAATCACTTAATTGATAAATCATCCAAAAGATTTGAGCACAACAAATACCAATAGACATATATTCAACTTCAGTGGTGGAAATAGAGACACACTTTTATTTCTTACTATTCCAAGAAAATAGAGCCTTTTCCAGAAGCTGACAAGTTCCACTTGTGCTTTTTCTATCATTCATCACTCAGGGAGGGGAACTCCTGCTTGTCCTCAGGCTCGAGTGTGGGCAGCTCCTGACCCGGGGCGACACAAGAGAACATAACCTTGACAGTCTTCCACATTCGAGCAAATATGCAGTCTTGGGAGCATCCCTTCTTCTTCTCTTCCTCTAACTCCCTGCGGAGTGCTGCAAAGTCCTGAGCAGAAGGGGGCTGGGCTGTACCTCCAGTGGCGATGCCCTCCATAACCTCTGGACCGCGTCTAAAGTCTCCTTAAGCTGGCGGCTGGTGATCGGGGGCTGAGGCTGGGAAGGGGCCAGAGTGTCATCATTATCATCGTCGTCAGCATCCTCGACCTGCTAACTGCTTCCTGCTTCATCCACCTTTATCTTATTCTTGGAAGAGACTACCTTCACCCGGAGAGGGTCAAAGGGATTTCCATCTCCACCACCATTTATGTGTCATCCTTCGGCACATGGAACCGCCTACATAACTCGCACACCAAACTCAGAAGATAGGGACCCTTCCTATGACCCCGGTAGAATTCCATCCACTTAGAGATGATTTTTTCCCCCACATTCGTAATGATCCCCTGCATAGCACAAGCAATCACCAAGGCCCGGACATAGGTCACGTTGGTATTATTTCCCAACAAACGGGTTCTTCAGGACACCATATTCAACCACCTCCTAGCATCAACAGAGAAGTAGACACTTGTGATGCCCTTAGCACTGGGCCAGTAGACTTGATCTCTGAACTCTGCATTTACCAAAGTATCTCTCAACCAGGTCATATCCCAAAGTCAGAATTTGGCATCATACACCTCGTTGGAGATGTGAGGCACCCCTAGCACCTCATTGATAGTCTGAGCATCCACAGGGACATCTACCCCTTAGACCTGGATGGTAGGGTTGGGATCATCCCAACAGATGGTGGAGAGGATAGCATAGAATTCCCATACCTAGCCTATCCGCGCGGGAGGGGGAGTCGCCAGCAAGGGTTCCCATTGTAACTCTCGGACCCTGTGATGAAACTTGGCTGCTTTTCCATTCACACCTGTCATCCTGCAGCCCCTCTCATAACAAAAGCCTACTCGGGGGATGTCCATTAACCTCTCCTAACTAGCATCACTAGGGAACCTCTGATAAGGATACTCTTGAGCTTGTTCGTCAGCCATTGGGGGTGATAACCTGTAACATAACAAGAAGACAGGATTAGAACTTGTAAGAAAAAGGGGAATGAGTTTCAAAGGAAATTTTTTCTTAGTGTCAGCCTGAGAGGCTACTGGTTCGCGGCTTTTTGCTATAGCAGATGGTCGTCCGCCATAGCAGAACTGCTATAGAGGATATTTCTCCGATATAGCAGGACCGCTATAGTGGAGCCCAACTGCTATAGCAGTATTCATCATCCCAGACCTCTAAGGGGTGCAATAATGGTGCCCCTTGACTCAAATCTTCATTTTTAATATTCCAAGTTCAGATCTACATGCCTAAAGTATCCTATTATTGTTTTCTACAAAAATTTGGGCATCACAACTCCTAAAATTTGTCAAAATCACTAATTTATTCAAGAACTACCCTTCACCTCCCACACCATTTTTCTCCCATTTTTGGCCAAAAGTTGTATAATCTTTACGCCCAGAATGACTTGGAGGCATTGTAAATTTAAGGGAAGCATTCATGCTTCGGGAATACAACAAAAATCTAACCTAAAAGTTCAAGTTCAAAAACCCACTACAATGCCTACTCAATTCCTTGTTTTCAACCATAATCATGTCTAAGTTCGTGCAAGGAAGTAGAAACGGTTATTACCTGAGAATTCCGACATTGAGAGAGGAGTGATCGGGAGAGAATGTATTATTTTTGGAAGAAAATATGGGGAGAATGGGGGTGAAATCCGTTTCTCCCCTATTTCAATCTGTTGTCAACCGCTATAGCGGTCAACACTCCATAATAGTGAAAGAGCTATAGCAGTACAATGTCCGCTATAGTGGACATAAATTCATTTTTTGAAAGGAAAGGTTTCTCTCGGGTCTTTTTGAATTCTTTTGCTCCAACATGACATGAGGCCTAAGATTTCTTGGGTACTCGAGAAAGTCACATATAAATATTTTTGTAACACCCCAAAAATCCTAAGCTTAGTACCCGAACCTTTTTCATGAGTGTAATGATCATTTTCCTAGTGTGGTGAGTGCTTTGGATGCGAATCATATTCCTAAGAAACTCCTATCATTAAGTTAAGTCGCAAGAACCTCACCCAAGTAAGTTTTCATGTAAGACTAAACTAGAGTCAAATTCAATTAATCATTCCTCCTAAAATATAAAGAGTTAGGTGGCCTAGTACCCACCAAATTAATGGTTTTTGAGTCTTCTTTCCAACGCCCTTGACCGCATATTAATCTGAGTCTGGAGTAAACAGTTATGGGTAGTTTAGTGCAGCACTATCAATGATTACGGATCGGATGAGGAACCGTGGTTCTGAACCACGGCCCGTATTGTGACTCGTGATATCTGACCTGAACCTTAAAATTTTCATCTTCAAAACAACTGGTTGGTTCATGAACCATAGACCAAAACCACGGTCAGTAGAGTGACCCGTGGTTTGCAAAAATTCAGCTTTTCTACCTAGTTTCCATGAATGACTTGACGGGTCATCATTTTGAATGATGGTCTGGCCTGTAACCTGTAGAATCACCTTCAGAGAGGTACCAAGTGCTATAAATTCCATGAGTGGGTTGACGACTTGTCAACCTATTCCATGACCTGTTCTTCCACTCATAATCCCTGAGGATCAGAGGATCCTCATATCCTAAAGTCGAAACCAAGAGTCAACAGGATGGTCCGTCATCCTGAACCACGGACCGTAGAGTGACTCATGGTGTTGAGTTCCAGTAGATCCCTAAGAGTGGCATTTGAAACCACGGATCAGTTGATGGCTCGTCCTTTAGGATGACAGACCGTGGACTGACTCGTGGTCTCTTAAGCCGACTTTTTCCAGCTATTTCCAAGTTTAAGTCCAGGGGTATTTTTGTAATTTTCCACTCTTTTAACTCCTATTCTAAGTCATTTTAAGCCTATTTAGGAGGGTTTTTATTCCCACTTGGCCTAAGTTCTCTCCCATTCTTTCTATCAACTTTCAAAAGAAGAAAAGGAGTTCCATCCTCTAAAGCTTCAAGTTAGGGTTTCAAGCTCCATAACAAGGTATTCACTCCAAGTATCCATTCTTCTCAAACTCTTAGTGGGCTAGCTTCAATAAGGTATGTGGGTAATCAACAATGGGTTCCTTTCACCCTTGTACCCAAAACCCCTAACTCAAATTTTGGTTTCATGATCTTCAAATTAGGGTTCTTATCCAATTCTTATAGGTTTTGCTAAATATGATCTTCTCATGATTTTATTATGAAATTACTACTAAATTGCATGATTTCACATGGGGTTTTACATGTTGACTCTTATTTCATAAATTGAAGCTTAACCATGGAAATTTCCACATGCATGAAGTTGATTTAAGCAAATTGGATTTTTATAGCATGTTCCTCATGGATTTTCAAGCATGTGCATGCCTAGTTCCTACGATTCTATGAAAGTATATGTTTTATGAAAATTGAACTAGATACATGCAAATTTTACAAGTCATAAAGTATGCAAGTCTTTCCATGTTATGAAGTATGATACAAGACAAGACACCCGATGTTCCATCAATGCTTATGAATCGATTTCAAAACCCTAATTCATGAGTAGTATGATGATCCGGGGTATGATTATGTTATGAACAAGTTTGGCATTTGATATGTCACATGTATGTGAGCTCATGTTATGTATATATATATATATATTTTGGGAGTAGTATTTAGCATCGAGTTGGATCGGGTGAGAGTACCCTTAGTCGCAGAACTACGTGCCACCGTAGGTTGCCCTTTGAGGCTTATGATGACAAGATCCTGGAATGAAATGTTTCTAACTTTGGCAGGTTAGGAGAACCTTTTCCGGTGTGGGGCAATGACATCGGACTCCATGTAGCTCAGTATGGTTTAATGTCGATTAAGAGGAACTCCCACATGCTTATTTTACGTTATGAAGTTATATGATCCTATACTTTGAACTCAAACCTTATTTCATGTTTTATGTCTTTATAACTTGATTTCTATTCATGTCCCCTTCTTTTTGTAACAAGATTATTTCAAGCATGCTTTAAAACTATTTTATCATGATTCATGCATAGCTCACATACTCAGTACATTCCATAGTACTGACCGCATACTTTTTTGTGCTGCATCTTATTGTGATGTAGATTTTGTAGCCCACTCCCCAGTTCGTGGCTAGTAGATCAGCAGCACATCCAGCCAGATTGGTGAGTCCTCCTCCTTTGAGGACTTGGAGTTTGATCTCATTTTAGTATTTAAATTATGTATTCAGTATTTCAGTATTTAGAGTTAGCTGGGGGCTTGTCCCAGCAACTCGCTAGTAGTAGAGGCTTTCAGACATAGAGTCAGATGTTCAGCTGTATTTGGATTGTCACTCTTAGACTTTTATTTATATAGTGGCTTGAGTTGCTCATTACTTCTGTTAAGCTTCCGTTCTTACATTTTGCTCTATCTTTAAGTCATGCTAATGCCAGAGGGTTATCTTGAGATCACTTGTGATCTTGGGTCCCGTGTTACGTCCAGGGGTAGGCTCGGGGCATGACATTCTTCCTTGGGATGGATCAATAAATCCCTGAAGGATTAGGATCAATTAGTTTCTTCAAGTCGGTATGACTAATTAAGGGAAGGTTTGGTATTTTGCGTAGGTTCGTAAATACGCGGTCACTTGGGACTGTAAGGGTCCTGGGTTAGTCTTTCTCATTTGTTTATTTTAGGATCATTCGAGGATGAATGATGGGTAAATTAGTATCTATTATAATGACCAAATCTGTCGTTATTTAAAAAATCATGATATCGCAAAGTTTTGGGAATAATCTAAAATGTTTTGTATTAAGCGGGGTTGATGTGGTAGAAAATTTACAATTTTGAAATTTGGTCCAGGCTGACGTCACTCTGCTATAGCGGTATTTATTCTGCTATAGCAGTAGCAATATAATGGATGGCCGTCCGCTATAGCGAAATGACGGGAGGTAGTAGCCTTAGAGCGTGAAATTTAATAAAAGACTTCTCCTCCTCAGTTGGAAAACATACGAGGGTTCCTCCAGAAACCCTCCTATGCTGCTCCAAGGCTTGAGAGTCATAAGGAGGAGGGATTATGGATGAAGGGACGCGGAATAATAGATTTTGGGATCATCATCCAGCCAGGAACGCCTTCACGGAGCCTAAAAATGCATCGTGCAGCTGCTCAGCATCCAAGTAGGCTAGGTTTTCTTATCGAGTAGATTGACCTGTTTACATTTTTATACTTATTGTGTAGTTGAAAAAGGAATCCATGCTTAGGACTTTGGGCACAGAGTCTAGTGGAGTGTGATGTTGATTATGTGTGAACTAGTATTTGGTTGGAAAGGATTATTGTGTTGTCGTGTTTCGGGATATACATGTTTATTTAGGCATGGAAAAATTATAGAATTCAGGGACTGGGATGTTGTAAAGGTCTGGGGAACCAGAAATGCTTGGGTAACTAAATGGCTAGATAAAAAGGGAAATCCTAGATAAGGATTCGAGAAAATGAATATACTAGTAAAGAGTGGTTGAATTGCTAAGGCTAAAGGGTGTTTTCCAGCCATATTGCAGTATCTAAGGAGGAGTTTGGGAATCAATGTATCTACTACATGTGTGTTAAAAAGGGGTGAACGGGGGTTTGGTTTTTGAACAGGACCCAAGGTTGAGTTACGTACCTGGGGTAAGGGTAGGTGATGATTATTGATTTCTAATATGCATTATGTGTTCACGTACTATTTCATAGTAGTGTATGGGTTGCATGTTTAGGGAATGAATTGTGAATGTCTAGTTGTCCGGTAATTAGTCTTGTGAAATGAACTTCTTTTGTTTGCTTGTTAGTTTTACAAGTATGTTTGTTCATTGGTTGTGATTGATTTGAACTTGTTATGACATTCGGTTGGCTCGGGTACCATGTCTGGTATGATAATTACTAACGGTTGGCTCGGGTACCACGCCTGGTACGGGTATACTAATGGTTGGCTCAGGTACCACGCCTGGTACAGTTTGTTTTAATTGCTTTGTTGTATTCTTTTGATGGTTCTATGAGTGGATCGGGTTGTATTTTTGAATTGTGAATTCTGCATCTGGTCCATGACAGGTCGGGTGATTCTATGTAAATGTAAGGTTGGTTTTAGGGTAGATCGAGATTGCATGTTTAGCATTTAGGTGTTGTTAGGGGGATCCCATAGTGGGTCCGGGCTATATGGAACGGAAATTTTTATGTTGTCTTTAATTGTTGATCATGGTTATAAAGTGGATTACATGTGGTTGATAAGCTAAGGGAATGATTGAGAGTCTGGCGTTGTGTGACTAGCTGGTATTATCATTTGGAGAATTGTCTAGGGATCCTTAAGAGGTTCGAATACTTGTGAGTAGTATCATGAGGGTAGTGGGTCTGGATTAACAATTACTGGGTTGTTTCTGGGTGTATAGCCATAGGGGTTAACTAGAACAACAGAGTGGTAGTCCAGGTCTGGGCTAGGAGGTTGACTAGTGTGAGGTGACTTGGGAAGTCTAAGGGTAAGGTGACTTGGGAAGTCTAAGGTTAAGGTGACTTAGGAAGTCTAAGGTTAGAATTACTCGTGAAGTCTTAGGAGCCAGGTTGCACAGTCCAGAGTGAGAGAGTTAACAACAGAAGGAGTAGGAAGGCTTAAGATAGAATCCGTAAGTATATGGGTGTTGATATTGGGTTTGGATAAAGGTGAATATTGGAAGATGGGACTACATTGGTTAATTTCATGCTTTCCCTGATATTCTTATATGATGGTATGAGTGGATTCGGGTCGACCGATGATGCCTAACAGTACGTGTGTTTGTACTAATTCTACTCTTGCTATACCTTTCTGGTATAGTCTGGTTGCAGGGTTGGTGATGTTTCATAAGTACATGACGACAACAATCTTCAGCAGCTTCTACTCCTTGTCTCTATGGTGGGAGCTGTGTCATCTTACTTTTCCTTGTATAAATCTTGTAGTAGCTCTTGTACCTATTTTAGATTAGGTCCTAGGGAGGGTACTTTAAAGTTGTAAAACTATTTATTTATATTCTTCATAAAGGGGTTTCCTAAATAAAAGGTTGTAAAGGTTTTCATGTATCAAAAAGGAAGATTTTATGGTTATACTTGAGTTTTTCCGCATTTACCTGTTGGACGAGTGGTAAGGGTTCATCTATCTAGGTGCATATAGTAGGCACCCGCATGACCCGGTAGGTTGGGTCGTGACACATTTTCCTTTTGACTTTGAGTGGTGTTCCTGGAAAATAAGTTTATTAATTTCTTTTAGGTACCCAAGTATCCTTGGGTCCTTTAGGGTTAGCAGTTGGTTTGGGTTGGTTAGACTTAGGTCTCCAAACCCATTTGGAGGATGTGATAGGTCGAAACCTGCAATTAAAATGCTTATGACCTGATTTACCACAGTGGTGACAAGCATGAGAACAGTGTTCGTCAGTGACAACCATTTTAGTCGACTTACCACTGCTAAAATTATTTCTGTGTGATCTAGCATCAGTTGACTGCTTGGATCTGTTTCCACTGAAATATTTTTTTGTTGGTAGTATGTTTGTCACTGTCAGTTCTTTTATCAGTTGACTTATTTGAAGGAGTCGACTGATTTGATCTGACAACATCGACTGATTTGATCTGACAACACTATGACTGGGAGATTTTTGAAAACTATTTATTTGAATTTTTAATGCATCCATTTCTTCTTGAAGAGAATCTTTTTCAATTTCACAAACTTCTAATTTAATTTCCCAGTCTTTCTTTTCTCTTTACAGAGTTTTAAAATCATTAAAACTTTGTTCAAGTCAGCTATGGCCCGATCTAGCAATTTTTGCAGTTCTACACAATTTGAACAGAGATTAGATCTTACCTCACTTGTTTCTCCAATTTCCATGAAGCATATATCTTCAACATCATCATTTTCATGCTCAGACATTCCTTCGTCACCCCAGCTGCTGAAGGCTCGATTATCTTGATTTTTTTATTTCCTTTGGAATGTCTTTTGTTTACTTTTGGGCAATCGCTTGCAATGTGCCCATACTTTCCACATATATAACACTTGCCATCGTTCTTGTTGAAATCTGTGATTTGTTTTCCTTTGGAGAAATTCTGCTTACCTCTTTGTTGATTTTTTGATCTTCTGACCATGACTGATATGGTAATTAATGCAATTTCTTCTTCTTCTTCTTCTTCTTCCCTGATATCCTCTGTTTCTTTAAAAGCCACAATTTTCTTCTTGTTTTCTTCCTATCCTTGTTTGTTCAGATGAGTCTTCTCAAAAGCAATGAGGTCTCCTCTTAGCTCATTATAGGTTAGGTCGTTGAGATTCATGCTCTCTATAGCAAAAATTTTGGCATGCCATTTAGTGGGAAGACTTCTGAGAATTCTAGTCATCTGATCACTAAAAGGATAGGGTTTTCCAGATGCTTTGAGTTCTCTAATGATTTTGCTGAATCTGGCAAATATGTTTTCAATTGATTCGCCCTCCTTCGTTGAAAAGAGTTCATATTCATAAACCAGGAGACAGATGATAGTTTGCTTTACTTTGTTAGTTCCTTCGTAAGTTACTTCCAGCTTATCCCATATTTCTTTGGTAGTTTCATAGCAAGATATCTTTTCATATTCCTCTCCACTAATGGCATTGTACAACACATATTTGGCTTTAGTATTTATCTGTATGATCTCCATTTGTTCATCAGTATAATTCTCAAGAGTTGAAATTACTTCAGTTGATGTGCCATTCTCCATATTTTTGTCATCTTTCTTTCCCTTGGTAATGAGAATGTAACCAAGTTTGATAATCTCCCGATCTTCACATCATAGGATTTGATGAAGGTTTCCATTATGATTTTCCAGTTAGAGAATTGTTTGCTATTGAAATACGGTGGTCTAGTTTGAGAAGTTCCTTCTTGGAATAGGGCTCCAGTAGCAAGTTGATATGCCATGATCTTTTCTCACTTGCGGCTAAGCAATTTAGTGTGAGACCTTGCTGTGAGACCTTGCTATGATACCAATTGAAAGTGCAAAAGGGGGGTGAATTGCTATTTTTTGATTTTCTTAGTTGACTGTCTATGAAGACTAGTCGACTGTTAAGTAGAGAAGAGCAGTAATTCAAAAGTGCAGGAATGTAAGTGCTTAGAAAGTAAATGACTCCAGATGTATTTATACTGGTTGGAATCTAGAATGGATCTTACTCCAGTCCCCTTGTATTGCAAAGATGTTCTCTACTAGTTCTTTGGTGTTTTGGTTTAGTACAAGCTTGGGAGTATAGTTCCTATGTCTACACTCAATCTTCTTATTTTATTTTCTTTTGATACAAAACCTCACCAACTATATTTTTTCTCTCCTCTCTTTTTCATACACAATTGTAACACCCCAGAAATCAAACCACCTATCTAAGTTAAAATCTCAGAAAAACTCCATATTTCAGGAATGACGGGTCCAAACCACAGGCCGTGATTCAAACCACGGGTTGTGGAATGGAATCGTGGTTCCTGTCTATTTGGTTCAGCCTCTGGTCTGGAACCACGAGTGGGTTCTGACACTGAACTCCATGTAGCTCAGCATGGTTTAATATCGGTTAAGAGAAACTCCCACATGTTATTTTTAAGATATGAAGTTATATGATTCTATACTATGAAATTTATGCTTTATTTTATGTTTCATGCTTTATACTTTGGTATCTATTCATGTTCCTTCTTTACATAACAAGTTCATTCTTAGGCATGTTTTAAACTATTTTATCATGATTCATGCATTACTCACATACTCGGTACATCCTACAGTACTAACGCATATCTTACGCTGCATCCTTTGATGATGCAGATTCAGGTATTCCTTCCCAGACACATGGCTAGAGCTTCCAGGCCACTCCTTGTCAGCTGTGGGTGAGTCCTCTTAGGTTGAGGGCTAGTTATATTTTAGAGTTTTGATTCTTACTTTCATTTTTTGAGTTAGCTAGGGTGTTGTCCTAGCAACTCCTTATGTCATGTAGAGGCTTTCAGACTTAGACAGTGATCGAGTCTCTTTCCAGATTTTGTATCTCTATTCGAATTGATTATCTATGTATGTAATTCTGGATTTATCTATTTTCCTTCTACTTATCTTTGTTATGCTTGAGAATGCTATGACCAAGGGTTAGCTTGGGGCACTTGTGGTCCCAAGTTCCATGTTACATCTAGGGGGTAACCTCGGAGCGTGACAAACTTGGTATCTCAGGTTCAAGAGCCCTAGGATGTCTGAAAGCCACATCGAGTAGAGTCTTTTTCATGTGTGCGAAGCGCGCCACACATATGAGAAGGAAGCTATAAAATGTCTTAGAAAACTTCACTTCTTTCATGATCACGTCATGCGATATAACTTAACTCTTATGTACCTCTAATCCTCATCTTGTATGTTTTCAAATTATGCCTCCTTGACGTGCTATGCCTCCCCGAGCCGCTCAGAATGTTGTTCCTCCTGTTTCGTTCCCCGATGTCATGAATGAGGAATTCAGAAATGCCATCCATTTGCTAGCCCAGACTTTGGCCACTCAGGCCAATTAGAAGGCTCCTGCCCTCATCTATCTTCAAGGTGGGGTAGTGGCCTGAGTTCGTGATTCGTCCGAATGAACCCACCTGAATTCTGGGGTTCGAAAGTGAGTGAGGAACCGTTCAACTTTATTGATGAAGTGAATAAGATCTTTGAAGTTATGCAAGTGGTTGGTGTTGACTGTGTTGAGCTTGCATCCTATCAACTCAAGGATGTAGCTCATATTTGGTTCACGCAATGGAAGGAGACTAGGGTGAGGGACGCGGTCCCCATGACTTGGGAGTATTTTGAGAGGGCCTTTCTTGATAGGTTCTTTACCCGAGAGTTGAGGCAAGCGAAGGTGGAGGAATTTGTGAACTTTAGAGAGGGGTCGATGTCAGTTCAAGAGTATAGTCTAAAGTTCACTCAGTTGTCTAGATATGCCCCCTCCGTGGTAGCGGACTCGCATGATCAAATGAGCAAGTTTATTTATGGGGTTTCTGATGTGGTGAAGAAAAGGTGTAGGTCTTCCTTGTTGTTGAGTGATATGAACATTTCTCGACTCATGAATCATACCCATCAGATTGAGGGTGACAAGCTTAGGGATATGGCAAGGGAGAACAAGAGGGCTAGATCCGAGAGATCAGGTTTTGGTCATCACAGGTCCAGAGGTGGACATCGCTCTTCTTTCCCAAAAAAGGTATCAGGATCCGTGCATTCTTCTGCTAGTGCTCCTACCCAGGCTCAGAGGCCTCGTTATAATTAGGGTGCTAGGGGACCTAGTTCCTATTCCCAGTCTCAGGGAAGTGTTGCTAAGGGACCTTCCCATCCTATTTGCAATAAGTGTGGAAAGAATCACCTAGGAGAGTGTCGTTTGGGAAAGGGTGCTTGCTTTGGGTGTGGACAGGATGGACACTTGATTAGAGATTGCCCTTCGGCTAAGAAAGGGTAGGGAGGTGGTAGGACTCAGTCTACCCTAGCAGCTTCAGGAAGTAGACCAGCCCAGCAGGGTGCAGCTTCTAGTTCTGGTCGTCAGCGCCAGAACCGTCTCTATGCTATGTCCTCCCATCAGGATCAAGAGAGTTCTCCAGATGTTGTCACTGGTATGTTTAAAGTCTTCTCCTTAGATGTGTATGCTTTGTTAGACCCCGGTGCTTCCTTATCTTTTGTGACTCCTTATGTAGCATGCAAGTTTAAAGTTTGTTCCGAGTTGCTCTTAGAACCCTTTTGTGTTTCTACTCCTGTTGGTGAGTCAGTATTAGCCAAACAAATCTACCAAAATTGCCCTATCTCAGTCCGTCATAGAGTCACTTCAGCGGATCTAGTAGAGTTGGAGATGACTGATTTTGATGTCATTCTTGGCATGGATTGGTTGTATGCATGTTATGCCTCTGTTGATTGTTATACTCGGGTTGTCAGTTTCAAGTTTCCTAATGAACCCATTTTAGAATGGCAAGGTAGCCCCCTTCCTCGAAAGGTCATTTCATATCTTATCTTAAGGCTAGGAAGATGATTTCAAAGGGGTATGTTTATTACATAGTGCAGGTTATGGACACGGAGTCCGAAACCCTATCCCTTTAATCTGTTCCTGTTGTGAATGAATTCCCACAGGTGTTTCCCAATGATTTTCCTGGAGTACCTCCCGAGCAGGAGATTGACTTTGGGATAAATATTTTCCCAGATACGAATCCTATCTCCATTCCTCCCTATAGAATGGCTCCCGTGGAACTTAAACAGTTGAAAGATCAGTTGAAGGATCTTCTTGATAAGGGTTTCATCAGGCCTTGCATTTCTCCATAGGGTGCCCCAGTTTTGTTTGTTTGGAAGAAAGATGGTTCTCTTAGAATGTGTATTAATTATCGTCAGTTGAACAAAGTCACAATAAAGAATAAGTATCCCATTCCTAGGATTGATGACTTGTTCGATCAGCTTCAGGGTGCTAGTTTTTTCTCTAAGATCGACCTTATATCTAGTTATCATCAGCTTCGTGTTAGAGAGTGTGACATTCTGAAGACAGCCTTCAGGACTCGATATGGTCATTATGAATTTGTTGTGATGTCTTTTGGTCTAACAAATGCTCCTGTAGCTTTTATGGATTTGATAAACTGTGTGTTCAAGCAGTATTTAGATATGTTTGTGATTATTTCCATTGATGATATCCTCATCTACTCTCGAAGTGAGGAGGAATATGTGGATCACTTGAGGGTTGTGTTGCATACTCTTAAGGATAGACAATTGTTTGCTAAGTTTAGCAAATATGAGTTTTGGATGCAGTCTATTGCTTTTCTGGTTCATATTGTGACTAGTGATGATATTCAAGTTGATTCTCAAAAGATAGAGGTAGTAAAGAACTGGCCTAAACCTACTTTCCCATCTGATATTAGGAGCTTTTTGGGTTTGGCTGGTTATTACAGGAGATTTGTGGAAGGATTTTCTTCCATTACTGCCCCTTTGACCCGATTGACTCAGAAGAAGGTAAAATTTCAGTGGTCCGACTTGTGTGAGAAGAACTTTCAGGAATTGAAGACTAGATTGACCACAACTCCAGTGTTAGCTCTACCCGAGGGCCTAGATGATTTTGTTGTGTATTGTGATTCTTCTAGGATTGGTTTGGGTTGTGTTTTGATGTTGCGTGGTAAAGTGATTGTTTATGCTTCGAGACAACTTAAGACTCATGAGAAGAACTATCCTACTCATGATCTTGAGTTGGCAGTCGTGGTCTTTGCTTTGAAGATTTGGAGACATTACTTGTATGACGTGCATGTGGATGTATTCACCGATCATAAAAGCCTTCAGTATGTGTTCACTTAGAAGGAATTGAATTTGTGACAAAGGAGATGGCTTGAGCTCCTTTATGACATGAGTGTGCTTTACCATCCGGGTAAGGCCAATATTTTGGCGGATGCACTTAGTAGATTGTCGATGGGTAGTGTGTCTTCAGTCGAAGAAGGAAATAAAGAACTAGTTAAGGAGGTTCATAGGCTAGATCGGTTGGGAGTTCACCTTATGGACTTGACAGAAGGTGGTGTTATTATTCAGAATGGTTCCGAATCAACCTTGGTTGCAGAAGTGAAGGTAAAACAAGACAGTGATCCCATTTTACTTCAGCTTAAGGGTGCAGTCCATTAGCAAAGGGTTGAGGTTTTTTCCTAAGGGGGATATGGTGTACTTCGTTATCAGGGTCGACTATGTGTGCCAGATGTAGATGGGTTGGGCCAGCAGATTTTGATTGAGGCTCATAGTTCTAGATATTCCATCCACCCCGGTGCCACCAAGATATACCATAATCTACGAGAAGTCTATTGGTGGAATAGTATGAAAAGGGACATAGCCGGGTTTGTGGCTAAGTGTCCCAACTGTCAGCAAGTGAAGGTAGAGTACCAACGACCGGGTGGCATGATTTAGGATATTAACCTTCCTACTTGGAAATGGGAAGCGGTTAATATGGTTGGTTTGAGGTAGGTGAGGTAGCCTTGATTGGTCCAGATTTTGTTCATGAGTCTATGGAGAAGGTTCAACTTATTAGGGAAAGATTGAAGACCGCTCAGAGTCGACAAAAATCTTATGCGGATGTGAGGAGAAGGGAGTTAGAATTTGAGGTTGAGGATTGGGTTTTCCTTAGGGTGTCACCCATGAAGGGTGTGATAAGGTTTGGCAAGAAAGGAAAGCTTAGTCCTCATTTTGTGGGTCCTTATTAGATTTTGAGGAGAGTTGGTGACGTTGCTTATGAGTTGGAGTTGCCAACAAAGTTGGAAGCGGTTCACCCAGTTTTCCATGTTTCCCTATTGAAGAAGTGTATTGGTCATCCGACCTTGATTGTTCCCTTGGAGGATGTGGGTGTGAAGGATAGCCTCACCTATTAGGAGGTTCCCGTGGAGATCCTTAATCTTCAGATTTGGAGGTTGAGGAACAAAGAAGTCGCTTTGGTGAAAGTGCTTTGGAGGAATCAACTTGTAGAGGGTGCTACTTGGGAAGCGTAAGAGGCCATAAAGGCCAAATATCCTCATCTCTTCCCTTACGATTCAGTTCCAGCTTGCGGTACTAGTTTTCTCCTTAGTATATCCCTCCAATTCTATTCCATCAGTTCCTCTCATAATCCTAGCATGCATCCATGTTTTACGAAGTTAATTTATCATGTTTTCAAGTTGAAAAGTTCAGTTTTTATGTTTACTCTTTGATTTCCATGTTCTGTTGCTGGTTGGGATGTTTTCTCTTTAGTTTTCCTTTGTTTAGTCTTCATTCAAGGAAGAATGATCCCAAGGAGGGAGATATTGTAACACCCCAAAAATCAAACCAGCTATCTAAGTTAAAATCTTAGAAAAATTCCATGTTTCAGGAATGACGGGTCCAAACCACGGGCCGTGGTTCGAACCACGGGTCGTGGAATGGAACCATGGTTCTTGTTTGTTTGGTTCAGCCTCTGGTCTTGAACCACAAGTGGGTTCTACGAACCGTGGTTCAAACCACGGGTCCGTCTTGTCCACTCGTGGAACATAGATCGGAGGAGTGGCAAGTCCTCTAGGTTCCACGACTTGGTTTGACGACTCATCGTCTGAAGGACGACCTATCATTTCAAGTCAGCGTTTGACCTAGAGATCATCTGAGTCCCCAGGAATGACGACTCCAAACAATGACCCATCGTTTGTTCTACGGGTCCATCCTGTTGACTCGTAGAAATGTTTCTGCAGACTGTCTAGTCGGCCAGGTTCCACGAGTTGGAACCACGAGTCGTGGTTCAAACGACGACCCATGGAACCAACCCGTAGAACCTGAAGCCGATACTTTTAACAACTTTTCTAAATATTTTCCCATGGGTATTCTAGTCATTACCCACCCTTTTAGCTCCTAAGTGAGGTCATTTTGACTATTTCAAGAAGGATTTTCACCCTCATTAACATAAGTTTCTTCTCATTACTTCACTTTTCTCCCAAAAAGGAAAAATTCTTCTCCAAGCTCCAAGTCTCAAGCTCCAAGTTCAAGTCTCCTAAGTCTTTCCAATTCAAGTGGGTTATCCTCAATCAAGGTATGTGGGTAATCAACAATGGGTTCCTTTCACCCTTGTGCCCAAAACCTCTGAGGTAGTGGTATGGACTGCGTACACCCTACCCTCCCCAGACCCCACGCTGTGGGAATACACTGGGTATGTTGTTGTTGTTGTTGTTGTATCTTAAAATTTGGGTTCTTATCCAATTCTTATGGGTTTTGCTAAATATGATCTTCTCATGATTTGATTATGAAATTACTATTAAATTGCATGATTTCATATGGGTTTTATATATTGACTTTTATTTCATGAATTGAAGTTTAACAATGGAAATTCCTACATGCATGAATATTGATTTAAGCAAATTGGATTTTGATAGCATGTCCCTTAAGGGTTTTCAAGCATGTGCATGCCTAGTTCCTATATTCTATGAAAATCTATGTATTATGAAATTGAACTAGAGTCATGCAAAGTTTTACAAGTCATGAAGTATGCAAGTTTTCCATGTTATGAAGTATTATGCAAGACAAGACACCCGATGTTCCATCAATGCTCATGAATAAATTTCTAAACCAAATTCATGAGTAGTATGACGATATGGGGTATGAACAAGTTATGAACAAGTTTGTAATTAGATATGTCACATGTATATGAGCTCCTGTTATATGTTTTGGGAGTAGTATTTAGCACTGAGAGATGAGGGTTCAGATAACCCAAGTCCAAAACTACGTTGCCACTGTAGGTTGCCCTCGGTGGCTTATCATGACAGGATCCTGGTATGACATGGTTCTAATCTTGGCCGGTTAAGACAGCTCTTTTCAGTGGGGGTACATGACACTGAACTCCATATAGCTCAGCATGATTTAATGTCGGTTAAGAGAAACTCCCACATGTTATTTTCAAGCTATGAAGTTATATGATTCTATACTATGAAATTTAAGCTTTATTTTATGTTTCATGCTTTATACTTTGGTATATATTCATGTTCCTTCTTTACATAACAAGTTCATTCTTAAGCATGTTTTAAACTGTTTTCATCATGATTCATGCATCCCTCACATACTCGGTACATTTTATAGTACTGACGCATATCTTGTGCTGCATACTTTGATGATGCAGATTCAGGTGTTCCTTCCCAGACACGTGGCTAGAGCTTCTAGGCCACTCCTTGTCAGCTGTGGGTGAGTCCTCTTAGGTCGAGGGCTAGTTATATTTTAGAGTGTTGATTCTTACTTTCGTTCTTCGAGTTAGCTAGGGTTTTGTCCTATCAACTCCTTATGTCATGTAGAGGCTTTCATACTTAGACATTGATCGAGTCTCTTTCCGTATTTTGTATCTCTATTCGACTTAATTATCTATGTATGTAATTCTGGATTTATCTATTTTTCTTCTGCTTATCTTTATTATGCTTGAGAATGCTATGATCAAAGGTTAGCTTGAGGCACTTGTGGTCCCAAGTCCCGTGTTACATCTAGGGGGTAACCTCGGGACGTGACAACAGTAGAACTGAAGGTAATACAATTCTTAATAAAATTAGAGCAAAGAACTTGAGATGGTAGAGATTGTTTGTATATTTTCTTCTTCAATCTTCCACGGCTTTATATGAGTTTGAGATAGCCATTGGAGAGGGCTTTGGTGATGAAGGCAACCCAAGATATTTGATCCTTGAAAAGGGATATAAAAGATCCTCTTTCCAATAATAAGGGTGTACTGATAATAGTCCCATTAAATCAGCATCATTGGAGATCTTCACTGATTGAAACAATTCTTTTTGATAAGGATTCCTTCATTGTAAGGAGATATGAGATCCTTGACTTATTTATGCTGCTGGCGATCTTCACTTATTGATACAATTCCTTCCTTGTAGGGAG
Source organism: Jaltomata sinuosa (assembly GCA_003996215.1). NCBI lineage: Eukaryota > Viridiplantae > Streptophyta > Magnoliopsida > Solanales > Solanaceae > Jaltomata > Jaltomata sinuosa. The sequence goes on along the minus strand of QJPP01001330.1, from coordinate 321,037 downwards.
ATATGAGATCCTTGACTTATTTATGCTGCTTGATCCTTTCCTTTCTTGGAGGTGGTCAATCTGACTCTTTTAATGCATATACTTCTTGGTATTCTATTCTTTTTGCTTTCCTTTTGTGACTTCAATATTCCATAGTTGTGGTACTTGATTTAGTCAGCTTGTTAAGTCAACCGTGAGCCTTTGTTTATTTTTTGCCTGCACATGTAAATTGTCACTCATTAAAACAACACTAAAACCAAGAACCTCCAAAGTCAAGAATACAGGGCCGAAGCATGTCCTCTTGGACCTGAATAGTCCTCTCGGACTGGCCATCTGTCAGAGGGTGGAATGCGGTACTAACCTAAACTTCTATACCCAAGTCTCGCTAAACAACGCTCCATAACTGAGATATGAACTGAGTGCCGCAGTCTGAAATGATAGAAGCTGGGACCCCATGCAACCAAACAATCTCACAAAGGTAAATCTGAGCTAACCTCTCAGCGTTGTAAGTAAAATAGATCGGCAAGAAGTGCGCTGACTTAGTCAGCCAATCAACTATAACTCAAATGGAGTCAAACCCTCGAGAAGTGTGCAACAACTGAAATATAAAGTCCATAGTAATCCTGTACTGATCGAATATGTCATTATTTTAAGAATCACGAAGTCGAATAATTTTGGGAATTAATTAAAGTACGTTTATTTTAAGTAGGGTGACATGACGGAAAATTTCTGAATTTTAGAAATTACCTGGGCTGATGTCACTCTGCTATAGCGGTAATTATTCCACTATAGGAGGATCTCCATAGCGGAGGGTCAACTGCCATAGCGAAATGACGGGAGGCAGAAGCCTTAGAACGGGTTTTAATAAAATATACTCCCCTCCTCAGTTGGAAAACATATGAGGGTTCCTCCAAAAAAAACCTTATTTGCTGCTCTAAGGCTTGGGGACCATGAGGAGGAGGAATTCCAGCTAAAGGGGCGCAAAACCAGGGATTTGGGCCTGCAGAATCATCAGGGAACACCTTCACAGAGCCAGAAAGGGCATGGAACAGCTGCTCGACATCCAGGTAGGCTAGGTTTCTTCCAAGAGTAGATTGTCCGCTTTCATTTTCTTATTATTGTATAGAATGAAAGGGAGAATCCATGGTTAGGCCTTCAAACACGGAGTCAGGATGAAGTGGTTGATTTGTTGGATTAGCTTGGAAATGGTAGAATGGGGATAGGGTGTTGTGATATTCTAGGCATTGCTTAAATTGTGTTGTTTTGCTAATAAAATATGGGAACTAGAATGTTAGAAGGTTCAGGGAACCAGAAAGGGGTTAGTAATTAATAATGTGTAAGGAACGGAAGTTCCGAAACTAATTGTATACTTAGGATTTCGTTGGTTGTGTTCTAAGGCTGGGAAAGGTTTTCCAGGTTGTATTTGGTCCTAGGAAGAGGGTCAGGAATAAATGTACTTAATTGCATGTTTAAAATGGGTGAACCAGGGTTAGCTTCCGGATGGGATTTGACGGTTCATTGTGTACTCGGAATGGGGTAGGTGATGGTTATTAATTCTTGTATGCATTGTATGTCTGTGTACTTTGGTCTAAGTATTGTATGTGTTTCATGCTTAGGGAATGATTAGGAATGTCTAAGTGTCCAGTGATCAGTCTTGTGAAATGAATCTGGTATATTTGCTTGTTGGTTTACAATTATTGTTTGTTTATTATTTGTGACTGTGGATTTCTGTGTGACATTCAGTTGGCTTGGGTACCACGCCTGGTATAGGAATTACTAACGGTTGGCTCGGGTACAATGCCTGATATGGGTATTACTAACGGTTGGTTTGGGTTCCACACCTGGTATGGGTATAACAAATGGTTGGCTCGGGTACCACGCCTGGTACGGGATACTAACTGGTTAGATCGGGTACCACGCCTGGTACGAGTTTACTTATTGCATTGCATTGTATAATTGATTTGGTTCCATAAGTAAACCGGGCTGTGTTTATAAATTGTGATATTATATTTTGGTCTTGGTGTAGGCCGGGTTATTGTGCCGATTATTATTTGGTCTTGGTGTAGGCCGGGTTATTATATTGTGAGTTTGGTCTTGGTGTAGGCTGGGTTGTTATATTATATTGTGCATTTGGTCTTAGTGTAGGCTGGATTATTATTTTGACTATTAGTTGGTCTTGGTGTAGACTGGGTTGCCATGTTAACACCTAGATGTTGTCACACCCCGAGGCTATCCCTTAGGCGTAACACGAGATTCGGGACACAAGTACCCCAGATTAACCCTTGGTCATAGCATAACTAACGTATAACAATTAAACATAGAAGAAGCATAATACGAATTAGATAACTCAATCCATAAGATAAAATCAAAAGAACAAGATTCGAAGAAGACCCGAATATCGTCTATGTCTGAAAAGCCTCTATACATGACATAAGGAGTTGCTAGGACAAGACCCTAGATAACTCAAGTGCGAAAATGAGTAGTCAAAACAAACTAGAGTCATAACTAGCCCTCGAACAATGAGGACTCACTAACACTGACTGGATATCCGGCTTCGTCTAGCCACGAACCTGATGGGATACACCTGAATCTGCATCATCAAGAGGATGCAGCACAAAATATACGTCAATACTATAGGATGTACCGAGTATGTGAGAGATTCATGATCATGATAAAAATAAACTTAAAACATGCTTAAGGTGAACATTTTCATGAAGAAATAACATAAGAGGATTATCAAGATATAAGACATAAACATGAAGTACGGTTAAAATTCAAAGTATGATATCATATAACTTCATAGCTTGAAAATAATCATGTGGGAGTTTCTCTTAATTGACATAAACTATGCTGAGCTACATGGAGTCTAGTGTTATGCACCCATACTGAAAAAGGTTGTCCTAACCGGCCAAAGTTACAACCATGTTCATAAGGATCCTGTCATAAGCCACGGAGGGTAACCTACGGTGGCAATGTAATTTTGGATTTGGGTTATCTAGAACCCTCATCGCTTGGTGCTAAATACTACTCCCAAAACATATAACATAAGGCTCACATTCATGTGACATATTTAGATGTCAAGCTTGTTCATAAACATGTTCATACCCTGGATCTTCATACTACTCACGAATCTTGGTTTAGAAATAATTCATGAGCATTGATGGCACATCGGGTGTCTTGCATTGCATAATAATTCATAACTTGAAAACTTGCATGGCCTTAGTTCAATTTCATAATAACATATATTTTCATAAAAAATAGGAACTAGGCATGCACTTGCTTGAAATTCATGAAATCGTGCTATCATTTTCCCCAATTTGCTTAAATCAATTCATGCATGTAGGATTTACCATAATTGACCTTCGACTCATGAAATAGGAACTCATGTGTAAAAACCCATGCAAAATCATGCAATTTAATGAAATTTCATAATCAAATCATGAGAAGGTAAGTTATAGCAAAACCCATAAGAATTGGGTAAGAACCCTAATTTGAAAGTTCATGAAATCACAAATTAAAATTTGGGTTTTGGGCACAAGGGTGAAACGAATCCATTGTTGAATATCCACATACTTTGATTGGAGTTAACCCACTTGAAATTGAAAAGATTAGGAGACTTGGAGTTGGAGCTTGAGACCTTGAGCTTGAGAGATTTCTTTTCCTTTTTGGGAGATGAATGAGGTAATGAGGAGGGAATTAGTCTAATAGGTTTAGAATTCATGCTAAAAATAGTCAAAAAGACCTCACTTAGGAGTTGAAAGGGTGGGTAATAGCTGAAATACCCTTGGGACTTAATTAAGAAAAAGCTGATTTAAAACTCGGCTTCAGGTTCCACGAGTCCCTTCCATGGACCGTAGAACTAACCACGGCTCATGGACTAGACTCGTGGTTCCTGAGCCAAAGTTCCAAGCTGCAGATGAGTTCCTACGACTCAACAGGACAACCCGTAGAAACTTCTACGAGTCGTGGAACCAATTCGTGGTTTCAGGGAAAATGACTACTCTCTGTCTGAGTTCCACGGGTTGGTTCCACGACCCGTGGAGGCTTCCATAAACCATAAGACTGACCCGTGGTTCTCAGACCTGAGGGTGGTCTGTAGGGTTGGAATCACGAGTCCTTTCCATGACTCATGGAAATTTCCATGGCTCGTGGACTTGACTCGTGATCCCAGGGAGTTCAAAATTTCAGCAAGTTTTTTGAGTTTAAAAGTTGGATCGATTTCCGGAGTGTTATAATATCTCCCCCTTGGGATAATTCGTCCTCGAATGAAGACTAAGCAAAGGAAACTGAAGAGAAGACAACCCAACCATTAACAAAACATGGAAATCAAGGAATAAACATTAAAACTGAACTTTTCAACTTAAAACATGGTTAAATCAACTTCAAAAACATGAATGCATGCTAGGATCATGAGAGTAACTGATGGAATAGGATCGGAGGAACATACTAAGGATGAAACTATTACCTCAAGATGGAATGGAATCAGAAGGAAAGAGATGAGGGTACTTGGATTTCATGGTTGATTCCGCTTCCCAAGTAGCTCCTTCAATAAGCTGATTTCTCCAAAGAACTTTTACCGAAGTGTCTTCTTTGTTTCTCAACCTCCGAATTTGACGATCAAGGATTTCTACAGGGACCTCCTCATAGGTGAGACTATCCTTCACACCTACATCCTCTAAAGGAACAATCAAGGTCGGATCACCAACACACTTCTTCAATAAGGAAACATGGAAAACTAGATGAACCGCTTCCAAATCCGATGGCAAATCCAACTCATAAGAAACCTTGCCGACCTTCCTCAGAATCTGATAAGGACCTTCAAAACATGGAATAAGATTTCCTTTCTTCTCGAATCTCATCACACCCTTCATGGGTGACACCTTTAGAAAAACCCAATCATCAACTTCAAATTCTAATTCCCTTCTCCTCACATCCGCGTATGATTTCTGTCGACTCTCCCTAATAAGTTGAACCTTCTCCATGGTCTCATGCACCAAATCTGGGCCAATCAAAGCTGCCTCACCTACCTCAAACCAACCAATAGGAAATCTACACCTGTGATCATAAAGTGCCTCATACGGAGCCATCTGGATGCTAGAGTGAAAGCTTTTATTGTAGGCAAACTCGATAAGAGGTAAGTGATCATCCCAATTACCTTTGAAATCAATCACACAAGTTCTCAATATATCCTCCAAAGTCTGAATAGTATGCTTTGCCTGGCCATCTGTCTGAGGATGAAAAGCTGTACTAAGCTTCACCTGAGTACCAAGACCTTTCTAAAACAATCTCTAAAACTGAGAAGTAAACTGAGTACCACTATATGAAATGATGGAAAAAGGAACACCATGAAAATGAACTATCTCCCAGATGTAGAGTCTGGCATAATCGTCTGTTGAATCCGTAGTCTTAACAACCAAGAAATGGGATAATTTAGTCATCCGGTCAACAATCACCCAAATCGAATCATGTTGCCTTTGAGTACGAGGCAAACCTGTAATGAAGTCCATATTGACCGCTTCCCATTTCCAAGTAGGAAGGTTAATATCCTAAATCATGCCACCTGGTCGTTGGTGCTCTACCTTCACTTGCTGACAGTTGGGACACTTAGCCACAAACCCGACTATGTCCCTCTCATACCATTCCACCAATAGACTTTCCGTAGATCATGGTACATCTTGGTGGCACCGAGGTGGATGGAAGATCTAAAACTATGAGCTTCAGTCAAAATATGCTGGCGCAACCCATCTACATCTGGCACACATAGCCGACCCTGATAACGAAGTACACCATCTCCCCCTTAGGAGAAAACCTCAACCCTTTGCTGTTAGACTGCACCCTTAAGCTGAAGTAAAATGGGATCACTGTCTTACTTTGCCTTCACTTTTGCTACCAAGGATTATTCGGAACCATTCTGAACAATAACACCACCTTCTGTCGAGTCCATAAGGCAAACTCCCAACTGATCTAGCCTATGAACATCCTTAACTAGTTCCTTCTTTCCTTCTTCGACTGAAGACACACTACCCATCGACAATCTACTAAGTGCATCCGCCATAATATCGGCCTTACCCGGATGGTAAAGCACACTCATGTCATAAAGGAGCTCAAGCCATCTCCTTTGTCACAAATTCAATTCCTTCTGAGTGAACCTATACTGAAGGCTCTTATGATCGGTGAATACATCCACATGCACCCCATACAAGTAATGTCTCCAAATCTTCAAAGCAAAGACCACGACTGCCAACTCAAGATCATGAGGAGGATAGTTCTTCTCATGAGTCTTAAGCTGTCTCGAAGCATAAGCAATCACTTTACCACGCAACATCAAAACACAACCCAAACCAATCCTAGAAGCATCACAATACACAACAAAATCATCTAGGCCCTCGGGTAGAGCTAACACTGGAGTTGTGGTCAATCTAGTCTTCAATTCCTGAAAGTTCTTCTTACACCAAATTTTACCTTCTTCTGAGTCAATTGGGTCAAAGGGGCAGCAATGGAAGCAAATCCTTTCACAAACCTCTGGTAGTAACCAGCCAAACCCAAAAAGCTTCTAATATCAAACGGGGAAGTGGGTCTAGGCCAGTTCTTTACTGCCTCTATCTTTTGAGAATCAACTCGAATACCATTTTTAGTCACAATATGACCCAGAAAAGCAACAGACTGCATCCAAAACTCACACTTTCTAAACTTAGCAAATAATTGCCGATCCTTGAGAGTTTGCAACATAACTCTCAAATGATATGCATGCTCCTCCTCACTTCGAGAGTAGATGAGGATATCATTAATGAAAACAATCACAAACATATCTAGTTACTTATTGAACACGCAGTTCATCAAATCCATAAAAGCTACAGGAGCATTCGTTAGACCAAAAGACATCACAACAAATTCATAATGACCATACCGAGTCCTGAAGGCTGTCTTTGGAATATCACACTCTATAACACGAAGCTGATGATAACCGGATCTAAGGTCAATCTTGGAGAAGAAACTAGCACCCTGAAGCTGATCGAACAAGTCATCAATCCTAGGAATGGGATACTTATTCTTGATTGTGACCTTGTTCAACTGACGGTAGTCAATACACATTCTGAGGGAACCATCTTTCTTTCGCACGAATTAAACTGGAGCACCCCATGGAGAAATGTTAGGCCTGATGAAACCCTTATCAAGAAGATCCTTCAACTGATACTTTAAGTCCTTAAGTTCTGTAGGGGCCATTCTATTGGGAAGGATAGAGATAGGATTCATATCTGGAAGAAGATCTATCCCAAAGTCAATTTCCCGCTCGGGAGGGACTCCTGGTAAATCCTCAGGGACCACTTCTAGGAACTAAGTCACAACGGGAATAAATTAAAGGGGTAGGGTTTTGGACTCCGTGTCCATAACGCGAACTATATGATAGATGTACCCCTTAGAAATTATCTTCCTAGCCTTAAGATAAGATATGAAATGACCTTTCGAGGACGGAGGACTACCTTGCCATTCTAAAATGGGTTCATTTGGAAATTTGAAATTGACAAACTTAGTACGACAATCAACAGAAGCATAACAAGAATGTAGCCAATCCATACCAAGAATAACATCAAAATCTGTCATCTACAACACTACTAAATCCGTTGAAGTGACTCTATGAAGGACCGAGATAGGGCAATTTTGGTAGATTCTTTTGGCTAGGACTGACTGCCTAACAGGAGTAGAAATACAAAAGGGTTCTAAAAGCAATTCAGGACATACTTTAAATTTGCATGCTATATAAGGAGTCACAAAAGATAAGGAGGCACTGGGGTCCAACAAAGCATACACATCGAAAGAAAAGACTTTTAACATACCAGTAACAATATCTAGGGAACCCTCCTGGTCCTGACAAGAGGACATAGCATAAAGGCAGTTCTGGCGCTGACCACCAGAACTAGAAGCTGTGCCCTGCTGGGTTGGTCGACCTCTTAGGGCTGCTGGAGCAGACTGAGCCCTACTACCTCCTTACCCCTTCTTAGCTGAAGGGTAGTCTCTAATCATATGTCCAACCTGTCTATACCCAAAGAATGCACCTGTGCCCAAACTACACTCTCCTGGGTGAGTCGTTCCACACTTGCTGCAAATAGGGTTGGAAGATCCCTTAGCAACACTCCTCTGAGACTATGAATAGGAACTAGAACCTCTACTAGTATGATCATGACGAGGCCTCTGGGCCTGGGTAGGAGCACTAGAAGAAGAATAAATGGGTCCTGATGACTTCTTCTAGAACGAGGAGCGATGTCCGCTACCAGACCTATGATGACCAAAACCTGATCCCTCAGATCTAGCCCTCTTGTTCTCCCTAGCCATCTCCCTAAGCCTGTCTCCCTCGATCTATTGAGCATGGTTCATGAGTCTGGAAATGTTCATATCACTCAACAACATAGCATACCTACACTCATTTTTTACCAAATCAGAAACCCCATAGATAAACTTGCTCATCTGATCATACGAGTATGCTACCATAGAAGGGGCATACCTAGACAATTGAGTGAACTTCAAACTGTACTCCTGAACAGTCATAGATCCCTGTATAAAGTTCACAAACTCCTCAGTCTTCGCTTTTCTCAACTCTCGGGGAAAGAATCGGTCAAGGAAGGCTCTCTCGAAACACTCTCAAGTCATAGGGACCTTGTCCCTAGCTCTAGCTTCCTTCCATTGCCTGAACCAGATATGAGCCACATCCATGAGTTGATAGGATGCTAACTCAACACAATCAACCCCAATCACTTGCATCACATCAAAGATTTTCTTCACTTCATCAATAAAATTTAGCGAATCCTCATTCACTTTCAAACCCCAAAATTCCGGTGGGTTCATATGGACAAAATCACGAACTCGAGCTGCTACCCCACCTTGAGGGTGGATGGGGGAAGGAGCCTGCTGATTGGCCTAAGCGGCCAAGGTCTAGGGTAAGCAAATGGATGTCGTTCCTAAACTCCTCATTTGTGACCTCGGGGGCTGGAACTGAAGGAGCGACATTCCGAGCGGCTTGGTGAGGCATAGCATATCGAGGCATAATCTGAAATGTACAAAGTAAGGATTAGAGGAACATTAGAGTTAAGCTCTATCGCATGATATGATCATGAAAGAAGTAAAGTTTTCTAAGACATTTCATAGCTTCTCTCTCATATGTGTGGCGTGCTTCACACACATGAAGAAGACTCTACTTGATATAGCTTTCACACATCCTAGGACTCTTGAACCTGAGGCTCTGATACCAAGTTTGTCCCACCCCGAGGCTACCTCCTAGGCGTAACATGAGATCCGAGACACAAGTGCCCCAGATTAACCCTTGGTCATAGTATAACTCATGTATAACAATTAAACATAGGGGAAGTGTAATACAAATTAGATAACTCAATCCATAAGATAAAATTAAAAGAATAATATTCAAAGAAGACCCGAATATCGTCTATGTCTGAAAAGCCTCTATACATGACATAAGGAGTTGCTAGGACAAGACCTTAGCTAACTCAAGTGCAAAAATAAGTAGTCAAAATAAACTAGAGTCATAACTAGCCCTCAAACAATGAAGACTTACCAACACTGACTGGATATCCGTCTTTGTCTAGCCATGAACCTGATGGGAAACACCTGAATCTACATTATCAAGAGGATGCATCACAGAATATGCGTCAGTACTATAGGATGTATCGAGTATGTGAGAGATGCATGATCATGATAAAAATATACTTAAAACATGCTTAAGGTGAACCTTTTCATAAATAAATAACATAAGAGGATTATCAAGATATAAGACATAAAACATGAAGTACGGTAAAAATTCAAAGTATGATATCATATAACTTAATAGCTTAAAAATAATCACGTGGGATTTTCTCTTAACCAACATAAACCATGCTCAGCTACATGGAGTCCAGTGTCATGCACCCACACTGAAAAAGGTTGTCCTAACCTGCCAAAGTTAGAACCATGTTCATAAGGATCCTATTATAAGCCACGGAGGGCAACCTACGGTGGCAACATAGTTTTGGATTTGGGTTATCTAGAACCCTTATCGCTCGGTGCTTAATACTACTCCCAAAACATATAATATAAGGCTCACATTCATGTGACATATTTAGATGTCAAGCTTGTTTATAAACATGTTCATACCCCAGATCTTTATACTACTCACGAATCTTGGTTAAGAAATAATTCATGAGCATTGATGGCACATCGGGTGTCTTGCATTGCATAATAATTCATAACTTGAAAACTTGTATGGCTTTAGTTCAATTTTATAATAACATATATTTTCATAAAACATAGGAACTAGGCATGCACTTGCTTGAAATTCATGAAATCGTGCTATCATTTTCCCTAATTTGCTTAAATCAATTCATGCATGTAGGATTTACCATAATTAACCTTTGACTCATAGGAAATTATGCGTAAAAACCCATGCAAAATCATGTAATTTAATGAAATTTTATAATAAAATCATGAGAAGGTAAGTTATAGCAAAACCCATAAGAATTGAGTAAGAACAATAATTTGAAAGTTCATAAAATCACAAATTGAAATTTGGGGTATTTGGCACAAGGGTGAAAGGAACCCATTGTTGAATACCCACATACTTTGATTGGAGTTAACCCACTTGAAATTGAAAAGATTAGGAGGCTTGGACTTGGAGCTTGAGACCTTGAGCTTGAGAGAGTTCTTTTCAGTTTTGGGAGATGAATGAGGTAATGAGGAGGGACTTAGGATAATAGGTTTAGAATTCATGCTAAAAATGGTCAAAACGACCTCACTTAGGAGTTAAAAGGGTGGGTAATGGCTGAAATACCCTTGGGACTTAATTAAGAAAAAGCTAATTTAAAACTCGGCTTCAGGTTCCACGGGTCCCTTCCACGGACTGTAGAACTAACCACGACTCGTGTACTAGAGTCGTGGTTCCTGAGCCAAAGTTTCAGGCTGCAGATGAGTTCCTATGACTCAACAGGATGACTCGTAGAAACTTCTACTAGTCGTGGAACCAATTCATGGTTTCAGGGACAATGACTACTCTATGTCTGAGTTCCACGGGTTGGTTCCACGACCCGTGGACGCTTCCACGAACCATGAGACTGACTCGTGGTTCTCAGACCTAAGGGTGGTCTACAGGGTTGGAATCACGAGTCCTTTTCACGACTCGTAGACTTGACTCATGATCCTTGGGAGTTCAAAATTTAAGCAAGTTTTCTGAGTTTAAAGTTGGATCGATTTTCGGGGTATTACAGATGTGTTAGGGGGGGATCCGGGTGGGTCTGTACTATGTAGAAGAAGTTATAAGTCCACAAATTATTGTCATTAAGTGTACTAATAGCGGTCAGGATTTATTGTGCTTAATAAGCTAAGGTGGGTCTTGGTGTAGACCGGGGTAGTCTGTTGAATACTTAGGTGTGGATGGAGGATCCTTGGAGGGTCCAGGTTATGTGATGTAAAAAGGGATTTTGATGTAACTGTGTTGTTGTCATTGAAGGTGTCAATAGTCGTTAGTAGGATTCTATATGATTGGTATATTGGGAGGAAGACTGAGAGTCTGGGGTGTAGTTACTGGTTAATATAAACAGGTTGGAAAGTTGTCTTAGAGGTCCTGGAAATGTCCAGACAATGGTAGGTAATACTACGGGCATAAGTGGTTGGTGGGGCAGTTGGCCGGATTAAGTCTGGATATTAGTCAAGGTAGTTGACTGGGGTAAAGGTTAAAGTGAGACTTGGGAAGTCTAGGTGACAAGGCGACTTGAGAAGTCTAGTTATGAGTGAGACTTGGGAAGTCCTAGATGTTAGGGTCAAGACTAGGGTGGTGGAGTTAGCAGTGAAAGGTTAGGAAGGTCGATTCTGAAAGTGAGGATTGATAAAAGTGATGTTGAAAGGGGTGAAGCATTTACCTTGTGCATTTTATCTTGATTTTTATATGATGGTAGGAGTGAATTCGAGTCAGCCGATGATGCTTGCCAATACGTGTGTTTGTACTGATTCTACTCTTGCTATACCTTTTTAGGTATAGTCTGGTTGCAGAGTTGGTGATGTTTCACAGGTTCAGGATTGCGGTGATCTTCCAGCAACTCCTACTTCCTTCTATGGTGGGAGTTGTGTCCATCTTATGTTATAAGCTCATCTTGTAGAAGCTCTTGTACCGGCTTAGACTGGGTTCTGGGAGGTTGTGTTATATTGTTAGTAAATTTCCGCAAGTTCTAAAGGTTGTTATTTTTTTTGAAAGTTGTTGTATAAAGATTTTCCAAATATTTGTAAAAGGATTTCTCATGTATAAAAGGGACTTACTTAATGGTTATTTTCTTTTCCGCATTGCCTGTTGGTTCGGGTGGTAAGGGTTCTCCTATCTAGGTGGATTAGAGTAGGTACCCGCATAGCCCAGTAGTTGGGTCGTGACAAATCCCTTCCCACTTCCACTCAGGAATGGAAAGTCGCTACATCAATCCACCTGGTCTCATGTGCTCGAACTTCACCTCCTGACAGTTCAAGCACTGAGATACAAACTCTGCTACGTCCTGCTTCATACCACTTCAACAGTAAAGCTGTCTCAAATCTTTGTACATCTTAGCTGCCCCAGGATGGATGGAATATCTAGAACAATGTGCCTTACGGAGAATTAACTGAATCAAATCCCCAACTCTCGGAACACAAAGACGACTATCAAACCTTAGAACACCACTCGAATCTAGAGTATCTCGGCTGGCCTCACCCCAAACAATCTGATGACAAAGGTCACACAACCGCTGATCCTCAAACTGACGGCTCTGAATTGGATCGACCAAGGTAGAACAAACCTCAATACTGGCGAGAACTCTGCTAGGATCCGACAAGCCAAGCCTAACCAAACGGTTAGCCTAGGACTGGATGTCCAAGGCCAACGGCCGCTCTTAAACTGAAAGTGAAGCTAGGCTGCCCATACTCACCATCTTCTGACTCAAGGCATCCGCTACCATGTTTGCCTTGCCCGGATGATATAAAATAGTGAAATCATAGTCCTTCAGTAACTCAATCCATCTCCTCTGCCTAGAGTTCAGATCTCGCTGACTCGTGATGTTCTGAAGACTACAGTGATCGGTGAAGATCTCACAATGAACCCCATATAAGCAGTGCCCCCAAATCTTGAGCACGAAGACTACTACCGCTAATTCCAAGGCATGAGTAGGGTAGTTGCACTCGTGAACCTTCTAAACAATTTATGTTTAAGTTGTGTTTCTATTATATATATATACATACACTTTTAATGCTTAGTAGATGTTGTGTTCAATATATTCTATGTTCAGTAAAGAATCTATTGCAACAAGTAACTAAGTTATTACAACAAGTCCTCAGACTGTTATAGACGTCCCAACAAGTAAAGTTACTGTAACAAGTAAATAAGTTATTGTAACAAGTAAGGTTATTTTTTTGAAAAATTTCAGCAAGTATAAAACTTGTTGCAACAAGTCATGTTAATTGTTAGAAAAGCCCAACAAGTAGACAAGTTATTGCAATAGATTCTAAGATTGTGATAATCTTTTTACTTTATTATCACAAAATTTATAACTATTATTTAAGAATATCATTAAATTATTTTATTGAACATTAATTATGACCAAATTAAATAATTCATGATATAATTACACTACTAAGGTTGATCTTCGATTAAAATTGACTACATGTATAATTGCTCGATTGGTCTTCTATTATTATCAAATTACTATTTTATTATTTAAGAACATAATTAAATATAATTATTAATCACTAAATATTATTCAATCACTTTATTGAATATTAAATATAATTAAATCATGATATTCATGGTCAAATTATTTTATTAATAATTTGATTAAGGTTGATTATATGTATAATTGCGTGACTGATAATTTATTATGATCAAATTACTATCTCATTGCTTAAGAAAATTATAAAATATAGTTATTAATCATTAAATATGATTAAATTTAGTAGATCAAAGTCAAATATCATTGAATTACCCTATTGATCATTAGATTGAGGGTGACTACACATGATATTATTTGATTTTTTGTGATAACTGCTCAATTAGTTATAACAATCAGACAACTTGTTTCAACAACTACACAAGTTATTGTTGCAAGCTTAACAATTGTTGCAACTTTTTTGAGAAATTCCAGCAAGTAGAGAATTTGTTATAACAAATTTTGAAAAATTTCAATAAATAGATAAATTATTACAAAAGATTCGTAGTTATTGGAATAGTATTTTCACTTTATTGCCATAAATTTATAATTATTCTTTAGAAATATTAATAAAATACCCCCATTAAATATTAAATACGATTGAATCAAGCAATCCATGATCAAATTAGACGCTTAAGGTTGATCATTTTGTTAAGATTGACTATGCATATAATTACTCGATTGATCATCTATTATGATCAAATCACTATTTCATAGTTTAATAATACTATTAAATATAATTATTAAATATTATTAAATTATTCTATTGAACATTAAATACGATTAAATCAAGTTATTCATGATCAAATCACTTTATTGATCATTTGATTTGATTATATGTATAATTATGTGATTGATCATCTATTATGATCAAATTATCATCTCATTACTTAAGAAAACTATTAATCATTAAATATGATTGAATTTTGTAATTTATCATAAAATATCATTAAATTATCCTATTAATTTTTAGATTAAGGGTGACTAAACGTAACATTACCTGATTTTTTGTAATATTTTATAACGACCCTTAAAGTCATTTTGTGATTCTTGTGTATTTTTTTCTATTTTTTTCCTTTTTGTAGCTTCAGTATAAAATTTGTGGACAAGAACGATGAGTGGCGTTTAAAGTTAAAAAAATCAATTTTTAGGTTTTGAAGATCAAATTAAACTAATTTTTTCTTTGAAATTTAGATCTGAGTTCCTTACTCTATGGATAATCTAATTTTCAAAGAAAATTTATGTTTTCCCTTGGAGGCTCGGGATTGAGTTTTTGAGTCCAGAATAAAAGTATAATAATATGAATGTCTACGAACTCATTTACTTATCTAGATTACGTATTTAATCAGATTAGGACCGTTTGGAGGCTTTTAAGAAGGGATAAGCAATACTTTAATTTTAAAAACTTCATTTGAACAAGTGAAAAGTTTTCTTGATTCTTTTTGAAGTGTGAGTGTATTGATTGATTGTGTAAAAAAGGAGATGGATAATGAGGATTTTGTATAAATGAGATGATGAATATTTATATGGGTATCAATGCCATATTATGAATGATTGGAAATTTTCTTTCTGATTTGATGAATTATTTAATTATATGGGCTTGATTTCTAATTGTAGCATTAGTGAAATGCTTGTGGTGTCCACTTATATTTATCAAAATAATTGATATTTAAAAGATTGCATATGAAATGTGTATTTGATTATTCTTTCACTATTCTACTTTCATTGTTGGTTATTCTGGACTTATTTATAATTATATGTGTTACTGATAATTGAATTCGATATATGATTTATTGTGTTTGGTATTGCATCTCATGCATGTGGTCATTGAAGAAGTGAAAGGACAAATCTCGATAAAAAATTATTTAGAATATCCGATACAAGATATTTTCACCCAGGATATTTCTAAGTAAAAAGTTGTCTGGTACAGAATGGGTATATGAATATCGTGAATTCTTCACAGATCTTGACTATTTAAACTATAAAAATGGGTGTATATAAATTTCTGGCTAGGTAAGAAGTATTTGCATTATATTTATATATCTCATTTCTCTTATTTTTATGTGGATATGATGTAATAAGTGAGTAAGTATTTATAAAAGTGGCTTTATTACTCTTACTTGACTTGATTGTAATTTCAAATTATTTGAATTTAATATAAAATGATGTTGTCATTATCTACTAGTCTGGCTCTGTATTTCATTAAAAATCAGTGATATATGTGATTTAGTATCGAAGAAGGCAGATCACTTCGTAATTGGGTCAGTCAACGATGATGTTGAGTAGACATGAATTTTTATTCTCACCCATGCTTCTTTCTGCACATTTATTGTGTAGGTTTTGAGTCGAGTATGAGTGGCATATGGTCCTCATAGTGGTTAAGTATCTCAAGATTCTGAGATAGTTGTTTGACTGATTTGTCATCCCTGAATCTCTTCTATCTTTCTTTTTATTTATGTTATTTTACTTTTGGATATTATAGATATTGTCTTTATACTTTAAGATTCATAGAGGCTTGTACTTGTGACACCAGTTGTTAGGAGATTTTGTATTTCTTTATGCTTTTCGCCATGAATTTATGATAAAAGACTACTTTACGACGTATTCTATTTTTAAATTTTACTTTTGTGTATATTATTTGTAACGACCGGATCCGTCATTATTTTAAGAATCACTAAGTCAAATTTTTTGGAAATTAATTAAAATTACGATTGTATTAAGTGGGGTGATGTGACAAAATTTTTTAGATTTTTGAAAATTGTCTGGGCTGACGTCACTCTGCTATAGCGGTATTTATTCCGCTATAGCTGTACCATCATAGCAGAAGGTCAACCGTTATAGCGGAGGGAAGGGAGGCAGTAGCCTCAAGTCGGGTATTTAATAAAAGAATTTTCCTCCTCAGTTGGAAATCATATGAGGGTTTCTCCAAAAAACTTCCGAGGCTGCTCCAAGGCTTAGGAGCTATGTGGAGGAGGGATTCCAGCTGAAGGGATGCAAAACTACGGATTCAGGCCTGCAGAATCATCAGGGAATGCCTTCATGGAGCTAGAAAGGGCATGGAATAGTTGCTCGGTATCCAGGTATGCTAAGTTTTCACTTTTGAGTAGATAGACCTATTTATTTTTGTACTTATTGTATAGTTGAAAAGGAGAATCCATGATTAGGCGTCTGAGCACGGAGTCTGGTGGATTCAGTGTTGGTTATGTGTGAACTAGGAATCGATTGGATTGAATGGTGGGAGGATGAAATATATTTTGGGTTGTTCATGTTGGCTTGGTAGGGTGAAATGACAGGATTTCAGGGACTGGGATGTCGGGAAGGTTCAGGGAACCAGAAAATGCTTAGGTAACTAAATGGGTAATAAAAATGGGGAAAATTCTCAGATAAGGTTCAGGCATATGAGTAGAATAATAAGGAGTGTCTGAATCACCAAGGTTAAGGGGTGGTTTACCATTTTGTAAAACTAACTTCAGAAAGGTTCAGAATCAATGTAGTTACTAAGATGTGTTAACAAGGGGTGGATGGGATTTAGTCTTAGGACGGGAGTCAGGGCTAAGTTATGCACCAGGGCAAAGGGTAGGTGATGGTTATTGATTCCTGTATACATTGTATGTTTGTGTATCTTTATCTAAGTTTTTGTATGGTTTGCATTGCTTAGGGAATGATTTAGGAATGCCCAAGAGTCCTGTTTTCAGTCTTGTGAAATGAACTACGTGTTATTGCTTGTTAGTTTACAAGTGTTGATTGTTCATTGTTGTGACTGTGGATTTATGTGATATTTGGTCGGCTAGGGTTCCACGCCTGATACGGGTATATATACTAATGGTTGGCTCAGGTACCACGCCTGGTATGAGAAATACTAAGGGTTGGCTCGTGTACCACACCTGGTACAAGTTCTACATTAGTTGGCTCGGTACCACGACTGGTATGGGTTGTTTAATTGCATTGTTGTTTGCTTTCGATGGTTCCATGAGTGTACCAGATTGATTATTAAATTTTTGATTGATTACATTGGTCCTTGAGAGGCTGGGTTATTACACTTAAATGTGGGGATAGTCCTGGGGTGGACCGGGCATCGCATGTTAACACTTAGTGTTGGTCTAGGGATCCTTGATTGGTTCAGGTAATGAAAAGGGGTAAATGTCATGTTTATTATTGTTGTTAAATGACTGTTGAACCTTTTCTCTGTGGTTGATAAGTAAAAAAGTAGACTGAGAGTCTGGAGTTGTGCTTCTGGCTGTTATTATATTGTCGCACTGCTTTACTCAGTGCGGGTGTACTTATTGTTCTTTATATGTTGGGTTCCTGAGAGGGCTGAGATGTATTATTATTTTGCGTATAGTTGGTCCTTGAAGGGATGGGTTAGTGTGCTTAAGTGACAATGTGGTTCTTCTAAGAATTGGGACTGTATTTTATTGGAATAGACGATGTACTAGGGATCCTTTCTTGGTCTGGGTTATGTGCAAAGGATAAATCTTTGTTGTCACTGGGAATTGTCAATGTCGGTTAGACTTGTTGCATACATTGATAAACTAAGGGAGAGACTTGTGGTCTGGTAATAACATTGGTTGTTGTCACTTGCGCAGTATGGACCTGGGGTCATTAGAATAGTTTTGTACTAGTAGGTGGTGGTACGACAGTTGTGGTCTATGTCACTAAGTAGTGGGGTTTACTACGAGTTGTTGAGTCATAGTGGTTGATTGGGGTAAAGGAATGGTAGCCCGGGTATGGGCATAGATGTCGAATAATGACAAGGTGAATTGGGAAGTCTAGGTGTCAAGGTGACTTGGGAAAGTCTAGGTGTCAAGGTGACTTGGGAAGTCTAAAGGATAGGAAGGTTATTTACGAAGCAGGTTTTGATAAAGGTGGATGTGAAAGGGGTTGGAGTATTTAACTCATGTATTTACCTTGATTTCTTATATGATGGTAGGAGTGGATTTGGGTTGACCATTGATGCCTACTAGTACGTGTGTTTGTACTGATTCTACTCTTGCTATACTTTTCGGGTATAGTCTAGTTGTAGGGTTAGTGATATTTCACAGGTTCAGGATGATGGTGATTCTCCAGCAACTCCTACTTTTGCTTCTATGGTGGGAGTTGAGTCTTCTTCATTTTGTATCGTCTTGTAGTAGCTCTTGTACCGGCTTAGAATAGATTCTAGGGAAGGTTGATTTCAAAAATTGTAAAAGGTTTCCACATTCTTGTAAACATTTTCATGTATTAAAAAGGTTTATTTCATGGTTTACTTCTTTTTCCGCATTGCCTGTTGGATCGGGTGGTAAGGGTTCTCCTACCTAGGGGGATTAGAGTAGGTGCCCGCACGGCCTGATAGTTGGGTCGTGACAGATGGTATCAGAGCCTAGGTTACCGGTCTCCTAGTACAAGAGCAAATGTCAAATAGAGTCCTATGGATTAGTGTGTTGACGTCCACATCTAATCTTTGGGAAACTATATAGCATTCTAGGAAACATCTCTCTTCTTTCATTCCTTTTCGTGTGGTTCATTCACTTGCTTGTATGGGTTTAATCCAATTGGTATCTCTCGATTCCAATTGGTATCTTAACGAATTGAAGGATGTCATTAGACTCCTGTTGTGATAAGACAAGCAAGGAAAATTAGAACCGGGAAGGTTCCAATTGGTATCTGGCCAGGGAGGCTATGTAAGGGATGGATGAATCAGCTAACGGTCATCCATGAAGCGAATAAAAGGTAATGAAACTGATTTGATCGAGTGTTGGAGCTTGAGACTTGTGATTTTATGTATTACATTATTTGAATGACTGCGATTGTGTGGTGTGTAATTGCTTGAGTTACTTTGAAGTTTTTGGTTAGTGAAGAGTCTTAACTTGGTTATGTGTTAATAATTGAAGGAATTCTTGTTTTGTGATTCATGTGGAAAACATTATGCTAAATGCTGGGCAGGGTCTTATCGTTGGTAAAAATGATAAGGGGAGGTTTCAAGTGGTTGGTATGCGAATAAGTACCAGGGACAAGGGATATTATTGCTTAATAGCGGAAATTATGGTAAGATATGGATGATCGACTAATGGTCATCCATGGGATGAATAGAGAGTAAATTATGTGACTTGATTCCGTTGTAGCCTGAAACTAAATTGTCTGTGTGTTGGAGTGCTTGTATGACTTACTTGGTTGATATGTGATTGGTTGCCTTACTGTGAAATTGTGGGTCTAAAGGTCGTTGTAATTTGAATTGGTATGATTTGGTTTGTGATAAAATGCTATGTGTGTGGAGTTTAAATTTCATAATTTTTTCGGAAAAGGACTCATCATTGGATAAGATGGTGAAGGGAAAGGATTAATGACTGTGGGGAAGCTCTGGTTTCGGGACAGTCAGGATTGGTTGGAAATCATAGAAAGGAAAAGTGGGACTAGTAGTGTACGATAGCTGGAATGTGTTATTATGACTAGTTCTGGTGTGTTTTGTGTTTGACTTTATGGTAATGGGGTGCTAAATTCTCAACTATTCATAGTTGAGGTTGGTCTTGAGGTTATGTTTTAAGACCGTAATGTGTTTTCGATGTTAGCATTGAGAACAGGGAAGGGGAATAAGAGAATTTTCCACAGAATGGTAAATTTTCTGGGCTACTACTTTTGGGGGTTGCAATAGCGGTGTGCAAGTCGCTATAGCGGGATGGGCAGGGCATAATCCCTGTCCTATTTTTCCCCTGTTCTTTCTTTCATTCCCGGGTCATTTTAAATCGCCATTTGAGCTGGGAGCTATTGCAGGAATTATTTAGCATCCATGCACAATAGGAGGAAATGGTAGATATGATAGCCTAGGGTATTGGTGAAATTTTGATTTACCACTGGTGGGAATAGTCACCTATGTAGAATTTGGAAAAATAACCCGTAATTGACTGAGTAGTGTTGGACATTGCTCATAGGCTTATGTCACGACGGTGATTTGACTGGTTTATTATTGATGATCCTTAGTGGTAGGGTCAGTTGAGGGAGTGGGGTTATCAAAAAGAGTCATAAAAATTGTTATCCCTCTGCTCGGTTATGATAATACCAATAATAATGCTCATTGAGTGGTGGGGGTCCATAGCATTGGTTAGGGTGTAAGTACCCGGGTAGAATTCTCCCTAAGATGAGAGTAGAAGAAAACCTCAAGCTAGGATGAGATCCAATAGAATTTTTGTTGTTGCGTGATTTAGAGATACGTGGTATCTCGGGGCACAATGTTGACAGGAGTAAGGTGATATTATAATATGCGAGGGGCATAGTACCCCGTAGGAAACTTTCGGGATGGAGTTTGGGTTAGAAGAACTCCGGGTATAGCAGGAAAGGGGATGCCATGGTGGGAGCTAGTCCCCTTGGCATGGAAAAACTGTTTGTTTGTTAGTTGAATTTATTTTTCTCTGGTGTTTCGATGAGGCCCAGGATTTCTTGGTCACTTGGGGAGGAGTATTAGCCTTATGCAGCTCGAAGGAAGGAATTCCTTGATACAGCGGGAGTGAGTTGAATTTTGATTGAGATGGGTACACCAAGGGATTAAGAAAAGGGGAAAATCTTTCTAAGTGTTAACTTGAGGAGCTACTGGTTCGCGGCCTTCCGCTATAGCGGACGGCCATCCGCCATAGCGGAAAAATATCTGCCGTAGAAGGACCGCAACAGCGGAGCCCAACCACTACAGTGGTACTCATCATCCCAGAAGCTTCAAGGGGTGCAACAATGGCGCCCCTTGACCAAAAATTCCATTTAACAATCCAAGTTCAGATCAGTGCTTCTAAAGTATTCGATTACAGTTTCTACAAAAATTTGGGCATTATAACTCCTAATTTCCGTCCAAATCACAATTTTTACTCAAGAACAACCCTTCACCTCCCCCACCATTTTAGGCCCATTTTTGGCCATAAGTTGCATAATCCTTATGCCCAAAACACTAGGTAGGCATTGTAAACGTGAGGGAAGCATCCATGCTTCGGAAATTCAACAGACAATCAAACCCAAGTTCAAGTTCAAAAACCAACTACAATGTATACCCCAAGTCACTATTTTCTACCACAATGCTATCTATAATCGTTTGGGGAAGTAAAGTAAAAAGTAAGAGTGATTGTTACCTGAAGTTTTCGGCGTTGAAAGCGTGGTGATCGAGAGGAAAAGGGAGATTTTGGGTTGAAAACAGGAGAGAATAGGGAGGAAACCCATTTCTCCCCTATTTCAGTCTGTTGCCAACTGCTATAGCGGTTGGTGTTCCGCCATAGCGGTACTGCTATAGCCCTTTTTTGTCCGGTATAGCGGACATCAATCACTTTTTGGATAGGAAAGCTTTCTCCTGGGTCTTTTCAAATTCCTCCACTCCGACGTGATAGGAGGTCCCAGATTTCTTGGGTACTCAAAATGAGGGACATGTAAATTTTTTTGTGGGTAATCCAAAAATTCTACGAGTGAGCGGGATCATTTAATTACCTTCAAATTGGTGCGATTAATTGAGAGAAGGTTTGGTAATTCACGTAGTTTCGTAAATTACGCGATCACTTGGGACAGTGAGGGTCCCGAGATAGTTCTTTTCATCGTTTAATATTCGAGATCATTCGAGGATGAATGATGCGTAAATTAGTATATATTGTAATGACTAGATCCGTCGTTATTTTAGGAATCACGAAGTCAATTTTTTTGGGAATTAATTAAAATTACGGTTGTTTTAAGTGGGGTGATATGACAGAAAATTTTAGATTTTTGGAAATTGTCTGGGCTGACGTCACTTTGCTATAGTGGTATTTATTCTGCTATAGTGGTACCGCCATAACGGTATTTATTCTGCTATAGTGGTACCACCATAGCGGAAGGTCAACTGCTATAGCAGAGGGACGGGAGGCAATAGTCTCAAGTCGGGTTTTTAATAAAAGAATTCTCTTACTCAGTTGGAAACCATACAAGGGTTTCTCCAAAAACCTTTCTAGGCTACTCCAAGGTTTGGGAGTTATGGGGAGGAGGGATTCCAGCTGAAGGGACGTTAAACTATGGATTTGGGCCTGCAGAACCATCAGGGAACACCTTCACAGAGCCAAAAAGGGCATGGAACAGCTGGTCGGCATCCAGGTAGGCTAGGTTTTCACTTTTGAGTAGATAGACCTGTTTACATTTGTACTTATTGTATAGTTGAAAAGGAGAATCCATGATTATGCCTCCGAGCACGGAGTCTGGTGGATTCGGTGTTGGTTATGTGTGAACTAGGAATCGATTGGATTGAATGGTGGGAGGATGAAAAATATTTTGGGCTGTTCATGTTGTCTTGGTAGGGTGAAATGATAGGATTTCAGGGACTCAAATGTCGAAAAGGTTCAGGGAACTAAAAAATGCTTGGGTAACTAAATAGGTAATAAAAATGGGGAAAATTCTCAGATAAGGTTCGGGCGTATGAGTAGAATAATAAGGAGTGTCTGAATCACCAAGGTTAAGGGGTGGTTTCCCATTTTGTAACTAACTTCAGAAAGATTCAGAATCAATGTAGTTACTAAGATGTGTTAACAAGGGGTGGATGGGATTTAGTCTTCGGACGGGAGTCAGGGCTAAGTTATGTACCCGGGGAAAGGGTAGGTGACGGTTATTGATTCCTGTATGCATTGTATGTTTGTGTACCTTTGTATAAGAGTTTGTATGGTTAGCATTGCTTAGGAAATAATTTTGGAATACCCAAGAGTCCTGTTTTTAGTCTTGTGAAATGAACTAGGTGTTATTGCTTGTTGTTTACAAGTGTTGATTGTTCATTGTTTGTGACTGTGGATTTATGTGACATTTGGTTGGTTCGGGTACCACTCCTGGTATGGGTATACTAACGGTTATCTCGGGTACCATGCCTGGTATGAGAAATACTAACGATTGGCTCAGGTATCGCGCCTGGTACAGGTTCTACATTGGTTGGCTCGGGTACCACGCCTGGTACGGGTTGTTTAATTGCATTGTTGTTTGCTTTCGATGGATCCATGAGTTTACCGGATTGATTATTGGTCCTTGGGAGGCTGGGTTGTTACACTTAAATATGGGGATGGTCCTGGGGTGGATCGGGCATCGCATGTTAACACTTAGGTGTTGGTCTAGGGATCCTTGATTGGTCCGGGTAATGAAAAGGGGTAAATGTCATGTTTATTATTGTTGTTAAATAATTATTGAACCTGTTCTTTGTGGTTGATAAGTAAAAAGGTAGACTGAGAGTCTGGAGTTATGCTAATGGCTCTTATTATATTGTTGTACTGCGTTACTCAGTGCGGGTGTACTTATTGTTCTTTATATGTTGGGTTCCTGAGAGGGCCGGGATGTATTATTATTTGGCGTATAGTTGGTCCTTGAAGGGATGGGTTAGTGTGCTTAAGTGACAAAGTGGCTCTTCTGAGAATAGGGACCGTATGTTATTGGCATAAATGATGTACTAAGGATCCTTTCTTGGTCTAGGTTATATGCAAAGGATAAATCTTTGTTGTCACTGGGAATTTTCAATGTCGGTTAGACTTGTTGTGTACATTGATAAACTAAGGGAGAGACTTGTGGTTTGGTTATAACATTGGTTGTTGTCACTTACGGAGTATGTCCCTGGGGGTCATTAGAATAGTTTTATACTAGTAGGTGGCAGTACGACAGTTGTGGTCTATGCCACTACGTAGTGGGGTTTACTCTGAGTTGTTGAGTCATAGTGGTTGATTGGGGTAAGGGAATGGTAGCCCAGGTATGGGCATAGATGCCGGGTAATGACAAGGTGACTTGGAAAGTCTAGGTGTCAAGGTGACTTGGAAAAGTCTAGGTGTCAAGGTGACTTGGGAAGTCTAAGGGATAGGAAGGTTGTTTCTAAAGTGGGTTTTTATAAAGGTGGATGTGAAAGGGGTTGGAGTATTTAACTCATGTATTTACCTTGATTTCTTATATAATGGTAGGAGTGAATTCGGGTCGACCGATGATGCCTACCGGTACGTGTATTTGTACTGATTCTACTCTTGCTATACCTTTCGGGTATAGTCTGATTGCAGGGTTGGTGATGTTTCACAGGTTCAAGATGACGGTGATTCTCCAGCAACTCCTACTTTTGCTTCCATGGTGGGAGTTGAGTCTTCTTCATTTTGTATCGTCTTGTAGTAGCTCTTGTACCGGCTTAGACTAGATTCTAGGGAAGGTTGATTTCAAAAATTGTAAAAGGTTTCCACATTCTTGTAAACATTTTCATGTATTAAAAAGGTTTATTTCATGGTTTACTTCTTTTTCCGCATTGCCTGTTGGATCGGGTGGTAAGGGTTCTCCTACCTAGGGGGATTAGAGTAGGTGCCCGCACGGCCTGATAGTTGGGTGATGTTTTAATTATAATACTAATATTTTATTCATGAAAGAGTGATGTTTTAATTATAATACTAATATTTTATTAATTTGTCACGACCTGATTTCTCAGGTCATGATGGCACCTACAACCCCCCAGTAGGCGAACCAATTCCCGTAGCCCAGAACGGTTAGTAATGGGCTACTACCTAACCAAAACGCACCAGCACTCAGAAATAAGCGGAAGAAGAAGGTAAAGATAGACAAAGTGGAATCAAAACTCGAATATAAATACATAAAGGAAACTACACCAACCCCAAGACTTGGTATCAATAGTACAGAAGCTTCTAATAGAATACAAGTGCTAGAAGTAACAAAATACAATACAAATTTGCCTTCGAAAATACAAGGAGCAACAGTACAACAGATGAGATGTAGACAAGCCCCGACCGTCAAGCGCTCACCCTAGTCTCAAAGATCCAAAAGCTGCACGATTCTCCAACGCGATCAACGGTGAAAGCTCAACTAATATCTGCACCAAAAAGTGCAGAAGTGTAGTATGAGCACCAAGACAATGGGTACTCAGTAGGCATCATCGGCCTACTGAGCGCATATAAGATATAAAAGCAGTAAGTAACAGATAGCAAGAAAGCAGTCACTGAAGCAATAAGCAAGGTACAAGGAGCTATCACAGATCATCCATACGCAAGAGCTACAAGTAACATATGCTAGCACAGAGACACAATTACACAGAATCACAGGTGAAGGAAAGGAGAACACACATGGAGTCCTTGCACAACAATATAAGTAAGTAAAGAGAGAGAGAGAGTGTTTGAGAAAATGGCGGTATACCGGTAACCTCAAGTAAAGGAAAAGAAGGGAAGCAGTCTATCATACTCAAAAGTGGAATCAACAAGTATAAGGAAATCACAACACCAATCCAATTACATGATAGCATAACCAGGAATCACCTCACAAGTACCACCCTAGGATGAAGTAACTAGACCATAATGACCCAGAGATACCACTCAGCTTCCCACAAGAATAGAACCAGAATCTCACACTCTTCTCAGAAGGCCACACAAAAGTGCCTTAATAAGATAGGACTCCCTAGCCCTCTCAATAATCAGACGTCCCACAATCGAAACCTCAACAGGTTACCCATCACTAATCCTTCGCTAACCGAGTGCCAAGACAAGCTCTAAATAAAGACATGAGTAAATATAGTCTACCTACAGTCCCAACGGCCGCCCATACAACCGAGGAATGCAATCAAGTAAAAACAAACCCTCCGGCATCCCATACTACCGGAGCGTACACTGAACACATAACAAACAAAGGTGGAATCCAATGCATGATATAATATGATATGTGAAATCGAACCTCTGTATGTACCTCCTCCGGTGCCGATCGGGCCCAACAGGCAGGTTCCATGGAAGGACTCAGCCCTTATACCTCTATTCCACCATAAACCCTTCCCTCTGGCACACGCAGCCCGAAGCCCTAGGCTCGGAGCGACAAGGTCCATGGAGGTCCCCGACCCCATACTAAAATTCAGTATCAAGACATGTCATCCGGAAGCAAGTCCGGGATCAAGATAGAGACCCAGTCTTGAATATGCATGCCCAGACCCCGTCCAGGACTAAAGCAGTAGAAAATACCTCAAAAACCACTCCAAGGATGCCCGAGCGTAACTTGGTCTAAAACTGTAGTAAATCAAATCTAGTGCTCCACCCTGCAGAGACTAGTATCAGTAATAAAATCAAGTCTGGTGCTATGCCCCGCAGAGACTAGTACCAGTAGTAAAATCAGTGTGAAAACATTCAAAAATCCCCTTTTCTATCATCAACATTACCAAAAATGGGCCCCCAGAGCCATGCAAATTTAGGAAAACTGTCGATAGTGGCTCGCAGCTAAAACTGTAGTAAAACATGCAGGGGAAAACCTTTTTTATGGATGATATGCTCGCACACAAATATAAAAGTAGCCAAACGGCTCACAATAACTCCTATCCGCCCTGCACAGGCCCAGCAGCTACTCGGCAGACATAATCAGCCTAAAAGGATAATCTCCATGTCTGGGACTCGCGGACATTCCCCAATAACCCATCATCTATGTTCCAGAGTCAATACAAGGCCACACAGGACCACGAGGGTAATGTACAATACTACACGAATACTACAAACAAGGCATGAAATAATGGATGAACAAGGTGGACAAGGTCTGGGGTACCAACCTATAATAAGTCACCCAAGGATGTTAATTAATGCAGTTATAGCCTATATACGCAGAGTCTAGATAGGGGAAAGCCATAACCTACCTGTCATCCGATAACTAGCTATGGGAACGACATCGTCCTGGCTTGAACTGCTCCAGGAAGCTCCGAATTACACAAAAAAATACTTTCAACTGAAGCCACAAAGGTGTCTCTATGAAGCCTGACTAACCAAGGTAATGGAACAATTACCAGAATCGACAAGGCTGCAAGAACGAGCCATAGCCAATTGATAAGGTGTTAATGTCACACTCGCGACCAGCCAAATCCAAAGTATAAAGTGAGACCAATAACAGTAAGAAATGACAGCTAAATCCAACAACAATATGCAACCCACATCTCAAAGGAGCGACGAGCTCCCGAGGCACTATTTAAAGGCGTACTTCATGTCATTCAATCCAATAACCATCGTCCGTGACTCCAATACGAGTCACACAAATCCCCAATACCTCCAACACCGTAACACCATCAACATACAACAATAACAACCCAATTTAATATGACAAAGGGGCTGCCCGGAGCCACGGATCCAAAATACCACTTCGTGGCTCAAAAATCCGTAAAACAATACTAGAACATGAAATTACGAAGGAGGGTCATAGGAGGAAGGTTACCTCGACAAAAAACAATGGAAATACCAAGCTAAACATGCTGTTATAAGGACCCACCACGAGCCATAACAATATACAACAAATTGATTCTAAAGCTCTAATTAAGAATGAGTCGAGGATTTAGAACTCTTACCTTCCGATA
Source organism: Jaltomata sinuosa (assembly GCA_003996215.1). Lineage (NCBI taxonomy): Eukaryota > Viridiplantae > Streptophyta > Magnoliopsida > Solanales > Solanaceae > Jaltomata > Jaltomata sinuosa. The sequence continues at coordinate 293,065 of QJPP01001330.1, read as the reverse complement.
ATCAAATGATAATACCATAAAAATATCAGTTCCACTACATGCCTCCTTGTAGTAGCAACAAACGGAGCCAAACAACGAGAAAACTATATCACGATGATAAGATCGCGATGTAGAGCAACTTTCGTTAAACTTCCGAATTGAAAGCATCAAAGTCCATGGAGTACTTATGGACTTTCCCTCTGATTTTATAAGAATTTTGGGTGAAAATAATGAGTTAAAACGAAGGGGAAATCAGCTTTAATAAGCAAAACCGACTTAAGATAGGGGCCCCCACCTTGATGTGCCTTCTTGCGCAATCTTACAAAAATATGAATATCTCTCTATTCTGAAGTCGTATGGACGATCGGTTTAGTGCGTTGGAAACTAAACTCATAGACCTTCGATTTGGTATATTTGGGGCCCACTAATTCTTTATAGATTGGGAGAAACACCCAAAGACATTTAACCCAAATTTAAAGAGAATTCCTTAAAGGAATTTACAATTCCTTAAAGGAATTTACAATAACTTTTTTTGACTTTTGTTTCGCAACTTGCTTGACTTCAAAACTTATCATACGACCATTTTGCGATTATAATACCTCATAAAACATCCTTCTTAGTATATTATACACTATTAGTCTTACCCCAAAGGTACAGGTTACTTTAAACCTTCCAAATGGGCGAGGTGTTACACGAGGCATTTCTTTAATTCAAACTTTTGTGTAAGGGATTCCTTTGACCTAGAAACTTGATTAAATTCTTTGATATTACCAAGGATGTTGACGGAAGTCAACGATTTCCAAAGTTGAAGCTCTAAAATGAAGAACGGCCATAAAGACCAAACAAACGGCCTGGGCACCGAACTACCAATCCCGACAAGACATAAATGACTTGGGGCCGCTACAGGCAAGCTCTAATGGTACAAGAAAGGCGAAGATGTGTAAATGACCGAAAGGTTCATTACATCATCCACTACTAAAAAGACATTCGTCCCTGATAGTCAGGAAAGAAGAAAATACTAGAGATTTAAGAATAGCGGATACAACGCAAACACTACTCTCTCAGACAATCCGGGTAACCTCCGCGACCGGACGACACCCAACACAACAGAACTAAAGAAAGCAACCAAGCCTTAATTTCTTACTAGCCAAGCTAGATTTCAACCTCCAAAGATCTGCCAATCCAAACTGAACCTCAAGAATCTCAACTGAAAAGCACCGACACAACACCAAAACCAGAGCACCACGACGATCAACATATAAAACTCGAATCCTTAAAACCATACCAAGTTTACCAGAAAATCCATCAACCCAAAACTCTAACTCATGAACCTGCTGTTCTGCAAAACCCTTTTTTTTATTCTGAACGGAATCCTTTAGCACCACAAACAGGAAGCTGCATACAAGTTGAACACCCAAACCACCCTTGAAGCATCAACTGACACACTGGAGACCCATAGTTCTCGCTTATACTTTACCACGAATGAAGTCACCCATTTTATTCAAACTTATTTCAAGCCAAGATATAGGCTACTAGCCTTTGCCATCCAAGATAACAACCCGTAGCATATCATTGAAAACTAAAGTTACCTGCCCTGACTAACCATAAACCAACGAACGAACACTTTTGCTAACATCAAGCTCGATAAGTGAACCATGCCAGGTCTGAATCAACTGGAAGTGAATGAACCTGGGCAACCTGCCCAAAAGGCCCAAACCAAAACCACGATCCTGTAAGAAGTGTTGTAAGCCTATCACAAAGTCTGTAACCATGAGCCAAGATCCCAACTCTAGAAAACACCGCTGCTACTCCGAACACTCGAACACTATTTGGATGTGACATCACCTTACAAATCTCACCTCAGGAGGAAGTCCACCGTGCCACAAATATCAAGCCCAAACAACCCGAAGGCAAAGAAAAAATGTGCCTGGGGTTCAAAGTTACCATCTAGTAAAAGAAACTTTTGCATATACTTTCAACTCATTCCTTTGGCTCGAATCAACCGCTCTACTGGTTCTGCAAACACCAACAACTTCGAAGCATATATCATAACGAACTTCTAGTCCATACTGGCCGAGTCTAACCAACACTGGAACCCCACATAAACAACAACTCTGGAGGAATCAATTAAACAAGCTTTCAAATCCTCGGAAAATGGATGGTGATTACCAGTCTCTACGTATCATCAGAACTCAAAATAGACTCGCTAGTCTTAACCCGCACAAGCTGACCACATAAAGCATACACCACTGCTGAAGCTCAAACTTACGCCGCTGAGTCTGTCCAACCATGGTAGAAGGACCTCGTATTAACTGGAACACTGCTGAAATCTAGAATATCCCGCCTCTTGTAGAGGTTAGTCAAGGACTAGGTGTCCAAGGCTAATAGTCGCATCCGCAACTGGAGTAAAGAAGCTAAGTTATCCACACCCACTGCCTCCCGGCACTAGGATGCTGCAACCAAATAGAAACTACCATGAACCATCCGATGTAACCTGCCAATCCATGATTCTGAACCCCAACTTTCAAAACTGTCAACCAAAGTCTTGGTCGAACCAGTATGCTGCCAATGAACCCTTAAGAACCCAAGCCAACTAGCCCTGAATATGCAAGTTGCCAACACCATAGCTGCTACTGAAACAAAAACCAATCGATAGAAAACCCACGGCAATGTGTAGACAGCTGAATCGAACCACCAATACACAATCCCAAAGCAAACCTTCATCGCCACCTCAGGTAACTACTAGGACACATAAATACAAACAAAGAGTCATCTCCCTTCTTTTTCAACTAAACAAAAATCCTTTCTTAGCACATACCAAACCTTACAAATCCTTTATCGAATAAGAACCTGAATCCATTACCTTACTACTCATAGCTACATGTCGAACTCAATAAAGCAAGAGAAGAATGGGCCGGATGCCTAACTCACCCAAAATGCTTAGGATACAACCCAACCACGAGATTACGATCAACACTTAGTCGGAAGTGCTATAGTCAAAACCCAATCACGATGCCAACATCAAGAGCTCATTCAAAGAACTACGATTAGGATTTGTTCCAACTGGAGCTGGGGATACAACAAAACACCCAACGGACCAGGAACTGGAGGAGATTATAGGTACAACCCACATACCGGCCAACCTCCTAAGCTAATCAACAAAAAGGGTCGTCTCTAGACACTCGGGAGGCCAAATCGATCTATGCACACTAGCATAACCAATATCTCCCAACTAAGGAAAAATCTCAACTCCAGCCCAACTACCGGTAATATATCAAATCATCACACGGATCTCTAGCCACGCTAGATAACGGCCTAGGCAACAAACATATAGGACCGCTGAACAAGGGCAACTCAACCACAAGTCCAGAATCACAATGAAACCAGGATAACCCAACTAAAAACAGACTAACAAGAACTACCCACGAGCTACAACTCTGGGAAAACACCTATCAAGGCTAACTTACCCCCATCCACTACTAAAGAATAAACCATTAATAAAATAACATATCGGTACTACAATTCGGGTAGCCAAATAACTTAAACAAGTAGCAGGTAGTTATATAAGCAAATAAATGATAGAAGAGATAGAATCACAATGCGAGCAGGACTATCACAAGTTGAAGGTAGAAAAAGCCTAACCTGGAGCAACGATATCAGGAATCTCTACCTCTGGCCCACCAAGAGGAACATTAAGTTGATGGGATCTAACTCTGGACTGAGTGGTCAAAACTGAATGCCCAACCGGCCCTTGCTGTGGACAAGCTCTATAAAGGTGACCAATCTCTCCACAATGATAACAACTAGGCTGTCTGGGATACATAATCATGGGGCAATTCCTAGCAAGGTGCCCACGCTCACCACACCGAAAACATACTCTACCAGATGAAGTTTGACGAGCGAATCTCGCCTCATACTCTAATACCGATAGATAACCCTATTGAAGAACAGGAAGCTCAACCCTAACTGAAGTACCAATCGTAGAACAAGGTACTGAAACACTCACCATAGGACTCAGAGTCCTAGCCATGGTGTTCTAAAGTGCTGAGGTTGCTATAAATCCAATCAGAAGTTGGGCTGACCCCACCCCCATATGGTGCGGTAAACCCTCACTCTGAAGTCCTAGCACTGACGAAAGCATTGAAGCAACAGGCACAGAAGCCTTGGCACCAACCGCTATCGCACTTGCCTGAGGCATCTCAAAATGAATAAACAACCGAAGTTTTAGAAGTCAATAAAGCCAAGAACGCACGATAAGGAGTCAAGAAGATGAAATTTTTCCTAACAATTCCCTGTAGCCTCTCGCAGATAGGATACGGACGTCATCGTACCGATCCACGAGCCTCTACATAGACAGTTGCTTCTGTACCATGACACCGATGAACCTAGAGCTCTGATACCAAGCTGTCACGACCTGATTTCTCAGGTCATAATGGCACCTACAACCCCCCAGTAGGCGAACCAATTTGCGTAACCCAGAATGGTTAGTAATGGGCTACTACCTAACCAAAATACACCAGCACACAGAAATAAGCAAAAGCAGAAGGTAAAGGTAGACAAAGCGGAAGCAAAACTCGAATATAAATACATAAAGGAAACTACACCAACCCCAAGACTTGGTATCAATATTACAGAAGCTTATAATACAATACAAGTGCTAGAAGTAACAAAATACAATACAAATTTGCCTCCGAAAGTACAAGGAGCAAAGTACAACAGATGAGATGTAGACAAGCCCCGACCATCAGGTGCTCACCCTAGTCTCGAAGATCCAAAAGCTGCACGAGTCTCCAATGCGATCAACGGTGAAAGCTCAGCTAATATTTGCACCAAAAAGTGCAAAAGTGTAGTATGAGCACCAAGACAATATGTACTCAGTAGGCATCATCGACCGACTGAGCGCATATAAGATATAAAAGCAGTAAGTAACAGATAGCAAGAAAGCAGTCACTGAAGCAATAAGCAAGGTACAAAGAGCTAGCACAGATCATCCATACGCAAGAGCTACAAGAAACATATGCTAGCACAGAGATACAATTACACAGAATCACAGGTGAAGGAAAGGAGAACTCACCTGGAGTCCTTGCACAACAATATAAGTAAGTAAATAAAGAGAGAGAGTGTTTGAGAAAATGGCGGTATACCGGTAACCTCAAGTAAAGGAAAAGGAGGGAAGCAGTCTATCATACTCAAAAGTAGAATCAACAAGTATAAGAAAATCATAACACCAATCCAATTACATGATAGCATAACCAGGGAATCACCTCACAAGTACCACCTTAGGATGAAGTAACTAGACCATAATGACCTAAAGATACCACTCAGCTTCCCACAAGAATAGAACCAGAATCTCACACTCTGCTCAGAAGGCCACACAAAAGTGCCTCAATAAGATAGGACTCCCTAACCCTCTCAATAATCAGACGTCCCACAATCGAAGCCTCAACAGGTTACCCATCAATAATCCTTCGCTAACCGAGTGCCAAGACAAGCTCTAAATAAAGACATGAGTAAATATAGTCTACCTACAGTCTCAATGGCCTCCCATACAACCAAGGAACGCAATCAAGTAAAAACAAACCCTCCGGCATCCCATACTACCAGAGCGTACACTGAACACATAACAAACAAAGGTGGAATCCAATGCATGATATGATATGTGAAATAAAACCTCTGTATGTACCTCCTCCGGTGCCGATCGGGCCAAGCAGGCAGGTTCCATGAAAGGACTCAGCCCGTATACCTCTACTCCACTGTATACCCTTCCATCCAGCACACGCAGCCCGAAGCCCAGGCCTGGAGCGGCAAAGTCCATGGAGGTCCCCAACCCCATACTAGAACTCAGTATTGAGACATGTCATCCGAAAGCAAGTCCGGGATCAAGATAGAGACCCAGTCTCGAATATGCATGCCCAGACCACGTCCAGGACTAAAGCAGTGGAAAATGCCTCAAAAACTCCTCCAAGGGTGCCCGGGCATAACTGAGTCTAAAACTGTAGTAAATCAAGTCTAGTGCTCCATCCCGCAGAGACTAGTATCAGTAATAAAATCAAGTCTGGTGCTCTGCCCCACAGAGACTAGTACCATTAGTAAAATCAGTGTAAAAACATCCAAAAATCCCTTTTTCTATCATTAACATTACTAAAAAGGGGCCCCCGGGGCTATGCAAATTTAGGAAAACTATCGGTAGTGGCTCGCAGCTAAAACTTTAGCAAAACATGCAGGGGAAAACCTTTTTCATGGATGATATGCTCGCACACAAATATAAAAGTAGCCAAACGGCTCACAATAACTTCTATCTGCCCTACACAAGCCTAACAACTACTCAACAGACATAACCAGCCTAAAAGGATAATCTCCATGTCCAGGACTCGCGGATATTCCCCAATAACCCACCATCTATGTTCTAGAGTCAATACAAGGTCACACAGGACCACGAGGGTAATGTACAATACTACGCGAATACTACAAACAACGCATGAAATAACGGATGAACAAGGTGGATAAGGTCTGGGGTACCAACCTATAATAACCCACCCAAGGATGTTAATTAATGCAGTTATAGCCTATATACGCAGAGTCTAGATAGAGGAAAGCCAAAACCTACCTGTCATCCGATGACTAGCTGCAGGAACGACGTCGTCTAGGCTCGAACTACTCTAGAAAGCTCCGAATTACACAAAAAAAATACTTTCAACTGAAGCCCCAAAGGTGTCTCTATGAAGCCTAACCAACCAAGGTAATGGAACAATTACCAGAATTGACAAGGCTGCAAGAACAAGCCATAGCAAATTGATAAGGTGTTAATGTCACACTCGCGACTAGCCAACTACAAAGTATAAAGTGAGACCAATAACAGTAAGAAATGGTAGCTAAATCCAACAACAATATGCAACCCATATCTCAAAGGAGCGACGAGCTCCCGAGGCACTAATTAATTAAAGGCATACTTCATGTCATTCAATCCAATAACCCTCGTCCGTAACTCCAATACGAGTCACACAAATCCCCAGTACCTCCAACACCGTAACACCATCAACATACAACAATAACAACCCAATTTAATATGACAAAGGGGCTGCCCGGAGCCACGGATCTAAAATACCACTTTGTGGCTCAGAAATCCGTAAAACAATACTAGAGCATGAAATTACGAAGGAGGGTCATAGGAGGAAGGTTACCTCGACAAAAAGCTTTGAAAGACCAAGCTAAACATGCTGTTATAAGGACACACCACGAGCTGTAACAATATACGTCAAGAAAACACGACAAACATGGCAATAACAATAAGTTCTCCTCAGAATTGATTCAAAAGCTCAAATTAAGAATGAGTCGAGGATTTAGAACTCTTACCTTCCAATAATCAAATGATAATACCATAAAAATATCAGTTCCACGAACTGCCTCCTTGCAGTAGCAACAAATGGAGCCAAACGACGAGAAAACTATACCACGACGATGAGCTCGCGATGTAGAGCAACTTTCGTTAAACTTCCGAATTGAAAGCATCAAAGTCCATGGAGTATTTATGGACTCTCCCTCTGATTTTCTAAGAATTTTGGGTGAAAATAATGAGTTAAAACGAAGGGGAAATCATCTTTAATTAGCAAAACCGACTTAGGATAGGGGGGCCCATCTTGACGTGCCTGCTTGCGCAGTCTTACGAAAATGTGAATATCTCTCTATTCTGAAGTCGTATGGACGATCGGTTTAGTGCGTTATAAACTAGACTCGTAGAACTTCGATTTGGTATATTGGGGGCCCACTAATTCTTTATATATTGGGAGAAACACCCCAAGATATTTAACCCAAATTTAAAGAGAATTCCTTAAAGGAATTTACAATAACTTTTTCCGACTTTTGTTTCGCAACTTGCTTGACTTCAAAACTTATCATACGACCATTTTGCAATTATAGTACCTCATAACATATCCTTCTTCGTATATTAGACACTCTTAGTCTTACCCCAAAGGTACGGGTTACTTTAAACCTTCCAAATAGGCGAGGTGTTACACGAGGCATTTCTTTAACTCGAACTTTTGTGTAAGGGATTCGTTTGACCTAGAACCTTGATTAAATTCTTTGATATTACCAAGGATGTTGATGGAAGTCAATGATTTCCAAAGTTGAAGCTCTAAAATGAGGAACGGCCATAAAGACCAAACAAATGGCCTGGGTACCGAACTACCGATCCCGACAAGCCATAAATGACTTGGGGCCGCTACAGGCAAGCTCTAATGGTACAAGAAAGGCGAAAATGTGTAAATGACCGAGAGGGTCATTACATAATTATTTCTTTTTTGAGAGGTAAATTTCATAGTATAGTCATATATTCGAAGAAATTGTGATTCTTTTATTATTTGGAGTTAAAATCTTAGAGTTGATTTGAATCTTATAATAACTTTTATATCATTGCATTTTTTCTACTTGTAAAATGATGTTAGAAGTTTTATTTTCTATGAGTTTCTTTAATCATGTTTTAAATTTTTAAAAATTGTTAATGTATTTCTTTTAGAATTTTTGAGTTATTATACTATTTTACTATATTATAAATTAAAAATTCAAGATCCATGGGGCTTACGCCTCGCCTCGTGCTAAGTAAGACGCCTCGCCTTACACCCCTGCTTTTTAAAACACTGATTGCGATAATATTTTCACTTTACTTCCATAAAATTTATAATTATTGTTTAGAAATATCATTAAATGATCCTGTTGAACATTAACTACGATTAATCTAGCAATTTATGATCAATTTATACGATTAAGATTGACTACATGTATAATTACTCAATGGATAGTTTATTATGATTAAATTGTTGTCTCATTGTTTAACAACACCATTAAACATAACTATTAACCATTAAATCATTGTATTGAATATTAAATATGATTAAATTACGTAATCCATGGTCTAGTCACTCTATTGATCATTCAATTCAATTAAAGTTGACTCTCTCTATTGTTACGATCCGATTTCTTGGTCATGATGACACCTACAACCCCCCAGTAGGCGAATCAATCCTCGTAGCTCGGAACAATTAGTAATAGGCTACTATCTAGCAAGTAAGCAAAAGAACAGTAAGAAAATGCGAAAGCAAGGGCGATAAGCAAAGAAAGTAGGCCATGCAAGATTTAGAAAACCATGTAAGGTAGTCCCGAAGCCATAAATCGTAGTAAAATCATGTAGAAATCCATTTATATGCAGGATAATGGCATGATCAACCACAATCTGTAGCCCAACAACTCACAATCAACTTATTGGCCCTGCACAGGCCCCAATCATTCTACAACACGGATAGCCAGGTCTATAACAATAATAACAATGTTCGGGACTTACGAACATTCCCAATAACCCACCATTTATGTTCCAGAGTCAATACAAGGTCACACAGGACCACAAGGGTGATAACATCATCTATAACAAATACTACAAACATCGGAGGAAAGAAATGAGTCGGACATGAAAAAGTGGTTAAGATCTGTGGTACAAAGCTATAAACCCAACCCAAGGATGCTAATTAGTACAATTTTATCCTATATATGCAAAGTCTAGAGGGAATAGACCATAACCTACCTGTTGTCCGATGACAAGCTGCTGGAACGATGATGTCCAAGAAAGAACTGCTTCGATAAACTCCAAACAATAATCAAACTATCATAACATAAATAACACATTAAAATGAGACTAATGATACCCATATTGCTATAACTATAGCTGGACTGAAAATTCGGGTCAAAAGAGGGCCCGTGGGGCCTACAACCCGAAATCAAAAATGGAAAGAAGCATGATGACCACAATAATACTAAGAAGGCATGCTCCAATATTTGGAGAATTTTGGCTAAGGGAAATGCACAAAACAGCCTGCTCAAGTAGGAGTTTGAAGAATGAAAAACCAGAAATTGAGCAAGAACAACTAACCACAACGAGGGAAAATACGCCAAGGAAGTGAAATCAATGAACCCACGGAGCATGCAATCTCAAGAGAACATATTCTACAAGGAATTTCCAAGTTTCAAGAATCAACTATAATGGAGGTTGTCACAATGGAGGAGAATCAAGCTTTGGGGAAGAAGAACTTACCAATTAATCAAGGGAGCAAGACTTTCCCACACTACAATGAATTCCCAAGGCTAGGAACAAAATGGAGCACTTTGGTGGAGAGAAATTTCACTTTGGAGTTGGGAAAATGTAAGAAATTAAGCTAGAAAAATTAAAGCCAAGAATTAAATAGATGCTGGCACGCTGGAGGAAGCCAGGCGCCAGAAGGGTGCTATCCGCTGGCCGATAAGGACGTGCGCGCGCGCTATCGTGAAGGGACGATGCCATCACACAGGCGGGCTGCAGGCGCTGAGTCGTGATCAAGCTGGCCTTGGCACGATTGCACTGAAGGCTGGCTTGCAACAGAAATCTGCAACTTTCTAAGACTTCTACGGGGTATTCCGGGTATAATCGAAACCCAATACTCAAAAACTAATCATGCTAATAGAGTGGAAATGACATTCTAGACTAAATGGAATCGATGAAACTTCCATACGAGGTCATTCCGGAGAAATGTTGACCTAAGTCAACACTAATTAAACCAACCAACTAGCCAACATGATCTCGGCTCCTCGAGACCTAAGCCAACCACCAACCTAACCTAAACTCATCATTCCAGAGTTGATGGAATCGTAAGATTTTGAATCTGACGCTCTGATCATCAAAAGTTTACCCAAGTTACACTTTCAACTCCAAATGGCCTAAAAATAGAAAACCTAACACAAAACCCACACCGGAAGTTCTCAGGCCCTGACTTAAGGTCTATCCAGACCAAACTCCATGCTTTGGAGCTAACGGAACTGTCGGAATGCAATTCTGAGCACGTTAGCTATGAATGTTGACTAAAGTCAATGATATCCTAAGTTAAAGCTCTAAAATAGGGAAACAACCATAACGACCAAACGAACGGCCAGGGCACCAAACCACCAGTCCCATCAAGTCATAAATGACTTAGGGCTGCTATATGCAAGCTCTAATAGTACAAGAAAAGAGTAAATATGGGAATGACTGGAATGGTCATTATATCATCCACTACTAAAAAGGACTTTCGTCCTTGAAAGTCAAGAAGAGGGAGTACCTGAAGGCTCAAACAGCTGTCGATACTGAGCCCCCATATCTCTCTCGGTCTCCCAGGTAGCCTCCTCGACCAGACAATGCCTCCACTGAAATTTCACCCCCAAAATCTCCCTAGACCTCAATCTCCTAACATCTCTGGCCAGAATAGTTATCAGCTCCTTAACAAATGCCAAACTCTCATCCAACTAAACCGAATTTCACCGCAGCATATAAGATTCATCTGGAACATACCGTCTCAACATTGACACATAAAATACAGGATGCATGGATGAAAATATCAGAGGCAAAGCTAATTGATATGCCAACACTACTAACCCTCTAGAGAATCTCACATGGCACAATGTACCTGGGGCTAAGCTTGCCCCACTGACCAAATCTCATCACACCCTTCATGGGCGACACATGAAGGAATACCAAGTCACCAATACTAAACTCCAAGGCATGAAGTCTATATCAGCATAGATATTCTGCCCGCTCTGAGCTACTCGAAGTATATCCTGGATCACTCAGACTCGGTCTAAGAAATCTCAAAGAAAATCTATACTCTACGGCCTTGACTCCAAACTATCAAATAAACCAACCAGCGATCTGCAATGCCTACCATACAATGCCTCGAAGGTGCCATGCCAATGCTCGAATGAAAGCTATTATTGTAAGAAAACTCATCCAAAGGCACAAACTGATCCCAAGAACCTCCAAAGTTAAGAACACAAGCCCAAAGCATGTCCTCCAAGACCTGAATAGTCCTCTCGAACTGGCTATCTGTCAGAGGGTGGAATGCAGTACTAAGCTGAACCTCTATACCCAAATCTCGCTGAATAGCCCTCCAAAACTGAGATGGGAACTGAGTGCTGCGGTCTAAAATGATAGAAACTGGGACCCCGTGCAACTGAACAATCTCACGAAGGTAAACCTATGCTAACCACTTTGCACCATAGGAAGTTTGAACCGGCAAGAAGTGTGCTAACTTAGTCAGTCTATCAATAATTGCCCAGATAGAATCAAACCCTCAAGAAGTACGAGGCAAACCAATTAAGAAGTCCATAGTAATCCCTTCCCACTTCCACTCAAGAATGGGAAGTCACTGCATCAAACCACCAGGTCTTATGTGCTTGAACTTAACCTGTTGACAGTTCAAGCACTGAGATATGAACTTCGCTATGTCCCGCTTCATACCACTCCACCAGTAAAGCTACCTCAAATCTCTATACATCTTCACTACGCTAGGATGAATAGAGTATCTAGAACAATGTGTCTCACAGAGTATCAAATGTATCAAATCCCTAACTCTCGAAACACAAAGGCAACTGTCAAACCTCAGAATACCATCAGAACCCAAAGTAGCTCGACTGGCCTCACCCCGAACTACCTGATCACGAAGGTCACATAACCTCTGATCCTCAAATTGTCAGCTCTAAATCTGGTCAACTAGAGTAGAATGAACCTCAATACTAGAAAGAACTCTGCTAGGATCCGACAAGTCAAGCCTAAACAAACGGTTAGCCAAGGACTGGATTTCTAGGGCCAATGGTCGCTCAGAAACTAAAAGTGAAGCTAGGCTGCCCATACTCCCCATATTCTGACTCAAGGCATCCGCCACCATATTTGCCTTGTCCAAATGATAAAGAATGGTGAAATCATAGTCCTTTAGTCACTCAATCCATCTCCTCTACCTCAAGTTCAGCTCTCGCTGACTCATAAAGTACTAAAGACTATGATGATCGGTGAATATCTTACAATGAACTCTGTACAAGTAGTGCCTCCAGATCTTGAGTGCAAAGACTATCGCTGCGAACTCTAAGTCATGAGTGGGGTAGTTGCACTCGTGAACCTTCAACTGCCTCAATGCATATTCTATCACTTGACCCTGCTACATCAACACACAACCAAGACCAACCTCAGAAGAATCATAATACACGGAGAAACTCTTACCCTCAACCGGCAAAGTCAACACTGTAGTTGAAGTCAATAAGGCCTTAAACCTCTAGAAGCAATCCTCACACTAATCTGACCACTGAAATGGAATATCGTTCCTAGTCAGCATAGACATGGGTGCTACTATGGAAGAAAATCCCTCAACGAACCATCTTTTGTACCCCACTAACGCAACAAAGCTGCAAAAATCGGTAGGAGTAGTAGATCTAGGCCAGTCACGAATCGCTGAAATCTTACCCGGATCAACTCTAATCCTATCCTTAGACACCACGAGTCCTAGGAATACAACTGAATCATACCAAAACTCGCACTTTGAGAACGTGGCATAATGCCGGTTATCTCTCAAAGTCTAAAGTACAATCCTCAAGTGCTGCTCATGCTCATCTCTTCTCCTTGAGTATATCAGGATGTCATCAATGAAGACTATCATGAATCTATCCAAATACGGGCTAAGAACCCTTTGCATCAAGTCCATGAAAGCTACAGGGGCATTAGTCAACCAAAAAGACATCACCAGGAACTCATAATGGCCATAACATGTCTTGAATGTTGTCTTAGGGATGTCCTCCGCCCTAATCCTCAATTGGTGGTAGCCAGACCTCAGATCAATCTTCAAAAACACCATTGAACCCTAAAGCTGATCAAAAAAGTCATTAATCCGTGGCATCAGATACCTATTCTTCACAGTCACCTTATTCAGCTGCCGATAATCAATACATATCCGCATCAACCCATTTTTCTTCTTCACAAATAGAGCTGGAGCACCCCAAGGTGACACACTCGGCCTAATGAACCCCTTAGCTAACTAATCCTAGAGCTGCTTCTTAAGCTCCCTCAATTCAGTTGGTGCTATACGGTACGAAGAAATAGAAATGGGCCTGGTGCCCGACTCTAACTCGATAGCTAAATCAACATCCCTCTCTGGTAAAAGGCCTGGCAGGTCATTAGGGAACATATTTAGGAAGTTTCTAACCACTGGAACAGACTCAAGAGAAGAAAGGTCAGCACTAGAATCTCAGACATATGCTAGATAAGACAAACACCCCCAAGAAATAAACTTCCTAGCTCGAAGACAAGAGATGATCCCAGATGGTCCGTGGTTAACAGAAACTTGGCACACAACCGGGGATACACCAGGCATGGCTATGGTAACAGTCATGGCATAACAATCCAAAACCGCATGGTGAGGGGATAGCCAGTCCATGCCCAGTATCACATCAAAATCTAACATATCAAGGATCATCAAATCACCCCAAGTCTCCAAATCACCAACATAAATCATACATGATCTCATAATCTGATTCACTACTAAAGAATCTCCTACTGGGGTCGAAACAGATACATGCATAAATAATGACTCACTAGCCAACCCCAAACAAGGCACAAAGTAGGTAGACACATACGAACAAGTAGATCCAGGATCAAATAAAGCCATAGCTGACTGACGGCATACAAAAATCATACCTGTAATCACAGCATCTGAGGCCTCTGCCTTTGGTCTTCCAGGGACTGTATAGAACTAACGATGACCTCCACCTGCCTAACCGCCATCCCTACCACCTGCTTTTCCATGTGAGGCACCACCTCTAGCCTGACCACCACCTCCTCTAACCGATGGCTAAACTACTCGCAAAGGATCGACCAACTGAGTGACTGACTGAACTGTACCCTGCTGGGGGAAATCTCTAGAATAATGGCCAAAAACACCATAATCATAGAAAGGACTTGACGGCCTGAACTGCTGAGATGTACCAGCAAAACATGTATGGCCACCACAGCATGATGCCCCAGAAGCTTCACTCCTCCAAGACTGACCCTGCTCAAACTAAGAACTACTTGAAGTCTGAAGTAAAGCCTGAATTGGTCGACTGGACTGAACCTGGTCCTGCTGTGGCTGATAACACCAACCCCACTGTCCTGAACCTTTACCACTATGATGAGAACCATTGTAGCTACCCTAATAATGAGGCCTCTTATCTCTGGCCCCCAGATCATGATGGTGCAAGTCCTCCACAGTACGAACATAGTCTGTGATAGCCTGAAATGATCGACCACTAGCAACTAATATCTTGACTGGCTGTCTAAGCTCTGTCCACAAACCCCAAGCAAACCTATAAATCTTGTCCGGCTTGGTAGGAATGATCATAGCTCTAAATAGAGCAAGCTAGTGGAAGCGAGTATCATACTCATATATAGACATGGATCCCTATGAAAGCCTAGTGAACTACTTCATGTGATGCTCGCGATCACTCTGAGGCAAGAACTTGGCCATAAAGGCATCATAGAACTCGGACCAAGGAAACAGAGGTGATGAAGAGGGTCTGCAAGCAACCTGTGCCCTCTACCATAACTTTGTCCGACCCTGCAGCTGATAAGTAGTATATCTGATCCCGTAAGTCTCTAACAAACCCAAGTGATGTAACATCTCCTCAAAAGTAGCAATGAAGTCATGGGGATCCTGACCTGGCGCACCAGAAAATCTAGGCGGTGCTTATCTAAAAAATCTTCCCCATACCTTTTACTCCATCTCTGTCATAATTAGGCAAGGAGAAAAAGGATGTGGCACACCAAGAACTATAACCTTGGCAAGGGGAGCCACAGTAGCAGGATGCGCTCCTGAACTCTGTGCACCCAGGGCTGCCCCTTGAGAAGATGTCATTGCTACCTCAGAAGGTCGCTCTCCGATCATACCCAAAAGCTATAGAAGTAAACCCTGAATGTCTGAAGACTGTGCTGGGGCTGACACAAAAGCTAACACAAAAATTGGTGTTGAAGCTAGCACTGGAGCTGGTGGCACCTGGGATGTCCCTAGGTCTACGTGCTGGTGCTCAGGATCAATCTCTGGACCATAATCATGCTCGGGCTCTATCTCAACTATAGCAGCTCTAGCAGGAGCCGCTTCTCGGGCATGACCTCTACCTCTACCCTTGCGACCACCCCATCCCCTAGCTGGAGTCAGAGGTGCAGGGGTCGAAGGCTCTTCTCCGCCAGAAGCTGACGATCTCGTATGAACCATCTGCAGAAGAGTGAACTATAACAAGTGAGATTTCAAGAAACTTTCAAGGATACTACCCATGAGACAGAAGAAAGAAAAGTCTATGTTTCCCAAGATATCTCTGCAGCCTCCCAAAGGTTGAGTACGGACGTCTCTGCCCTAATTCACAGGACTCTACTAGACATTGGCTCCTATACTGATGACACTGGTGAACCTAGGCTCTGATACCAAGCTATCACGACCCAATTTCTCAGTCATGATGGCAACTATAACCCCCAGTAGGCGAACCAATCCCCGTAGCCTAGAACGGTTAGTAATAAGCTACTATCTAGTAAGTAAGCGAAAGAACCGTAAGAAAATACGGAAGCAAGGGAGATAAGCAAAGAAAGTAGACAACATGAATATATATAACATATATACGAAAGATAAACCAATTTAAAAGACCTAGTATCATATTATAGAGTTGGAACTACATCAACGGAGTATAAAAGATCCAAAACAATATATATACAGATATCTCTGAATAGTAATAGAGTACATGATACAAAAGATAAACTAAAAGATAAGCTCCGGTCGCCAAGAGCATACCCTTAGTCTAGAATGGTCCAAAAACTCCACGCACGAGGCTCCACGAGCTAACAACGATAGCCAACACTAGGATCTGCACCAAAAGATGCAAAAGTGTAGTATAAGCACCAATTGCAAAGAAATAGGTACCCAGTAGGTACTATAGGCCAACTGGGCACATATAAGATAAAAGAGTACTAATAAGCAGAATAGAAGCAAATAGTCATAGAAAACAATAAATAAGTGCACGGGAGCTAGCATGGAAGGAATACAAGCAGAAAACAACAAACATGGCTAGTTACTGTATATATATACAGCACATACACAGGTGAAAGAAGGAAATAACGCACCTAGGATCCTCGCAACAACAATATATATAAGAAGAGGCTTAGAAATAGGCGGTATACTAGTAACCTCAAGTGAAAAGAGAAGGAAGAAGAAGAATAAAGGTAGTCATACTCGAAAATAAGATTTAATAACCAAACTAAGTATACTAATCTCAAGTCAAGAAACTAACAACCAGCAGCCCAAGATCAACTTTATCAATATCCAATCTCGTATGTAACCACAATAGGAATCAATATCGTGATAGAGTAACAATAAATCTACCTATAGTCCCACAAGTGCCCATATACCCCAGGATCACAAGCAAGTGAAGACAAACCCTCCGGAATCCCATACTACCAGAGCATACACTCAACAAATAGCAAACAAGGGTGGAATCTCACAAAAATAGATGATATGATATGATGTGCTGAACTAAGTGTAATAGTCGTGTCGTATGTTATCCCTTCCCATACCCCAAAGGTCCAATGGAGGTAGAATCCATAGAAGGGATTCCCCCGAGTACCTCTACTCTACCATACACCCCTCTCCGGTCACTCTCAGCCCGTAGCACTTGGTCCAAAATGATAGGGTCCATAGAGGTCTACTCGTAGACCACATACTCAATCTTGAACCTCGATATAACAGTTCAGAGTGTCGCCGGATCCAAACTAGTACCCAAATCTCAACAATGCATGCCTGGATCCTATCCATGCCTAAATCAATGAAATAAGTCTCAAGAACCCCCTTCAAGGGTGCCCGAGCGTATTCGGGTCTAAAACAGTCGTAGATCAAATCTGGTGCTTAGCTTTACCAAGTCTAATATCATTTCTCATCAATAACAAAACAAGTCTAGCACCTTGGCTCAACCGGGTCTAGTATAATGAGGGAAAACTGTGATAAATTTAACTTTTTCTACCCCAAGAAGATCCATTAAAATAGTACCAAACCATTTCATAATCATTTTTACTGAAAAAATGGGCCCCCGAGGCCATGCAAGATTTAAAAACCCATGTAAAGTAGAACCGAAGCCAAAAATCATTGTAAAATCATGTAGAAATCCATTTATATGTATGATAATGGCCTGCTCAACCACAATTAGTATCTCAATGGCTCACAATCAACCTATAGGCCCTGCACATGCTCCAGTCATTCTACAACACAGATAGCAGCTCTATAATAATAATAACGATGTCCAGGACTCACAAATATTACCAATAACCCACCATCTATATTCCAGAGTCAATATAAGGCTACACAGGATCACAAGGGTGATAACGTCATCTATAACAACTACTACAAATATCGGAGGAAAGAAACGAGTCAGACATGAAGAAGCGGTCAAGGTCTGTGGTACAAAGCTAATAAACTCAACCCAAGGATGCCAATTGGTACAATTTTATCCTATATATGCGAAGTCTAAAGGGAATAGAACGTAACCTACCTATCATCCGATGACAAGCTGTTGAAACGATGATGTCCAATCCCGAATCGCTCTGAGAAGCTTCGAATGATAATCAAACTATCATAACATAAATAACACATTCAAATGAGACTAATGATACCTATATTGCTATAATTATAGCCGGGCCAAAAATTTGGGTCAAAAGCAGGCTCGTGGGGCCCATAACTTGAAATCAAAAATGGAAAGAATCACAACGACCACAATAATACTAAGAAGGCATGCTCCAAAATTTGGGCAATTTTGGCCAAAGGAAAGGCACAAAACAGCCTGCTCAAGTAGGAGTTTGAAGATGGAATTTTAAGAATGAAAAACCGTAAATTGAGCAAGAACAACATACCACAACGAGAGAAAATATGCCAAGAAAGCGAAATCAATGAACCCACGGAGTATGCAACCTCAAGAGAACAGATTCTACAAGGAATTTTAAAGCTTAAAGAATCAACAATAATGGAGGTTGTAACAATGTAGGAGAAGCAAGCTTTGGGGAAGAAGAACTTACCAATTAATCAAGGGAGTAAGACTTTCCCACAGTACAATAAATTCCCATAGGCTAGGAACAAAATTGAGCACTTTGGTGGAGAGAAATTTCACTTTGGAGTTGGAAAAATGTAAGAAACTAAGCTAGAAAAATGAAGGAAAAGAATTAAATAGTTGTTGGCATGCTGGTTGTTGACACCTAATTTTTACCCTCCACATTACGAATTAATCTTGAGCCTTTTTAAATTTTAAATAATTTTTGAAATAATTGTTTTTGTAAAAAGGGGATAAAATATTTTCAAATCAACTTTATAATAATTCTGAGTAACAATTTATATTTTTCATATTTAATTATGTGGAATTTATATGAGTTTACTTAAAGAATTATTTTAAAGTTTAATTTCATAAGAGAAGTCTTTTAAGAGATTAAACGCTTGATTTTCCTTTAAATTAATTCAAAATGAGATTAATTGAATAAATTAATTTCATATTTGTTAAGAGAGGTAATTTTGTGTCAAATATGATAATTATTTTAAATTGTTTCAGCTTATTAAAGCTCTAAATTAATTTAAATTGATTCATCCCTAAACCTGTTATTTCAATTATAGCCGAATTTTACTTATTCTTCACCAAATTGGCTATTTTCTAAACCTAAAGTGGCCACATTTTGCAAATGTGGCCACAATCTAAACTCACCCTTATAACCCCTTAATATTTCAGCTGTTTGGGCCCCAAAATCCCTGACCTGCCTTAGCCCAACGTCTATGAGCCGCCCCAGCCCAATCCAAACTCGCCCAACCCGACCCAACTGGCCCAAAACCCCTTATCCGACCTTAACCATTTCTTTCTCTTCTCTTTCTCATTCAATTCAACCAAACGACCCCTTTACTTCTCTCTTCTTCATCTCCTCTCACTCAGAAACCCTAAGCCGCCTCCCTTCTCTCCCTCCTCTGCTCTCACGCGACCCCCAATCTCACTCTTGTTGTACAAAGCAACACGTCTTATACAACACCTCAGCATACCAGTACATCTTCGTCCTTTCTCTTTATCATTTCTCACAAACGACCATCTCAACCCCAACATCAACAGCCTACAACACCTCAGCTTCACCATCCCTTACCCCCATTAAAATTCCCATTTTCATCCCCTTCTCTCCGTTAAAGGTGCACTGGCACGTCCAGAAGCTTCTAGAGGACACCAGGTGTCACCCCTCTCCGCTAAATCCATGAAAACTTGTACAACTTCGTACACGTTTGTTGATGTGAAACATTGCTCCAGTTGAAGAATTTGAATTCCTCAGCAAAATCCCTAAAAAACCCTTTGTTTTCCCCCCCCTTTTTTCACCCTGATTTCTCCTATAAATACCCCCTCTATCTGCATGAAAAAAGAGCTGATTTTGGGGAAAAATTGAGGGTTCTGTAGAATCGATTTCTCTAACCCTACGTAACCGGTCAGCTATTTTAGAGAAAAAACACTTAAAGTTAGATTCTGATGAGTTCTAATCATCAAATCCCGGCGGTCGTAAGAGTTTTTGACAAGCTCGAAATCACAGGTCGCTGCACCTAAAAAGGTATACCCCTTCACTCTCTTCTCTCTTTACTGTTTTCTTTCTTTTTACACTATGTGAGGTCTGAGTTTAGTAAATATGGATTCTGAGCATATGTGTTGTTTTGATGTTGTCTTGCTATGATTTAAGACTGTTGTTGTAATTCTTGAGTAGAAATTTTATTAGAAATCTCGTAGTCTTCATTAGCTTGTCTGGGTTGTGAAACCAGTAGACATGAGTGTAAAATCTATTGTTAAACTCATTGATAAATGCTATGAATATGAGTGTGGAATCTGTTATTAGGATTTAGGATAAGAAATGCTTGATAGATACTTGTCTTTTTCCTGTTTGTCCTTAATTTCTTTTGTCTTGATTTTGTTCTGTTTTCTTCTTCTTCTTCTTCTACTTCTTTTTCCTTAACTGTTTTGTCTATGCTAAAATGGCTATGTGTTGACACCAACTCGTGTATGTGAATTGGTTAAATATTAGATGATGTTTTTCTCATGTTAAGGTTGATGTTTGTTGTAATTTCTGAGTATTGATTCCTCTTGGAAACTTCATAGTTTCACTGGTTTTCTGTAAGACTTGGGTAACATGAAAAATGCTATGAATATAGGTTCAAGACTTGTTGTTGGAACTAGTTGACATGGAATGATCGATTTTGTTCCACCCTTTCCTGTTTTCCCCCTGTTTCTTTTGACTTGATTAAATCTCTTATCCTACTTTTTCTTCCTTCTTCTTTACTATTTTTGATCATGTTAAAATGACTATGTGTGAGGTTTGCTAGTCAAGGTTTAGAGCCTGCCTTGGTTTGGTTTGGAAAATTTGAATCCTATGTTGTTGTATGCATATATTTAAGTGGTATATGAGTTCTTGTTGTGATTAGGAACTAGAGATGTGTCATATCCCTTTATGATATGCTCTTCATCTTTGCAAGTTCCCCTATTCGACACTTTAATAGATACTGATTTCATTGCCCCCTTGTAACATGCTCCACATGAACATTGAAACTAGTGTGATTTGGCTGCTATTTTGGGCATGATATTACTTCAAGTATGGTCTGTTTGCAAAGGCTATGTTAGATTAATAGTTTTGGTTCTTTCCATGATAACATTTCCTCTAGAAACCCCCCTGGCTCTCATATGATTTTCAACTAGTTATACATTTGTGATTGTTGTCTACCCTACTAAAATCTGTCCAGCCTTTTTGTTCCCTCTTCCTGACCTGTTTTTCTTTTGGTAATATATGATATTAAGATCATTTTCCTTAGCTAGCTTTTCCAAACTCTAAGTAATTTGGTGTTAAACTACCCTTAAGATTTTGGTTCAGTAAGTCCTTCTATGGCTAAAATCTGCATTTTTATGTTTAACCTTCAAGATTTGGGGTATTGAATATAACTTAGTGAATAACGAGTATGTTTGGGACTGTTTTGTGCCTCCATGATAACATGTTATGCCTCTCTTCAAAATCTGTGCACATGAGTATATGATTTATTTCCCTTCCTTATCCACCTTGGCTTCTAAAAAATGATAAATTCAAATATAGAGCCTTTGTTGGTGTTTGGGTTGAAGGTTTGAATATTGTGAATATGATCATGATTCTTGTGTGATAAAATTTGTGATTTGTTGTCTTAGACTAGTCTAAATATCTCATTTCATATGTTTAACTTAGTATGAGGTTCTGTGATTACCAGTTAATTTCGAATAAGCCAACTGTTAGGAAATATACTCTTTACATATAAAATCTGTGTATTGCTTGATTATTTTTGCTTAATTTTATTTAGACATATACTAATCTTTTTTTTTACTTCTCTTTTGTGCATGATAATATGGTGGAGTCCAATTGGACTCCCAAAACACCCTTTGCATTTTTCCGTTGGGCCTAGCCCAACATCGTCTGGGTGAGCTTGATTAAGCCCAAAAGGGGCTGAGTTGTGGAAGAAAGGCAGCAGGAGAAGAAGAAAATGGGCCAAGTCCAAGCGGATTTGCACCAACAAAAAGTCCCAAAAATGGATTAAATAAATGAAGAAAATGGGCCAAAGCCCATAATGTCAAGCAGTAGGAGCAGCAGCAGCCCAAAAAGGGAAGAAAATTGAAGGAATGGACCAAGTCCAAAGAACGGTGATGGGCCTAAAGAGGGCCCACACACTAAAAATTAGGACAGGATTAGCTTAGTGATTTAATTATGTCTTTAATTATTAATTAGTTTTAATTGTATAACTTGGACTGACTTTGTAAACTTAGTTGAATTATTCCTAACAAAGTCAATGTTTCTGTTTAAACATCTTTAATATTAATTACTATTTTTTACTTCGACTGTTCTTAAAAGATTTTTGTCAAGTATCAACTCCTTTTTCCTCCATGCGTAAAAACAACTCTTTCGTATATATTATCTCCTTTTAAAATCAACTCTTTATAAAAACAAGATTTTTTTTTTCATACAAACCAATCCCGTTTTCAAAAGTTAGTCACAAGTTAGTTTTTCAAACAAGCCCGGGCAACCGCAAGTTAGCGGATACTCGTGGTGCCTTGACACCCTTCCAAGAGTATTAACCTAAACCCTTACCCTTAATCTCTTAACTTTCGAAACCTTTATCTGTTTTGGGGTTTTAAAAGTTCTTATAAGTTTTTTCTTAGTTTTTGCTTTATAAAATTTAAATGGCGACTCTTGCTTTAAATTGAAGACGTTTTGGAAACTTTAATTAGATTTTCGAAATAATTTTCAATAAACAAAGCCATGTTTTTCCGTCCTTACCAAAAAAGGATCAAAACAGAAATGACGACTCTGCTGGAGATAATTCAACTAGGTTCTAACCTTATTATTTGAAACTAACTTGTTTGACTAACTATTCGGAAATTGTAATAACTAGTAAATTTATTGCTTTCCTTAATTGTTTACTTTTTCCGCAATTATAAACTGTTCATGGCATTTTCTGCCTCTCTTGGCAAAGAATTAGAATGCATTAGGGGTAAAAAGGTGATTACGCAAATCTTTGTGGTCGTTCTTGACAAAACACACAATTTTCGAAACAGACGACTGAAGTAGTTGACTCGCGGTAGGTTAACGGTCACTTGTTGTTTCAAGCTTGGGTTGTCTGCCCGGGTTCCCGGTCAATTTCGAAACCTATTCTAGAAACTCAGGATAGAGCGAAACCAAATCTCGAAAATAGGCATTAGCCTAGGATGTCTTAATATCCAAGGGATATTAAGTCCATTAGTAAACCACCAAAACTTGTCAACGGGTTTCCGACCCAATGATATAGCATCCAACTACGTGTTGTTTGAAAGACATATGTGTTGTAACTGGACTATTGTCCCGGGAATTCGCGGGATCCGACCTTATGCTCCACAAAGGGTTCTTAGACAATTTGGAAGGGTTCAAATCGAGCCAGCGACCGTTCACATGGGTTGCTATGTCATCGACTATGAGGAACATGAAAAAGTCCCGAAAGCTTCGAGGATCCGGCACAACTAGAAGACACTTGAGAAAATAGGTCTAGAGACTTTGGCCCCAGACAGGTTCGATCCCGGGTATGTGGACGGCTATAAGCAGTGGTTAAAGGCAGACATTGCAGAAGTATCTATATCAGAACCATAGGTTGACTCCAGACCCAATCTCCGTCTCCAATTACTGAATCTCCAAGAGGAAATGGCTAGAAGAGAGAGAATTTCTTATGAAAAAAGAAGAAGATCGACGCACTATAGCAGGGTTGACTCAGGAACTCGAAGATATGAGAGTGGGAATAGCCCAGCTTGATTCAAAAATGACCAAGAAAGCCTTAGAGGCCGGGGCATTACCTATGCATGAACAAGTGGTGAAACTCCAGAGCGACATGTGGTTGAGCCAATTCGAGCTTAGGAGCATTGTCGAAGCATCCAAGAGGAACGGGACCGAGGAAGTACCTTCCACATCATATCTTTAGTATCTTCTCCCCTGCGTGGGTTTTATTTCCATGTATGTCTTTACTTTACCTAAATTCTCCCCTGCGTGGGCATGACTTTTGTGCAAATATCCTTTCCCCTAAAATGTATCCCCCTTTCGGCTAGCATTTGTATCCCTTTAAAAGGGAAATTTTCCATATATATATACATGCTATTTTGGGGGAAATAGAATGGTTCAAATATGTCACATACATCTTTCAAACTCGCTAGGCCTAACCTTGGCATAAAAAGGTCACCCAGTTAGGACGCGATATTACTATGATATTATCATGATATTATTGTGATATAAACTGTTTTATGTGCTATATGTGTTGCGTGAATCAAGGAAAAATTGGTCCACTCCATGCCGAAATTTTCTAGAACACCGTAGGCAAAAATATAAGCCCACTATGTAATGTCCGGCCAAAATACTCCAAGTCTTCCAAGTTTCTCCAAAAATCCTAAAGCCTTCTAAAAACTTCCTAAAAAATCTCTGTTCTTTCAGGAAAAGTTGAAATGGAAGCCGTGACTATGCGAGAGAGAATGCTAAGGATCCGAGAGGAAATGGAGGAGGTTCAGAGAAAACATGAGAAAGTCGATCAACTCATGGAAATTGCCTTAGCTCGGTCCAAGGACGTGGAAGAGCAGATCGCCAAGGCTAAAGAGAGGATTTTTGCGATTGACCAAATACTGGGAAAAATCCAGACTAAGACCGAACCAAACTTTGACCTAGAACTCAAAGAACTTCTCCTAAAGTTTGAAGATGTCACTGGTGGGGTGGAGTAGGTCAAAAAAGGGAAGGAAGGAGTAACCGAAGAACCTAAAGACAATAAGCAAATGCCCATGGAGATCACTGCTGAAAGGACCCAACTCTTTGACACGAGAGTCCGCCACTGGACCAAGGTCAAGGGTGATGCTATTTGGCCTTCCAGATTTAGGCCAGGAGGGAAGCATATCACCCTCAAAGTTCACTTCCGTGAATATACCAAAAATCCAAAGGTGATTTTCTGTTCAGAAATTTATGAGACCCTGAAAGCTATGGGGGTCCTGCATCTTGACCAATCTGAGGGATTCAGATATCACCCTCACAATGAGCACAAAGAATGCGCCTATTATCCATATCGCAGAGGACACACTATCGATGAATGCAATTCCCTAAGAGTCCAGATTTATCACATGATCACTAACGGCCAGATAAGCCACATGTGGGGACCCCGAACCATCCTTATTTGTGACCAAGTTGGCTATGGCATGCCCATCACTGAGGAAATGACGATTCATTGCTATGATTTCACTGTCTTCTAGGACACTTACTATGAAATCTAAACTAAGCTGGTCCAAACCAGGATCCTTGAGCCCGTGGAAAGGAAACCGGGGAAGATGCCCAGGGCTTGGCGTCAGGGGAAAGAAGTTTGCCTCTACCACAAAGGGGTCGGAGGCCATGATATCGAGACTTGTCTCCACTTTCGGGTCGATTTGGAATACCTCATTGACATGGGAAAAATCGAGCTAGAGTTTCTCCCTTATCATCCTTGAAGAAAAAATCGAGAAGAGTCTAGAAGATCCCATCATCTAGAGCTGAAAGTAACAGAGTTTTAGCTTTCAGTTTCTTTATTTTTATTTTTGATGTTGTCTTTTACTTTCCCCTTGTATTTAGAATAGTGGATGAAATGAAATGAGACAACTTATCTATCACAAGTTCGAACTACGTACGACCTGAATTCTCCTTCATGAGATACGTAAGCAGCCTTCAAGGCCCGACCCATGTCTTAAAGAAATTTTCATTTCTCCACATCGATGAAGACGACGAAGAGTTCAGGAGAACAATAGGCAGAGATGTTACAAGATCAACAAAATCAACCTTTCCTGACAAAACTTACTTATCCCAAATCAATGGACAAAATCCTGTCCTTTGAAACAATTGAGTCAAAACCACCCGTGGACCAATTTGCCTTGACGAAAAACAAATTTTATGTGTTTAAAAGAAATTTCTATGTGTTTATTTCTTGCTATATATTTTGTATTGTTTATTACTAACGAAACCTAACATAGTGGCCTTTGAGTTGTTTTTCGTTTCAATAGATAAAAGAAACTGGTTTGTGTTGTCGAAAACTGGCTGAACACTCTTACTTCACTCGCTCGAAAGCACGCTTAGGTTCATCCTCTGACCCTCGCTTGTCTGAAGAAAGAATGACTAATAGTGAGGAAGAAAACTCCTTGGCTATAAGGGAGAGCGTCATCGCTGAACAGAATGAAATGATCGCAGAACTTGCGAAGAAATTAGAAAAGATGTAGGAAGAAGTGCAAATGGCAAAAAACATGGCTAGCTTGGCAATCGCCGCCAATACTCCTGCTTTGGGCGACTCTCAGCCCCCTCCTCAAAACCCTCCACTCAATTCTCCGCAAACCAAAAATCAACCAAAAGATATCCCCTCCTCTTTCATTCCCAGGCCTTCAAATGAACTTGTCCACAATAACCCCTCCCTCGTCAGGTCCCTATACCAGATCCATACTCCCCCTGTTCAACATACTAACCAGAATAACAATCCAGGTGCCTATCTCCCACAGAACCCTCCAAACCTCCAGAACACTCCACAAAACACCTACAACTCTCAAAACAACCATCCTAATGTCACCAATGCCGTTAACCCACATAGCTTTACCCCCATATACACAAATACTGCTCCACACATCCATCCCCCACCCGTGCAGAACCTACCCCCCGCTTTTCATACCATAGCAGAACCATACCCCATCCTCCAGGAGAACCCTGAGTTAGATCACTATGAAGAGAAATAAAGAGAATTGAAGACCGCAGAATTGAAATGTGACCTTGATATGGCATAAATAAGGGAGGAAATGGCCCAGATTCGAGAATTGTGAAATTCGCCTTACAAGAAGGGCTACGATTATGATGATCTCTGCATTCACCCTGAGATGAACCTACCAGAAGGATTCAAAATTCCAAAGTTTGAAATCTTCAATGGTGTTGGGAGTCCCGAAGCCCACCTAAGGAGTTACTATGATCAGATGATCGGTGCCCAAAGGAACGACGCCCTGCTAATGAGACTCTTTAGTCGAAGTCTGAATAGAGAGGCATTGGAATGGTTTGCCTCCCAAGAATTGAAAAAGTGGTCCAAGTGGAGAGATATCGCCCGAGACTTCACCCATTGATTTTCATACAATGTAGAAGTCATCCCGGATCGCTATTCCTTGGGATGCATCAGGCAGAAATCCAATGAAGATTTCAGAGATTATGTTTACCGGTGGAGAAAAGAAGTTGCAAGAGTCCGGCCTCCCATGACCGAGGAAGAAATAAGTGCGGTGTTTATGAATGCTCATGAGTTGGAAGTTTATGATAAGATGATATCAGCGGTAAAGGCCCAATTTGCCGACTTAGTCAAAATCGAAGAGATTGTAGAAGAAGGGCTCTGCAGTGGCAAGATCGCCAAGACCCCGGTTTCTTCAGGACCAACCGCCCCCCAAGAAAAAGAGAGAGGAGGTATCTTTGGTGTCTTTTAATCCTAGTCCAAAACCACATAAACCCTTCGGAGCTGGTTATAAGAAGCCACTTGTTCCAACGACCCCTCCCCAGTTCCGCAGAACCCTCAACCTATCTTATATACACAGCCTGTCTACCAAACTCCAATGCCAAATATACAGCCCACATACCAAACTCCAATGCCAAATATACACCCCACATACCAAGCTCTAATTCCAAATATGCAGCCCACCTACCAAACCCCTCCCCAGAATTTTCCAGTGTACCAAATGGCTCCCGAAAATCAGAACAACCACCGGGTTCCTCCTCCCGCTAACCCCGGTCTACCTCTACCTAATTTGGTAAAGAAAGTTCCTCGAACTTTCACTCAATTGGCCGAAACCCGAACTCAGTTGTATGAAAGACTGAAAACTGCCGGATTAGTTCAGCCCATTCAGTATAAACCAGGCAACATCAACTCTCCTTTCTACAAAGCTGATCGACATTGTGCCTATCACTCGGGAGGCACAGGGCATAGTACAGAGGATTGTATCAATCTGAAACACAAGATTCAAGATTTGATCGATCAGAAGGTAGTCACCTTACAGACAGCACCGCCAAATATTAATAACAACCCACTTTCGAATCACGGAAGAGCCACTGTAAACAAGATTAAAATAGAGGAAGAATGGTTTGCAAGCAAGTCCATAGTACTGGCGAGCCCCAGAAAGCCTGAGGAACTAGAAAGGTGTGTAGCTGCTTTGAGCATCGCGAATAAGCCACAATTTGTTGTGTTGGTGCCAACCGAAAAAGAGTTCATAATTGAAGTCACTGCGACTCACGGCATGACAAGATCTGGGAGATGTTATATCCCCAATAATCTGGTAGATGATGCTTATAAGAAGAGTCTGCAGAAAAGGCCAATCACTGAAGGCAAAGCAGAAGAATTTTGGAGGAGGATGCATCCCAAGGAGTATTCGATCGCGAAGCATTTGGAAAAGACCCCAGCTCAGATTTCTATTTGGGCTTTGTTGATGAGTTCCCAATACCACAGACAGGCGTTACTTAAGGTTCTAAATGAAGCTTATGTGCCCACGAGTACCAGTGCAGAAAATTTGACTGCCATGGCAAGCTAAGTCCTGGGAAGCAGTCGCATCTGTTTTGGTGAAGATGAGTTGCCTTTTGAAGGCGTGATGCACAGCAAGTCTCTAGATATCACTATTTAGAGTCAAGAAAAGGTCGTGAATAGGGTACTGATCGATGAAGGATCAAGATTGAACATCTGTCCATTGTCTACACTGACCCAGTTGGAATACGATTTGGGGAAGATTCATCAAAGCAGGATCAATGTGAGAGCCTTTGATGGAGGACAGAGAGATACCCTTGGAGAAGTCAACTTATACATCCATATGGGACCCGCTAAATTTTGGACAGGGTTCCAGGTCATGGATATTACCACTAGTTACAATTTGCTTTTGGGGCGGCCATGGATTCACGAAGCTGGAGCTGTGCCATCTACCCTACACCAGATGCTAAAATTCATTTGGGAAGGGCAGGAAGTAGTGATTCATGGAGAGGGAATCCACCTAAGTCACCCAAACGGCTGTGTCCCCACAATTGAAGAGGTCCCGAGAGGGAGTGACTTCTACACGGTGGAAATTGTGAATGCAAGAGGACCTGGCTCCTCAAACTACCATGCCACCCATTTACAAGATGCTTGTGACCACAATGCTGAGGTGTGGTTATAAACCAGGCTAGGGGTTAGGAAGGAACTTTGACGGTCGGATCGAACCTTTGAGTATCCCTGGACATTTGAGCAAGCACGGATTGGGGTATGTGATCCAAGAAGGTGAAGTCAGCAACAAAGAAAAAAGGCAGTCAGGACTGCCCAAGACACTTCCTTATTGGTATCAATCATTCCAGTGCACATCAGCCCTCCAAGTGATGGGTTGGAGGATGGAATACGGGACCTGTTTAATGAGTGTGATGCTATAGCGGAAGAAGCTCCCGAAATAACCACAATCAAGAACATCAAACCTGGCGAGAAGTTGCAAAACTGGGTCGCCACTCCCTTGGCTACTCTCCACTCGGCTGGTAATAATAAGATAAAACCTGCCACTGTCATGTCATGTGAAGAGCTTAACGAATAAACTAATTTAGATGAGGATGATTTCGAGGAATATGATGAGGAAACTATGGTTCCTAAGGAAATGATAGGAGAACTAAAAGACTTTGAGAACCGAGAAAATCTTAATCTAGAGGAAACTGAGACGGTCAATCTAGGAGACAACCAAAAGGTCAGAGAAACCAGGATCAGTGTCCATCTGACAGAAGCATAGAATAAGGAACTCATTAAGTTGCTCCGAGAGTACATTGATATATTTTCCTGGGCCTACAGCGATATGCCAGGGCTAAGCACAGACATAGTCTCCCATAAGCTTCCAAGCTTCCCATTAATCCAGGGTTTGATCCCATCAAGCGGAAGATTCAAAAGTTCAAGCCATATCTAAGTCTGAGAATCAAGGAAGAAGTGACCAAACAAATTCAGTCCGAAGTTGTGAAAGTCACAAAATATCCGACTTGGTTGGCCAACATCATCCTAGTTCCTAAGAAAGATGGGAAGATTAGAATCTGCGTCGATTATCGAGACCTGAATAGGCCAGTCCCAAGGACAACTTTCCATTGCCCAATATTTATATCCTTATCGACAGCTGTATGAAGCACGAGATGCAGTCATTCGTGGATTGTTTCGCCGGGTACCATCTTAATGGATGAAGAAAATGCGGAAAAAATAGTCTTTATCACCCCCTAGGGTATCTACCATTACCGAGTAATGCCATTTGGTCTCAAAAATGCAGGTGCTACTTATATGCGAGCCATGACAACCATTTTTCATGATATGATTCACAAAGAGATCGAGGTATATATGGATGATGTGATTGTCAAATCCCGCAAGAGTTCAGATCACTTAACTCATCTAAGGAGGTTCTTTGACCGACTGAGTAAATACAACCTAAAGTTGAACCCTGCAAAGTATGCTTTTGGAGTACCAGCTGGCAAGCTGTTGGGATTTATAGTCAGTAGAAGGGGCATTGAGCTCGACCCTTCAAAGATCAGAGCAATTCAGGAGTTGCCTCCCCCGAAAACCAAGAAAGAGGTCATGAGTTTCCTGGGAAGGTTGAATTATATTAGTCAGTTCGTAGCTCAATCAACGGTTATTTGTCAACCAATTTTCAAGTAATTGAAGATAGATGCATCGACTAGTTAGACCAAGGAGTGCCAGCAAGATTTTGATCATATCAAGGACTACTTGTCCAGTCCTTTGATATTGGTTCCTCCAAGAGAAGGGAGCCCGTTATTGTTGTACTTGTCAATTTCAGAAAATGCCTTCGGGTGTGTCCTGGGATAACATGATGAAATTGGAAAGAAGGAACGAGCGATTTATTATCTGAGTAAGAAATTCACTCCGTGCGAGGCTCGTTATACTTTGTTAGAAAAGACTTGTTGTGCTTTGAATTGTGTCGCCCAGAAGTTAAGGCATTATCTGTCTTCCTATACGACATATCTCATTTCCAGAATGGATCCCCTGAAGTACATATTCCAAAAGGCCATGCCTACAGGGAAGTTGGCCAAATGGCAGATGTTGCTATGTGAGTTCGACATCATATATGTGACTCAAAAAGCAATCAAGGGACAAGCCTTAGCAGATCATTTAGCAGAAAATACAGTTGATGAAGATTATGAACCGCTCCAAACTTACTTCCCCGATGAAGAGATTATGTTTGTAGGTGAGGATATTGCTGAGTCATACCCCGGTTGGAGATTGTTCTTCGACGGAGCGGTCAACTTCAAAGGTTCGGGCATTAGGAGCAGTCTTGGTATTAGAAATTGGCCAGCACTATCCGGTGATAGCCAAACTCCATTTCCGTGAACTAGCAACATGGCCGAGTATGAAGCTTGTATTCTCGGTATCCAACTAGCTATTGATATGAATGTCCAAGAACTCTTGGTTATTGGTGATTCTGATTTGCTAATTCACCTAGTTCAAGGTGAGTGGGCTATGAAGAACCCCAAAATCGTGTCGTACGTGAAGATGGTCCAAAATTTGTGCAAGATATTCAGGAATATTGAGTTCAAGCATACTTTGAGGATTCTGAATGAGTTTGTCGATGCCTGGCAACCATATCCTCCATGATTCAACATCCCGATCAGAATTATATCGATCCGTTGATAATAGGTCTCAAAAAACAACTTGCACACTGTGCGCAAGTCGAAGCAGAATCACACAGAAAACCATGGTATTATGATATCAAGAGGTATCTAGAAGTTGGAGTCTATCTCGAAGATGTGACCGCCAACCAAAAGAAAACCATTCGCCAAATGGCCAACAACTTTTTCCTAAATGGATAAATCCTGTATAGGAGGACTCCGGACCTTGGATTCTTAAGATGTGTTGATTAGGTTGAAGCCACAAGATTATTGGAAGAGGTACACGCTGGAGTGTGTGGTCCCCACATGAATGGGTTCACCCTAACCAAAAAGATTTTGCGAACTGGATACTTTTGGATGACCATGGAAAATGATTGTAGAAAGTTTGTGCAAAAATGTCACAAGTGCCAGATCCACAGAGATTTGATTCGAGTGCCACCTAGCGAGCTTTACGCTATGAGCGCACCTTGGCTTTTTGTAGCCTGGGGCATGGATGTCATTGGTCCCGTAGAGACGTCTACCTCAAATGGACACAGATTCATTTTGGTAGCTATTGATTACTTCACCAAGTGGGTAGAAGCTGCTTCTTACAAGTCTGTGACCAAGAAGGTTGTAGCCGATTTTGTTAAAAACAACCTAATCTGCCGATTCGGGATCCCCGAGTCAATTATTACTGACAACGAAACAAATCTGAACAGCCACTTGATGAAAGAAATATGTGAGCAATTCAAGATCACTCACCATAATTCAACCGCATACCGGCCACAAATGAATGGAGCTGTGGAAGCAGCCAACAAGAATATCAAGAAGATCTTGAGAAAAATGGTCGACCATCATCGATATTGGCATGAGATGTTGCCTTATGATTTATTGGGATACCAGACGACCGTCAGGACTTTAACCGGGGAGACCCCTTATATGTTGGTGTATGGGTCGGAAGTAGTGATACCTGCGGAAGTTGAAATACCGTCTCTTAAGATCATTCGAGAAGCCGGACTGAACAATGAAGAATGGGTTCGTGCCCGTCATGAGCAACTCATATTGATTGATGAGAAAAGGATAAGTTTTGTATGCCATGGTCAGTTGTACCAGCAAAGAATGATTCGTGCATTCAACAAAAGGGTAAGGGCTCGCATGTTTGCCATAGGACAACTGGTTCTTAAGCGCATCTTTCCCCACCGAGAGGAATACAAAGGAAAGTTTGCACCCAATTGGCAAGGTCCGTATGTCATCCAGAAAGTGTTATTTGGAGGATCTCTGATCCTATTCGAGATGGACTGTCAAGTGTGGACCAAACTGATCAATTCAGATGCTGTGAAAAGATACTATGCTTAGGGATAGTTTTCCTTTAATTTCCTTTCTCTGTAATCGCATTTCCTGGTTGTAATCATTTTATGCCTTGTAATAGCTCAGAACATCCCTATCCTCTTTGTACGAACTACGTTTGACCTGAATTCTCAAGAATGAGATACGTAGGAGGCCTGTGTCAGCCTCGATCATCCCTTTATTTATTTCCATTATTCTCCCATTTCGAGTGTGGGAACTATGTTTAACCTGATTCCTGCCTCAACGGGATACGTAGGCGCCAGAACAGATTGGTCCTATCACCCCAGGAAATGGAAACTGGGGCAGAATTTATTAAGAAAGGAATCTCAAAAAATTCAGAAGATAGAGGTCATCTCCAGCAAAATAGGAGAATGCTTGTAGATTCGGCTGTATCGCCCATGAAATGGAAACTGGGGAAGAATTTTCGAAAAAAGAATCTCGAAAATTCAGAAGACGAAGGGCATTAGACTCCAAAGAGTTCCCCAGCAAGAATGCGGAGTAGGCCAAAGAGTAACCAAAATAAATATCAAGAAAGAATCTCGCAATTCCCACAGAGTCTCAAGTCTCCTGCCAAAGGAATAAGGTCCGCTATGAAACCTTTAACTGGGGCAGAAATTTTGCGGAGTACCTCAAAATTTCCACCAACCTTCATTCAAGAGTTCAATATCAAACTCCAAAGAATTCCTCAATACCAAGAGATCAAAGTCTACTTCAAAGAAATTCCAAAGTGGATTAATTCCCAGTTGTGACATATTTCTCGAAAATCATTTCCCAGTTCCCCAGCTAGGACGACAAAGGATCTTCGTAGTCCGCCAGCAGTATGTCAGAAATGTCAAGACCTCGAATAAAAGACATTCGTTAAGCTAGTACATGACATGACAGGCATAGACCTTTCCAAAATATCCTTTTTCAAAGTCTTGGTTTTCCAAAGAACTTGTTTGAAAAAAATCTTTACAAAAAATGAGTTTTACTCCTTTAATGTGATTTTGTCTTATGTCTATCGTGGACCGAGGGAGGGTCGAGGGGGACAAATACCCGAGGTTAGAAAGCATACGAAGAAGATAGAACCAGGCATAGAAGATCGAAGGAGGTCAACACAGGCCAATCTCGACAAAACTAATAATTTTTCTGTGGATGCGGGTTATCCCCAAAAGAATACTAGAAAGCAGTATCATGTTCAAAGAAACACAACGAGACCAGATGCCTTAAAATTTGGCGAGAAAAGCCCAAAACAGCAGGAAGAAGCCAAAGAGGCAACAGTCTCTAAAGCGGACAAATTCTCTGGTAGCTCACATAAACTAC
This sequence comes from Jaltomata sinuosa, assembly GCA_003996215.1. Taxonomy (NCBI): domain Eukaryota; kingdom Viridiplantae; phylum Streptophyta; class Magnoliopsida; order Solanales; family Solanaceae; genus Jaltomata; species Jaltomata sinuosa. Next base: position 258,423 of record QJPP01001330.1, on the reverse strand, counting down.
CAGATAAAGAGAAACTGACAACGTTCTTAAGTCCCCAAAGGGATCACGACATTTCGATCAGCTTCAAATTGGGGGCACCAAACAAAAGAGCGATGGCACTCTCTACCAAACTCCTGGCAAGTCAGGGACCACCCTGAACAGACAATGTTCAAAAAGCGGTATTTATGGCTATCCCTGGAAGTGGGCACGACTATTTCACCCATACTTTAAAAAAAAGTTATTGTCTGATCAGCTTCATAGATGTTGTCTTTAAAGTCTTTCAAATTTTGATTGTAGTCACTAGTGAAAGCGACACTGTGTCTACTAACCGTTTGCTTTGAGCGCAGGTACCCACAAAAGAGTCAACATAAAGACCAGAGGTGATGTTTTCCACAACTCCCCTATGGGACATTGCATCATACATCACTACATGGCATAACATTTTTGCATTCATATTGCACCATGACACATTGCATCATGCTGCATTGTATCACATTGCACCATATTGTATCACATGGCATAGCATTATGTCGCATCATATCATAACATATCGCATTGAATCATATTATATTGTGTTGCATCGTATTGTATGGCATCATATTGCAGGGCCATTAATATTTGCATGCCGAGAAGGCCATTCATATTTGTATACCGAGAGGGCCATGTTAAGAAGACCATGCCGAGAGGGCCATTATATTTGCATGCCGATAGGGCCATGTCAAGAGGACCATGCCGAGAGGGCCATTCATATTTGCATGCCGAGAGGGCCATGTCAAGAGGACCATGCCGAGAGGGCCATTCATATTTGCATGTAAAGAAGACCATCATCATCATATATCGCAGATACACATCCCCTGCGAAGACTATGTCCCTCTACCAGCTGGCTGCAAAGAGGATGACATTCATAAGCGTCCCCAAGTCGCACTAGCTGTGCAGGATTAACCTTAGCATGTTTACATCCGAGATTGTGTAAGACAGAGGAGTCTGGCGATAAGGATATCATCATCATTATCATTCATTATGTCAAATCTGGCATGCAGCATGTTTACATCTGAGATCGCGTGAGACGGAGGAGTCTGACGTCGAGGATATTTATGCACCTTTATTCGAAAGCATCAATCACCAGAGGATGCAGTTACATTTGATCATGTGGAAAAGGCCTTGCCACCCCTAAAATCAAATACCACTTGCTGTCAAGGTCTAAAAGTGTATAGTCCGGGGGACCACTATAAGACGTTATCCAAATAGGACGATGAATCGGATTTTCCTAAAATAGAAGGTCAAGGGTCATTTATAAGTCACAGCGATATCTGAAATCGGATAGTGTGCAAGATTGCCCGAAACTTGACATAACTAAGAGTTATCTGTAAGGCACAACGATATTTGAAACCGGATGGTGTGCAAGATCACCTAAAGATTGACAGTTCAAAAGTAATGCGTAAGTCGCAGTAATATCCTAAATTGGATAAAATGCAAGACTACTAAAAATTGATAGTCCAAGGGTTATCTATAAGCCGCGACATATCCATGTTGATATTGTGCAGGACTACCCAAAGGCTAGTAATTCAAGGGAAATCTGTAAGTCGCGTTGCATCCAAGATCAGATTAAAGTGCAGGATTACCCGAAAACTGGCAATTCGAAGGACATCTATAAGCCGCCTCTATCCAAAGTCGGATGATGTGCAAGACTACTCGAAAACCAGCAAATTAAAGGCATCTGTAAGCCGCCTCTATCCAAAGTCGGATGATGTGCAAGATTACTTAAGGCTTGACAATTCAGGGAATATCTATTAGTCGTGTTGATACGGATGATACATGAGATTTACCCTAAAGGCATACGCAAAATACCGCTACCTAAAGCCAAGAAAGTTGCCGCATTCAAGAGAATGCCATTAAACGGTCAAGAGGATCGTCACCATCGAACGACTACAAAGGTCATCATACTCGAAAATTGCCACACAAGCAATCCTATCCGACAGCCAAGAAGTCTATCATGTTCGATTATCATGGAAGTTGTAATTTCCTAAGACAGAGACAGGAAAGGACGTTATCTTCCTCAAGAAACAACAGATAAGGAAAAAATGAGGTACGAAGCTATCTCTCCTTATTGAGATATTTTACTACTAACATTTTGTTTCAAAATATTTTCGAGAACATCCAAGAGGAAAAATCTCGAACCGGAACAATAGGTACAAAGCACATCAAAAGATGTCACAACCCGAGATTCATACATAACCCAAGGACGAGGTATGGCCAAAAACTACCTCTCCGAGTGGAATTATATTACTGCTAACCATTTTGTTTTGAGATATTGTCGAGAGCATCCGAGAAGGATGAAATTCTCAAAGCAAAACCACAGGTGCGGACTACACCAAAAAGGACGCATCACAACGTGGAACTTTTTTTTAGCAGCAACTTGTGACACAGTCCGAAGAGGGATATCAAACTCTTTGGACGCGAGCTGAGGAACAACTCACCACCGCCATCAAACCACACCCCTGTCTGAAGGCATGTGGGAATTTCCTATTTTGGGGTCTTAGTTTTGCATCCAGGGTATTTTTTGAACTCATGCTGGAAGCAATATTCCTTCTTTTCAAATTCGGGTGATGATACACCTCGAGCTTTGGAAATTATGTCCAGGTAAAATCTTACTTATGGGTGTGAAGAGCTCCACATTCATAGTTAAGAGGTTACAAGCCTCTTTTCTATAGCTCAATCCATTTGTCACTCATCCCGAGCCAAAGGTTGTCTTAACCATAAAGATTACCTTTTCCACTGATTGAGTCGAACTACAAGCAGTCTGATTCCCTGAGTCCTGGGATATGTAAGCGGGCTCTATGATGAAAACTCGACTGCATTCCTAACTCCCCCCAATCCTCTTACTCCCCAGCTTTTCGATCTCTCCGTACTCTAAAACTGGGATAGTTTGGAATTCCTTAAAATTCGTGCTAAAACTAACTGCTTCCCGAAGATGAATCTGTGGTCGGATAAAATTAGGAACGTCAATTCCCTTTGCCCAGGGTTCATACATTCACCCTACCCAAAGTTAGGGGCAGCTGTTGACACCCACTTTTTACCCTCCACATTACGAATTAATCTTGAGCCTTTTTAAATTTTAAATAATTTTTGAAATAATTGTTTTTTGTAAAAAGGGGATAAAATATTTTCAAATCAGCTTTATAATAATTCTGAGTAACAATTTAAATTTTTCAGATTTAATTATGTGGAATTTATGTGAGTTTACTTAAAGAATTATTTTAAAGTTTAATTTCATAAGAGAAGTCTTTTAAGAGATTAAACGCTTGATTTTCCTCCAAATTAATTCAAAATGAGATTAATTGAAAATATTAATTTCATATTTGTTAAGAGAGGTAATTTTGTGTCAAATATCCTAATTATTTTAAATTGTTTCAGTTTATTAAAGCTCTAAATTAATTTAAATTGATTCATCCCTAAACCTGTTATTTCAATTATAACCGAATTTTACTTATTCTTCACCAAATTGGCTATTTTCTAAACCTAAAGTGCAAATGTGGCCACAATCTAAACTCACCTTTATAACCCCTTAATATTTTAGTTGTTTGGGCCCCAAAATCCCTGACCCGCCTCAGCCCAACGCCTATCAGCCGCCCCAGCCCAATCGAAACTCGCCCAACCCGACCCAATCGGCCAAAACCCCATTATTCGCCCTTAACCATTTCTTTCTCTTCTCTTTCACACTAAATTCAACCAAACGACCCCTTTACTTCTCTCTTGTTCATCTCCTCTCACTCAGAAACCCTAAGTCGCCTCCCTTCTCTCCCTCATCTACTCTCACGCGACCCCCAATCTCTCTCTTGTTGTAGAAGCAACGTGCCTCGTACAACACCTCAGCATACTAGTACATCTTCGTCCTTCCTCTTCGTCGTTTCTCACAAACGACCGTCTCAACCCCAACGTCAACAGCCTACAACACCTCAGCTTCACCATCCCTTACCCCCATTAAAATTCCTATTTTTCATCCCCTTCTCTCCGTTAAAGGTGCATTGGCACGTCCAGAAGCTTCTAGAGGACACCAGGTGTCACCCCCCTCCGCTAAATCCATGAAAACTTGTACAACTTCATACAAGTTTGTTGCTGTGAAACGTTGCTCCAGCTGAGGAATTTGAATTCCTCAGCACAATCCCTAAAAAACCCTTTGTTTCCCCCCCTTTTTTCACCCCGATTTCTCCTATAAATACCCCCCTAGCTGCATGAAAAAGTAGCTAATTTCGGGGAAAAATTGAGGGTTCTGGAGAATCAATTTCTCTAACCCTATATAACTGGTCAACTATTTTAGAGAAGAAACACTTAAAGTTAGATTCCAATGAGTTCTAATCATCAAATCCTGGCAGTCGTAAGAGTTTCTGGCAAGCTCGAAGTCACAGGTCGCTGCACCTAAAAAGGTATATCCCCTCACTCTCTTCTCTCTTTATTGTTTTCTTTGTTTTTACACTATGTGAGGTCTGAGTTTAGTAAATATGGATTCTGGGCATATGTGTTGTTTTGATGTTGTCTTGCTATGATTAAAGACTGTTATTGTTGTAATTCTTGAGTAGAAATTTCATTAGAAATATCGTAGTCTTCATTAGCTTGTCTGGGTTGTGAAACCAGTAGACATGAGTGTAAAATCTATTGTTAAACTCATTGATAAATGCTATGAATATGAGTGTGGAATCTGTTATTAGGATTTAGGATAAGAAATGCTTGATAGATATTTGACTTTTTCCTGTTTGTCCTTAATTTCTTTTGTCTTGCTTTTATTCTGTTTTCTTCTTCTTCTTTTTCCTTCACTGTTTTTCTATGCTAAAATGGCTATGCGTTGACACCAACTCGTGTATGTGAATTGGTTAAATATTAGATGTTGTTTTTCTCATGTTAAGGTTGATCTTTGTTGTAATTTCTGAGTATTGATTCCTCTTGGAAACTTCATAGTGTCACTGGTTTTTTGTAAGACTTGGGTAACAGGAAAAATGCTATGAATATAGGTTCAAGACTTGTTGTTGGAACAAGTTGACATGGAATGATCAATTTTGTTCCACCCCATACTGTTTTTCCCCTGTTTCTTTTGACTTGATTAAAGCTCTTATCCTATTTTTTCTTCCTTCTTCTTTACTGTTTTTGATCATGTTAAAATGACTATGTGTGAGGTTTTCTATTCAAGGTTTAGAGCCTGCCTTGGTTTGGTTTGGAAAATTTGAATCTTATGTTGTTGTATGCATATCTTTAAGTGGTATATGAGTTCTTGTTGTGATTAGGAACTAGAGATGTGTCATATCCCTTTATGATATGCTCTTCATCTTTGCAAGTTCCCCTATTCGACCCTTTAATAGATACTGATTTTATTGCCCCCTTGTATACTACATGCTCCACATGAACATTGAAACTAGTGTGATTTGGCTGCTATTTTGGGCATGATATTACTTCAAGTATGGTCTGTTTGCAAAGGCTATGTTAGATAAATAATTTTGGTTCTTGCCATGATAACATTTCCTCTAAAAAAACCCCTGACTCTCATATGATTTTCAACTAGTTATACATTTGTGATTGATGTCTACCCTATTAAAATCTGTCCAGCCTTCTTGTTCCCTCTTCCTGACCTATTTTTCCTTTGGTAATATGTGATAGTAAGATCATGTTCCTTAGCTAGATTTTCCAAACTCTAAGTAATTAGGTGTTAAACTACCCTTAAGATTTTGGTTCTGTAAGTCCTTCTATGGCTAAAATCTGCATTTTTATGTTTAACCTTCAAGATTTGGGGTATTGAATATAACTTAGTGAATAACGAGTATGTTTGGGACTGTTTTGTGCCTCCATGATAACATGTTATGCCTCTTTTAAAAATCTGTGCACATGAGTTTATGATTTATTTCCCTTCTTTATCCACCTTGGCTTCTAAAAAATGATAAATTCAAATAAATAGCCTTTGTTGATGTTTGGGTTGAAGGTTTGAAATATTGTGAATATGATCATGATCCTTCTGTGATAAAATTTGTGATTTGTTGTCTTAGACTAGTCTAAATATCTCATTTCATATGTTTAACTTAGTATGAGGTTCTGTGATTGCCAGTTAATTTCGAATAAGCCAACTGTTAGGAAATATACTCTTTACGTATAAAATCTGTGTATTGCTTGATTATTTTTGCTTAATTTTATTTAGACATATACTAATCTTTATTTTTACTTCTCTTTTGTGCATGATAATATGGTGGAGTCCAATTGGACTCCCAAAACACCCTTTGCATTTTTCCGTTGGGCCTAGCCCAACATCGTCTGGGTCAGCTTGATTAAGCCCAAAAGGGGTTGAGTTGTGGAAGAAAGGCAGCAGGAGAAGAAGAAAATGGGTCAAGTTCAAGCGGATTTGCACCAACAAAAAGTCCAAAAAATGGACTAAATAAATAAAGAAAATGGGCCAAAGCCCATAATGTCAAGCAGTAGTAGCAGCAGCAGCCTAAAAAGGGCAGAAAATTGAAAGAATGGACCAAGTCCAAAGAACGGCGATGGGCCTAAAGAGGGCCCACACACTAGAAATTAGGACATGATTAGATTAGTGATTTAATTATGTCTTTAATTGTTAATTAGTTTTAATTGTATAACTTGGACTGACTTTGTAAACTTAGTTGAATTATTCTAAACAAAAAGTCAATGTTTCTGTTTAAACATCTTTAATATTAATTACTAATTTTTACTTCGACTGTTCTTAAAAGATTTTTTTCAAGTATCAACTCCTTTGTCCTCCATGTGTAAAAACAACTCTTTCATATATATTACCTCCTTTTAAAATCAACTCTTTATAAAAACAAGATGTTTTTTTTCATACAAACCAATCCCGTTTTCAAAAGTTAGTCACAAGTTAGTTTTTCAAACAAGCTCGGGCAACCGCAAGTTAGCGGATACTCTTGGTGCCTTAACACCCTTCCAAGAGTATTAACCTGAACCCTTACCCTTAATCTCTTAACTTTCAAAACCTTTATCTGTTTGGGGGTTTTAAAAGTTCTTATAAGTTTTTTCTTAGTTTTTACTTTATAAAAACTAAGTGGCGACTCTTGCTTTAAATTGAAGACGTTTTGGAAACTTTAATTAGAATTTCGAAATGATTTTCAATAAACAAAGCCATGTTTTTCCATCCTTACCAAAAATGATCAAAACACTGGTCAGCGCCAACGACGCTAAAACAGCTCCATCACATAGGAGGAGGCCAGGCGCCATCGCGCCAGAAGGGCGCTATCGCGCTGGCCTACTAGGACACGTGCACACACTATTGTGCAGGGATGGTGCCATTGTGTAGGTGGGCTACAGGTGCTGAGGTGTGATTGCACTGGCCTTGGCACGATTGCGCTGAAAGCTGGCCTGCAATAGAAATCTGTAACTTTCTAAAATTTCTCCGGGGAATTTTGAATACAATCAGAACCCAATACTCAGAAACAATAATGCTAATAGAGTGGAAACAATGTTCTAGACTCAAGGGAATTGATAAAACTTCCATACGATGTTATTCCGGAGAAATATCGACCCAAGTCAACACCAACTAAAACCAACCAACTAGCCAAAATGAGCTCGGCTCTCCCAGGACTCGCGCCAATCACCAACCTAACCCAAACTTATCATTCCAGAGCTGATGGAATCGTTGGATTTTGAATTTGACGCTCTGATCATCGAAAGCTAACCCATGTTACACTTTCAACTCCAAATGGCCTAAAAATAGTAAAACTAACACAAAACCCACACTGTAAGTTCTCAGGACCTGACTAAAGGTCCATCCAAACCAAACTCTATGCTTCGAAGCTAATAGAACTATTAGAATGTGATTCCAAGCACATTAGCTAAGAATGTTGACTAAAGTCAACGATATCCTAAGTTAAAGCTCTAAAATAGGGAAACGACCATAACGACTAAATGAATGGCCAGGGCACCAAACCACCAGTTCCAGCAAGTCATAAATGACTTGGGGCCGCTATAGGCAAGCTCTAACAGTACAAAAAAAGCGTAAATGCGGGAATGATCGAAAGGTTCATTACATCTATATATATATGTGTGTATAATTGTGTGATTGATCATCCATTATGATAAAACTACTATCTTATTACTTATGAAAATTATTAAACATAGATATTAATTATTAAATATGATTGAATTTAGCAATTAATCATCTAATATCATTGAATCACCTTATTGATCATTAGATTAAGTGTGACTACACGTAGTATTACTTGATTTTATACAATAATTACTTGATTAGTTGTAACAACCTATAATGATCCATCTGGTCATTATGGGGTGGTTAGGATCATAGTACCCTTGTTAGAACCCCTGCAGTATAATTGAGATAATAAAACTCAAAGATGGAGAGGTTTAAAACTAAATTTTTTTGTGTAATTATGATGATTTATGCATTGTTGTGATGTCTGTTAGGGGTGATCTAGCAAACTAGACCTCCGTAGAGAATTCTGAGACTAAGAGCGACTTTATAGCAGATTTTTACAATGGTTTACATAGTGTTGTGGTGTCTTGAAATGATATTTGTGTTCTGAAATGAAATTTGAGACAGTTTTACCAAGATTCTAATTGACGAGGCACCATTGCTGTGCTAGGTGCTATAGTGAAGCATTGATCACCATAGTAGGACCGCTATAGAAAAATTGTCAACCATTGCAGCGGTCAATGTGAAACAGAATTAGCCTTTAAGTCAGATATCTTGAGTTTCTCACCCTCATAACTTCAAAACTCGTAATAGAGAGTTGTGAGGAAATTTTTCCAATGCTAAGACAAATTTATTCCTCGAGGTAAGTTCACCCCATCAAATCTTTCATCTAGTAATTCTCTAACACCCTAGAATCGATGGGGGTCTCTTTAATGATAGATTGTGGGTTAGAACCCTAGAACTTGTGAGAACTATGGGAAAACAAATGGGTGGATATAATTATCATTTCTTGTGCTCTAAATTGTTAATTAATACTTCTTAGGATAAAATTTGATGTTCTAATATATAATTGTTATATTTTGGGACATAGAGTCCGATAAAGATAATACCTTTAGCATAAAAAACTACTTTAAGAGGGTTAATGGGGTAGAAACTCCATGATTTAGGATGTTTTGATTGTTGGAGAACTAGACTATGATGAATTAAATCTTCGATAATGGTTTAAGCCTTGAAAAAGGATATAATTAGATGGGTTTGAATTCCCAAAAGTATTATTGGAAGAGTAGATGATTAAGTACTCTTTCATTGGTTATTTTTAGACTTTAAGCGTTCTAAGGATTTGAGAAAAGGAAGGCTCACGTGAAGTAGCTTGCTCATTCAAGTTCTTCGGTTGAGGTAGGCTATAGTTTATTTGGAGTTAGACTTTGATTAGTACTTGTATGTGTTATAAGTTGATAAAGCATGCATGATTGATCTTTGAACATAGACTGTAATTGATACTTATTAGCTTGACAATCCTTGTATGAATAAGCTGCTAAATTATTGAAGTCTGTCTTAATATGACATGTGATTATGGTGTGCACTTGTGATTATTAATGTGTACTTGTCTTTATTATTGTAATGACCCTTTAGGTTATTTTCTCTGTTTTTATATCTTTTTATTTTTTGATCTTTTCCACAGGGGCTACAGGTCATTTATGACTTGCCTGGACTGATTGTTCGGTTCTCAGGCAGTTTATTTGTGTTTTAAGCGCATTTCCCTATTTTGGAACTCTTTAAGCTAGAAGAGTTGACTGTAATAAATATTCGGAGAAGAAATGCTCGGATGGAAATTTTGTCAGCGTTGTTAGCTCTAGAACATTAACTTTGGGATAGTGGGACCTTTGGTTCGGGTCTCGAGGCTTTTGGACTCATTTTAGGCTATCGAGTTACTTTTGGCTAAATGATGGTTTTTGGGCGTGGGGCCTACTTTTCATCAAAACAATCTCCATTGGGAATTTTGTCAGTTCCGTTGAGTTTGGATTATCGTTTTCATAGGGTAGACTAGTTTTTTTGCATACACAGGACCCTAAATGAATCATGAGGGTCCATCTGAGGGTTTCTGATTGTTGGCTTTGCTGGTTTTTACAGCAGCTAGTGCAGCAAAACCCAACCCTTTGCCTATGCGAGGGGTTGTTCACGTTTGCGAGGCCGCCTATGAGGTGGAGCCATCATGTTCACGATGTAGGGGCACCAGGCCATGATTTCTTTTTCTATTTGCATACACAAGGGGCAGGCCACCTAAGAGAGGCTGCATACGCAGTAGTCTCCCCACATCCACAAAGGGCAATTGCCTGGCAGTATAAGCTCTTTCCTATTTGTTTTAAATCATTCCAAACTCTTTTTCCTCAATTTTTGAAGAGCTTTAAGCCCAAAAAACTGTGTGCGATCATAAGTGAAGCTTGGGACCATTTTTCCTTGTCCTTGATCACTCTCCCGTCCTTAAAATTTTAAATTTCTTGCCCCGCATTTCGTTAAATTCTCCATTTCAATTCTTGTTGATTCCTCTAAGTTTGTGGCTGATTCGGGCTCGATTTTGGAACTGTATTTTCTCAATAATTTTTGGCATGTAATCCTTGTCCCACGAGGGACATTTTCCTCAATTTAGTTTTCGAAATTCACATACGGGCCCCATGGGTGATTTTCACCTGATTTTTAGCCTGAATTGTAAAATTTCAATATGAGTATTGTTGTTCATATTTTAGAGCGTAGATCATGATTATGATAGCGTGATAGCAGTTGGAGGATTTTTGGAAAGGAAAAGCTCTGATTTAGCGGGTGTGAGCGCGCGTGTTCGGCTTCCAGGTAAATTACGACTTACCTACTTCTAGACTAGCTCGTTTAAAGTATTTGTATGGTATTGTGCTAATTGTTGGTGGGATTCTATGGATTGAATACAATTATCTAGGTAATTATGATCCTTATAACCGTATTAGGCGATTTAGAGTAGAGTTGGGATTTGGGGGATCCTTAGCTTAAGTATCGGGTAGTTATTTGCGTTAGGTGGGGAGCTTGGGGACTTGGACCTAGCCTAGCACTTTCCACTTTATATCTCTTGTAGTTTGGTGCTATTTATTACCATTGGATCTTGGATATTATTGCTTGGGCTGGGTGGTTATTGTTATGCTTATCAGTTAGCTCCATCTTGTTATCCAAGTTATTAGTTGATTAATCCGGGCATGCTGGTAGATTTGGTTTAAAAACATTATTTTTGACAAAAAAGTGTGAACTTGGTCTAATTAAATGATTTGGGTTTTCTTAAGGAAAAAATGGGTTAGTCAGTCCCAATTCAAGTTCGGACTCTCATATTTTCTTATCGTATCCAGTTCGAGTCCGGTATTCATATTTACTTATTTTATCTAGCTCGAGTTTGAAATTCATATTTACTTCTCACATTATATCTGGTTTGAGTCCGACATTCATATTTACCTATCACATTATATCTGGTTTGAGTCCGACATTCATATTTACTTGTCATATCATATTCGGTTTGAGCCCGAACATGCTTCTACTATATAAATAACCAGTTCGAGTTCGGGTCTTGCATGTTTATTAAATTAGAATCCGATCTAAGTTTGGTTGCTCGCTATTTCTAATTTACATCTAGGATTCCAGTTTGAGTCCAGCGTATATCACCTCCCTGGGGTACCTATGGCATTCTTTGGGTTCACTTTCTGGTTTAGGATTGGTCGGTATTAGGTGATTTTAGTTGTTTGCATCCATCGAGCTTATGGGGGTCTACTCAGGTTATTACTTGTTAATGTGTGTGCCTTATGAACTTATGGGAGTTTGGTTAGGTTATAGCTAGGTCGCTTTACTTCACTCTACTTTACTTATTTTATACTCTGTGAGTGAATTGCTTTTATTTCCCCCGTGGAACCTAGTTATGACCTGTTATTCATTTCTTGACCCCTCTTCTCTTACCTATTTAGTATATCCACGCTTTATTATGCTTCTATATTATTTGAGCTTAGCCAACCTATGATGCCTACTGGGTACCGCGTACCGCATGCTTTGATACTCATGCTACATTTCTGCAACTTTTTTCTTGATACAGACCCTAGCACGAGTTATCACTGCTAACACTAGGGCTGGGCGTATTTTGACTCAAATCAGAAAAACTGACCAAACTAATTTTTCTTAAATTTTGATTTCGGTTTTTTGGTTAATTCGGTCAGTTTCAGTTTAGATTGTCAAAATTTTAGAAATTCGGTTCGGTTTTTGATTTCTTTTTAAAAATATTTGGTTAACCAAAAATTTGAATTTATATATACAATATATACATGGCCTATTTATACACAATATTCACACTAGACCCACTGTCCCAGTCCCAGCCACCAGGCCCAACAAACCCCTTAATATCTCAACTCACATTATCAACTTAACCACAAACATACACAAACCCCTAATCTCCCAACTCACAATCACAATTCCCTAATCTTATAATTCACAATTCTCTCCCCTCATTTCACAGCCGCTAGCCGCTGCGGCGCTGCTCCCCTCACTCCTCAGGCCGCCTCAATTCACCTACATCCTCACCCACCAAGCCCTCACTGCCTTCTCTCTCTCACACACAGGCCACAACCGTCAGTCATTGCTCTCTCTACACGCTGATGTTGACGAGTCGACGACTGATGAATCACTACACCTTGAATTTGGAGGATAAAAATAGCTTGTGGGATATTTATTTTTTGATGTTTGTTTTAGTTGATCATTAAATTAATATTATAAATATTTGGGGTATTTGTTGCAATGCATTTCTATGTTGTTTGTGTTTTGTTTAATGAAAAAATATCTTTGATTTTATGTGTTGACAAATATAGAATGGTAAACGAATATGAAAAATTATAAAAGAGAGATTTTTCTATTATTTTCTTGATCAAACCAAAAAATCAAATGGAACAAAACCAAACCGATATGTGAAAACCAAACCGAAACAAAATTGTAGTAGCTTCTGTATCGACTGATACCAGGTCTAGGGGAGACTTTCTGTATACTTCTCTTTCCCTCTCTATTATATTATGCTTTCTTTTGCTTGTTATTTTGATTTAAGTATTGTTCTTTCGCTTTTACCTCATTCTCCCATTAGCCCTCTACTAGTTGTTCCAGGCTAAGGGTTTGGCTTACCTACTTGTGGGGGTATAGTAGGTGCCATTACAACTTGAGAAATCAGGTCGTGACAAATTGGTATCAAAGCCCTAGGTTCACTGGTATCGTTGGTATAAGAGAAAATGTCTAGTAAGGTCTTGCATATCAGTACGATGACGTCCATATCCTATTTGCGGGAGACTGCCTAGAACTCCTAGAAAAATCCCATCTTTTGATTCTCTATCGTGCGTCCTTGACTTCTATCAACTTCTAAATGGTATTTTTTCATTCTTTCCCAGATGGTTAGGATGAGGTCTATAACGATCGAGGGAGAGGCCCCCGCGCTGGCAGTTAGGGCCCTAGCTAGGGGTACAAGTAGAGGTAGAGGTCGACCCCAAGGTCGAGGTTGGGCTCGAGTTATAGCACCAGCTTGGCACCAGGCCAGAGAGTCATCACTAGAGATTGACTATGATTAGGAGCCTGAGTTTGCTCTAAAGATAGCACCAGAAGATCTACCATCAGGGACCAACCCAGCCTACACGTGAGCCTGCAGTTTCACCGGCACTTCAGGCAGCTTTAGCTCAGTTATTAAGTGCTTTGGGAGGCACGCCACAGACTTTAGCTCAGGGAGCGTCCCATGGTATTCAGGGTGTAGGAGTGCAGCCTACCATTGTGGCTCCCCATATTGAGGTACCGCCTGTTCAGATACTTTCTCCTCAAGCAGCAGCTCGACCAATCATGACTCCTAAGGAGCAGAAGATACTGGATCAGTTTCTCATATTGGCACCTCCCAGATTTATAGGCGTGCCAAGAGAGGATGCGCATGAGTTTCTTACCTGTTGCTAGGAGAGGTTACATAACCTCAGCCTAGTGGAGTCCCATGGGGAAGAATACATAACTTTTTAGCTTGATGGTAACCTCAGCCTAGTGGAGTCCCATGGGGAAGAATACATAACTTTTTAGCTTGATGGTCCAGTGAGACAGTGGTGGAGATCTTATATAGAGAGTAGACCATATGGGTCCCCTTCTATGACTTAAGAATAGTTCTTCGAGGTTTTGTTGGGGAAGTATATGCCTCACACTGCGTGTGAGAGACTTCAGGATGCATTTTCAAAGTTGGAGAGGTTCTATGATAGTGGTAGAGTATGAGTCGAGGTTCCACAAGCTATCCAGACATGCCACCATGATTCTGCCTACCGAGCACGAGAGAGTGTGTTGCTTTGTTAGAAGGTTGAGACTTCAGCTTTGCCTAGCAATAGAGAGCATGGTATCTTCAGGCCAGTCCTTTTTAGATATGGTTGATCATGCCCGTACCATCAAAAGCATTCATCATGAGGCCTAAGGGGGTAGCAATACGATGTCACATCACCAGGGCAGCTACAGTGGTTCTCAGTTTCATGGTACTAGTTCTTTTGGTAGAGGTCAAAAACAATGAAATGCTCAGCCTAGTAGGCCCCTGCAGGCCTCACTTCAGCTTTATGATGGTAGTCAGCCTGGGTATAGCGGTTAGAGCTCCGGTCATTATTTGTGGAGTTTATATTCTAGTTCTTCAGGCCGTGGTGGACGTTCTAGTTTAGTAGGTCCTTTGGAGAAGGGCAGAGCTCCTCAAAGTTTTTATGATTGCAAGGATATTGGTCACTATTCTCGAGAGTATCCTGATAAGTCGGTAATCTACCAACTTATTGAGCCTTTATCCATAAATTATTGATATATTTTGAATAGATTTAGAAGTTCTTATGGCCTTTATTGATGTCTATGCAGGTACTTACGATCAAATATGAAAAATAAGGAAATGGACCCAAAAAGAGCTTAAAAGGAGTGAAGTGTGAAGTAATCGAAAAAGATGGAGATTCTTCCGTGAGATGCGGTGACCGTGCGACACACACAAGCTGTGGTGTGGAATACACCTACACCGTATGGAGCCATAAAATTTACTGAAGAATCTGCTAAGGGGTGCAGTCGTTGTGTGACGTGCATAATTCATGGTGTGAACTGCACCTCCTTCGCATGAGTCCTCCAAATTAGCTGAAGTCACTGGTCCAACTGAAGTTGGTGTGAGATGTGCACATCCCAATGTGTGAACCATATATCGCATCACACACCACTCGAAGGGCAATTTTTTCTAGAAAATTAGTGACGTTTTGGCAAAATATAAAAGGCCAATTTAGGTACAATTGTAAAAAATCCTTCAGCTCTGAATATTTGCAAGTAATTTTAGCTTTAAGAACAAGTTTTCCTCTCCAAGAAGAAGAGGGTTTCAATCTATTCTCTCTTCCAAATCTTGGTTAACCATTTGTGTACAAAAACTGAGCTTAGAACTTGAAATTACACTAGAATGAAGAGGAATTTGACTTACCCATTTGGTATATCTCTTTCCCTTAGCATGAGTAGCTAATTCATTTGTATAGGGATGTGTTGATAATGGGTGCTTGACAAATGGGTGTGAGTGTTGCTAATTCTTGCTTAAAATTGCTTATTTGACATGGATCTAGTAGTTTCGCCAAGTTTTAATCCTAAAATTGGTGGTTGCCAACATTGATTTTCCTTACTTTGCTATGTTTTTGTTTGAAAGAGAATTTCATAGTTTCGGATGTGAAATTACTAGTGGGAACTTTGGACTCCACCTAGATTGAGGCTAGAGATAGCTCATATCAAAGGAATCACCCATTTAAGGGTCTAAGCTAGAGATAGTATGACCTCCCTAATATTGATCTTGGTTGTTTGTTGTTAAACTGATAGTGCTCTAACCAAGATTGCCGGATATATGGTTGTTGATCGAGAGATAAATAATCCATATCCATGACCAAGTCTACCTATGTCAATGATCGAGAATAAGCATGAATAAGAAATTACCCTATCCCATATTAGAGCCCCATTGGATACACATCCCTAGTCGTCTATTCAAATTTATACACCCGTTTTACTTTCTTGCTTTGTTACGAATTGAGATTGTTGTGACAGAATCCCAATTCCCCCAATTCTTTATTTTCCTATGTTCGAATATTTACTCTCTTAGTGAAGTCATTTCAATACAATCATTATTGTGCTATCGCCAAGTCTGTGTGGGTATGACCCCGACACCTGTTGGGTACTTATAAATGTGTTTTTCTTGATGATCGCCATTACCTCCATATTTGGAGAGTACATTTGAGCATTTATAAAAAATGGTGCCATTTTCGGGGACTTGATAGGATAACTATTGTTGATTATAGATTTGAAATCACTTTGAGAGTGCTTGTTTCTTTTACTTTTGTTTGTTGTTTGTGTTGTGATTGAGCGGGCTAGCCTATGAGCGAGGACGATGACATCGAGAGAGTTGATGGCTTCATGGATTCCAACACTACTGAGCCTGTGATGCAAGGGGGTATGGGTGCAATCCGCCTACCCCCCACGGTGGAAAATGTTGCCTTTCACATTCCTAGCACTATGCTCCACTTGATCCAAATGAAGGGCCTGTTTAGTGGAGCAGCATATGAAGATGCCAATTGGCATATTTGAAATTTTGTGGAGATTTACCAACCATACATTATTCAAAACATCTCCCAAGAATCCATCTGATTGGGCCTATTCCCCTTTTCTTTGATGGGGTAAGCCAGGACGTGGTTGGAAGAATTGTCGGACGGGTCTATAACATCTTGGGCCGAGTTGGTTAAGGCATTCACTTTGAGATTTTTCCCTCCATCTCGCATGATGCAACTAAGAGATGAGATTAACAACTTTAGGCAACTCCCGGATGAGACTCTACATTAGGTTTGGTTAAGGTTCAAAAAGAAGCTTCTCTTGTGTCCAAACCATGAGTTGTCGAACAACGTATTGCTACCAAGATTCTATCAGTCGTTTAACTCTATGAATAAGTCGGTGGCTAAAAACCTTGGAGGTGGCACTTTCATGGACTTAGAGTTTCCCGTTGCCTCGACTTTATTAGAACGAATGGCCAAGACCAACAAAGCTTGGCATACAAGAAAAGTGGATGTGCCAACTTTTAGGAGCACCCTCATCCATCTTAACTAATGAAATGAGGAAGAGGGATGAGGAGCGAGATGAGAAAATGGAACAAATGATGACACAAATTAATTTGATGGCCAAGAATGTAATGGGAGCTGGTGGTGCTAAGGCGGTGAATGCTGTGAGTACACCATAAATTAAAGCAAGTGATGATGAGTTGATGACAGTGATAGATGGTAAACTATGCTTTGTGTCGGTGGGTTCTTGTCCCGGGCATTATCTCCCGAGGGAGGAGAACAAAGGTTGGATAAGAGATAAGGAAAGGGATAGAAATGGCGGGATAGAGACAAAGATGGTGATCGCTTCAATCACCGGAGCTCAAATCCCTATATACATTCAAACAAAGCGGACTCTCTCTACCAACCAGGCATAAGAAATCCCAGTCATTCCAAGCTAGAGGACATGTTGTCCTTGGTTCTCAAGAAGGTGGATACAACAAATACGGAAGTGAGTGAGCTAAAGAGTGAAGTTTCAACACTTCACCAAACTGTGAGATCTCACTCAGCCTCAATCAAGCATCTTGAGGCCAAAATAAACCACCTCTCGACCCAAATGAACCCGAGGATGAAAGGGACGCTAAATAGTGATACCATCACCAATCCAAAGAATGACTGAGTTGAGGTAGTATTGTTGAGTTGCGACGTTAAATCAAGCATTGCTTGGGAGGCAACCCAAGTTTCTTTACCTTGTTTTTGGTTATATTTTGTTATTTTTGTTGTGTTTATAGGGAATGCATAGAGAAGAAAAATAGACAAGTGAAAATAGGTTGTGCGGAGGACTGTGTAGATTACACAAGAAATTATACGTGTCGCACAGCTCACCGCACGCCAAAACAAATTTCTTAGAAGGAAGTTGAAAAATTTGAGGTGTCTTGCGCTGGGCCGTGCGGTCTGCACGAGCCCAAGTTCGCGGTGCACCTCCATTGCATAACAAACCAGAAGCCTGGGCAAACCCAGGGAAGAAAAAGGTGATGTGCAAAACGACACCTGTCCACACCAAGGCTGGTGTGAATCGCACGTCGTGGCACACCAAAGGTAAATTTGAATTTTTATTGACCTAACCCATTGACTGACTCGACCCGAAGATGACCCAGCTCAACTTTTCTTTTTCTTTTCTCTTTATATTTTGCCTCTTTCACCACCTTCACCATATTTTCTCTCCAACTCTCAAAATTCTCTCCCAAAACCTTTCACAAATCCTCCTACTTCTCCCAAAATCTTCTTATCCTCTCACCCAAACATCTCCACCGCTCCACCACCATCGCCGCCAGTCATTTCTCCAGGCAAATCGATTGGGTCACCATTGTCGCTCTTCAAAAGCTCCAATTTCTACTCTTCTCCGCTTAATCTTCACTTATGGTAAGTTCCCCGATGTTAAATACTTATTTTTATGAAGGTTGGGAACTCATATTGTGAAGCATGCTAAATAGAATTGCCACATTGATTTTAGGTGAGATCCAAAAATTTTGGGTCCCCAATTTTGAATTATGTTAATGAATTCGGCTTATGTCAACTTGGTAGAACTTCAATTTTGTTTATGCATGTTGATTGGTAGTGATTTTTAGCCTTGAAATATGTGTTTGGGGTGAAGTCTGAGTAACCCACTTGTGATTGACGAATGAATTGGCTTGATAATATATTGGGTGACGTCGTTCTTAAGGGCAAATCGTCTTTAGTCATGAGGTTTTGTTGAGAATAGTTTATGGGGCTCAATCTTGCTACTTGTATGCCCATGGTTCTTTGTTGAAAATTATCTTTGGGTGTATGATCTTGTGCGGGGAGGGGTTAATTGTTGCTAAACTTGTTGGTGCCCATTGTTGCAAGTGAGGGCTTGATGTTCCCGATGATAGACGGGGTAACGTCCATCTTAAGGGGAGTCGTTAAGTTATTTTCTTGCTTGATTGTGTCAATGGAAAGTTGTCATGATCCAGACCACCGTGAGTGGCACTCACCGAACCCCCGGGTGAGCGAACTATCACTTCCCCGAACTTAACCATTCTAACAGCTCAAAACCAATATGCAAAAAATATACTAGAAATCAATAATAAGGGAACAACTTCATTAACTTAACCTGCGGAAAAATACCCCCTAGAATCTGAAAGTAGCAATACCAAAACAATCTACCAAATGTCTAGAATACAGGGATGCAACCCCAAAATAAGGAAATAGTCTAAGCCTGAAACAAGTGGGCTACAACTCTAAAGATAGATTCAAGGTAGCTAGATCGAAGCAGCTTACCCTTGAAGTCTGGAAATGCTGGGACTAAAAATGAAGTCCGTATCAGCCGCTGGAAGATTTCCTGTACTCACAAAAAGAAATGAAAGTGCAGTATCAGTACACCACCACTGTGTACTGGTAGGATCATCAGCCAATTCTAAATAAAACAGTGTATGACAGTACAACAAATCAAGTGTAAGTATAGTAAAAACATGCAACAAGACAGGAGGCATCCCTAGACTACAAGTCTCATCCTAACTTGTCCCTACATGTAATCCACATTTCTATGACTATGATCAACAATCAAATATAACCAATAAATAATCCATTTTATATGGCCCGATCCCACCCTGGGATCCTCTCTAACCAAGACCTAAGTGTTAAACGAACAACCCGGTCTACACCAAGACCAACTTAATCAGATATAACCATATTCCCGGCCACTCAAGGACCATAAGCACTATCACAGTTTAATAACACAACCTGATCCACTCATGGAACCAATACCAAATGACACGATCTAACCAATATCCTGCAACAATGCAGTAAAGCAAACTCGTACCAGGCGTGGTACCCGAGCCAACCATTAGTATATCCCGTACCAGGCATGGTACCCGAGCCAACCGTTAGTGTTATCCCGTACCAGGTGTGGTACCTGATCCAACTGAATGTTAGTCAATCCACAGTCACAATAATGAACAATAAACTTGTAAACCAACAAGAAAACACACAGTTCAATTCACCAGATTGTAAAACAGAACCCTTATACATTCCTAAACAATTCCCTAAGAAATGCATCTCATACAAACACTTAGATAAGAGTACACAAACATACAAAATTCACAGGAATCATTAACCATCACCTACCTCGAAATGATCCAAACTCTACTCAACCAGAGCTTTCCCGTTTGCCGAAGTTCTTGCTTGTTCTTGGTCTAAAACAATATACAAGTACTAAATTAATACACAAGGCATGTACATTACCCAGATTACACCAAATCCCAAACCCCAGGCCAACCATGATCATTCCACCCTCTTCCCGGGCTTTTCCACCATTAATTCTCCTAGAACTTCTACACATAGAATCCCCTTTTTTCCTCGGATCCTACCCTTCCTAGGTCATTCCAAACCTTTCCTCAAGTCCACTCCTAGCAATTCTACCGCATAGGAAAAGTATTATGGAGTTCAGGCAGTCTAAACCTTACTTAGGAAAGAAAAACGATGAAGAATGGAGGGAAAACGCCTGAAATCGCCCTAGCCCTTCTCCCAAACAAATTTGTGAAAACTGAATATTTTTGGGGAAGTTTCTGCATTAAATCCCTTCATGCTCCGCTATAGAGGTCCGCTCCGCTATAGCAGTACCGCCATAGCGGAGTCAACCGCTATGGCAGAGGTTGACTGACTTGACTTCCACTGTAGCGGTAATTTTTCTGCTATAGCGGAGGTCACCGTGGTGGAGTATCAACCACTATGGCAGTTGACACAGGATAGAAAGTTGTAAAATCTCCAAAATTAGTCCATTTTATAACACTCCTATTTTTCCGACGTCCCGGAATAACCCTTTCACGTTAACCTCGATTCTGGGAGTTCTACTTACCCAAATTCGATTCCAAAAAGTCCCCCAAACTCCTTTATGTGTTAGCTACAAGGAAAACTAGCTCAAAACAAGACATCCAACACAATACTTACCCAGATTGCCCTAGACCATACCTCGCTCCTAAACCGGCCGAGACTAGCCTAGCCCAGAATTTCAAACTCCCAAACCCAGAGTTTACTAACTCTGAAAATTGGCATAAAAGGTTTTCCCGTAACGACGGACCCGTTCATTACAACAGATACCAATTTACCCATCATTCATTCCCAAACGATCAAACCCCAAAATACGAAAATAAAGAGCGAAAAGAGTAGTACATGTATCCTCAAACAAGTGAGGGTACTTGTCCCACATGTACCTCTCAGTTTCCCAAGTGGCTTCCTCAATTGAACGATGCTTCCATTGAACCTTTACCATATTAATCACCTTTGTCCTTAATTTCTGAACATCTCGAGCAAGAATCAATATTGGTTCCTCTTCATAACGAAGATCCTTATCGAAAAGCACCTCATCCCACTTGATGATGTAGTCCCCATCACTATGGTATCACTTAAGCATGGATACATAGAATACAGGATGGACAACCAACAAACTAGGCAGCAGTGCTAACTTATAAGCCACTGGCCCCACAATCTCGAGAACCTCAAACGGACTGATGAACCGAGGGATGAGCTTGTCCTTCTTACCAAACTGCATAACTCCCTTCATTGGTGACACTTTTAGAAACACTTGTTCACCAACCTTAAATTCCATGTCACGGACCTTGCGATCCGCATATTCCTTCTGCCTGCTTTGGGAAGCTAGTAACTTGGCCTGAATACCTCTTACCTTTTCTTGCGCTTCCCTTACCAAGTCTACGCCCAAAGGTTTCACATTGCCTTCCTCAATCCACCTAATTGGTGACCTATAACTCCTCCCATACAGAGCCTCGAATGGTGCCATGTCAATACTGGAGTGGTAGCTATTATTGTATGAGAACTCACACAATGGTAGAAACTGGTCCCAATGACCCCCGAAGTCGATCACATATGCTCTCAACATGTCCTCTAATACTTGGATCATCCTCTCCGACTGACCATCAGTCTGAGGATGGAAGGTTATACTAAAGGTGAGTTGTGTACCCAACTCTTCATGCAACTTACCCCAAAACTTAGAGGTGAACTGTGTACCCCTATCTGAAATGATGGACAGTGGCACCCCATGCAATCTCACTATCTCCTTCACGTAAATCTTAGCAAATTGCTACGAATTATATTCTACCCTGATCTGAATGAAATGTGCGGACTTGGTCAGCATGTCAACAATGACCCAAATTGAGTCATACTTCCCCAACGTCTTGGGAAGATCCACCACGAAATCCATGGCTATCCTCTCCCACTTCCACTTTGGAATTGGCATTCTCTGAAATAGTCCTGTAGGTCTCTGATGCTCATATTTTACCTGCTGACAGTTCTGACACTTGGACACAAAATCCACTATGTCCCTTTTCATCCTGGGCAACCAGTAATGTCGTCTCAAGTTCCTGTACATTTTGGTCACACCCGGATGAAATGAGTATCGCGAATCATGATCTTCTGCCAAGATTTTCTGAATTATATCATCAATCCGAGAAAGACAAATCCCCTCTCTGAAATTTAGTACTCCACCAGAGTCTAGCGTGACGTCCCTAGATTTCCTAGATATTACCTTACCCCAGAGCTTACTCAATTTCGGATCCTGAAACTGCTTGGCCTTTATCTCCTCTATGAAGGTGGATTTGACCTTAACACTAGCCAAGATCCCACCTTACTCTGAAATACCCAATTGTATGAACTTGGACTCCAATTCCTGAATTTCCCTTGCCAGTGGTCATTTGGACACCCCTAAACAAGACAAACTCCCCATGCTAGCTGTCTTCCGGCTCAATGCGTCTGCCACCATATTAGCCTTACCCAGATGGTACTGAATAGTCACCTTGTAATCCTTCAACAATTCCATCCACCTCCTCTGCCTCAGGTTCAAATCCTTCTGAGTGAAGACATACTGCAGACTGCGATGATCAGTGAACAGTTCACACTTCACACCATAGAGATAGTGTCTCCAAATATTTAGTTAAAAGACCACCGCTGCCAACTCTAAATCATGAATAGGATAGTTTCTCTCATGCACCTTCAACTGCCTAGAAGCATAGGCTATCACATTCCTATCCTGCATCAACACATCACCCAAACCAGAATGTGAAGTATCACTGTAAACAATAAAGTCTTTACCTTCAACCGGTAAGGACAAAATAGGAGTCGTGGTCAGAAGTGTCTTAAGCTTTTGGAAGCTCTCCTTGGACTTGTTGTACCACACAAACGGTACCTCTTTCTGTGTTAGCCATGTCAAGGGAGTAGTAATGGAGGCAAAATCCTTGACGAACCTCCAATAATAACCTACAAGCCCAACAAAACTTCTCACGTCAGTCATAGAGCTAGGTCGGGCCCAACTCTTGACTGCCTCTATCTTCTGAGGATCTACCATCACCCCCTTCTATGACACTACATTCCCCAAGAATTCTACCAAAGTCAATCATAATTCACACTTAGTGAACTTCGCATAAAGCTTTTGACGTCTCAATATGTCTAACACAATGCAAAGATGTTTAGCATACTCCTCCCTACTCTTGGAGTAGATCAAAATATCATCGATAAATACAATAACGAAGGAATCTAGATACGACTTAAACACCCCATTCATCAAACTCATGAATGTTGCTGGCATATTGGTCAAATCAAACGACATCACTAAGAACTCATAATGTCCATACCGAGTCTAAAAAGTAGTCTTAGGAATGTCCTCAGGCCTAATCTTTAACTGATGATACCCCAACCTCAAGTCAATTTTTGAAAACACCGACGCACCCTGTAGATGGTCAAACATATCATTAATATAGGGTAGAGGGTACTTATTTTGGATGGTAACCTTGTTCAACTGCCTATAATCTATGCACATCAGCATACTACCATCCTTTTTCTTTACGAACAAGACCGGAGCACCCCAAGGTGAAGCACTGGGATGGATAAATCCCTTGTATAGGAGTTCATGTAGCTGAGTCTTAAGTTCTCTTAACTCTGCCAGAGCCATACGATATGGAGGAATGGAAATGGGACGAGTGCCTGGCTCTAAATCAATACAAAAGTCTATATCCTTGTCTGGAGGCATACCAGGCAAATCCACTGGAAACACCTCTCGAAACTCAAAAACAACTTGAATTGACTCAATAGATAGGGACTCCACACTATCATCCTGGAGATGAGCCAAGAAGGCCAAACACCCCCTTCCCACCAGCTATCTAGCCCGAACAAACGATATGATCTTAACTGGCTTAGGCCTGTACACACCTTCCAACTCTAGCCTATCCTTACCCAGAATCTCTAGAGCTACCATCTTGGTGTTACAATTTAATACAACATGATAAGGGGATAACCAGGTCATGCCCAAGATAATATCAAAATCAACCATATCCAGAATTACCAGGTCTACCCAAGTGTGCAACCCGACAAACACAACAGAACAACCACGATAAACATGAGTCACAACCACAGGCTCTCCAACCAGGGTGGAAACATGGATAGGGGAATCAAGGATATCACATACCAAGTTCATACCTAACGCAAAACTCACAGACACATAAGAATATGTAGAACCTGGGTCAAACAACACCGAAGCCATTTTAGCACAAACGAGAATGGTACTTATGATTACTGCATTTGATGAATCAGCCTCGGTCCTCCATGGAAATGTATAGTAGTATGCCCGGTCATCAATCTGGGCAACCTGTCTGGACGGCTATGCCACACCCCTGCCCGTGCCGCTGTTCCCTCTGTCTCCCCGGCCACCCTGAAAGTTACCTTTCCCACCCTGTGGATGACCTTTAGCATGACTACCTCTACCTACTGGGACCACAACCTTGGGCTACTGCTGAACCTGATTACCAGTTTGCCTATGAGGGCACTCCCTCTTAAAATGGCCTAGATCACTGATGTGCCACCATTTTACGGCACTTTCGACTCCTTTTAACTAAGAACAATCATACGTTTTCAAGCAACCGTCGTCGTTTTTGATGGTTTTATGTTATATTTGTAGGAAATGGAGACAAACACGGAAACAGAAGGAAATACGAGCAAAAAGACATTCTGGATAAGAGTGACGGCCTGAGTGACGGTCCGTCACAGAGACTGTCAAGTGGAGGCAGTCCACTGCTTAGGGGTGACGGCCACCGTGACGGTCCGTCAAGGTGGTGACGGTCCGTCACCCCAAGCCGTCAAGTTGAGACAGAACGCGACGCGGAATCCGAACATTTTTGGGTTTATTTCCTGGACTCCTATAAATACCCTATGTTAGGTTTATTTTACCAATTCATTACCCAATAAGTTTTAGAAGTGTTTTTAGTCGAACTTGAGAGGAACAACACGTTTTCTTGTTCTTGAATTCGTGTTCTTGATTTGTTCTTGGGATCTTGGTTTTTCTTGTTCTTGGATATTTGAAGATTGTTTTCATTATATTGTAAGAATCTCTTCTCCTTATTATGAATATGACTTTCTTCTCTTCTTCTTCTAGCATGATTAACTAAACTCCCACAACTAGGGTTGTGGGAGCCATGGCTAAGGTAGCGATATAGATTCCGGGTAGCGACGGGTTCAATATATATGATTGTCACATTGTTAATCATTCATGCTTAATGTTTTCTAGTGGTTGCAAACATTAGAACATGCCTAGGTTTAATTTTGCTTGAGTAAAGAGATTAAAACCGGAAAACTTGATTAACGACGAGGATTCGAGACTACCAACTCTTGTCTTATGATTAATGCTGTAACTAGATTAATCTACTTGATGTTTAGGATTGAAATCTAAAAGCACACCTTTTCAAGTTCGAGAGAATTGAAAAGTAAATTCGTCTATTTGGTTGAGAAATGTTTAGATGATACCATTAATTCAATCACATCGTGACACACATATAGAAAGAACCCGGTTAAGCTTAGAATCGACATTGTTACCAACGCCATGGTAAACACTTCCCTAGTTCATTCTCCTACTGATTATTTCTCATACATTATTGTTTATTTTTGGTTCACAAATTGATCACACAACCCCCCCCCCCTTTATTTACCAGAAACTGTTGACCATTAGTCAACTAATTCACTAAAGACTTAACTTTCACCATATTCTCTGTGGGATCGACCCCAACCTTTGTTGGGTTCTATATTTGACAACGATCGCTTACGCTTCTTAATTAGAGTGGGACTTTGAGCGTTATCAAATTTTGGCACCGTTGCCGGGGAATACGGTTGATTATTAAGTCCGGTGTGTTTATTTGACTCTTAGTCATACTTTCCTGCTTTTACGTTTATTTGTTGTTTTTGTTTTTGACAGGGTACAGAGTTGTGCATGCCAAGTACCCGGCGCTCGGGTGAATCAACATTACCTTACGACCCCGAGCTTGCTAGAACATTAAGGCGGAATATGGCCGCAAAACAAGAGGCAGCAAGGCTCGCTGCAGAACTGCAGGCCCAACACAATCTGAATGCTGGTGGTCTACAGGACGATGTTATGCTGAATGATGAGGATATCGACTTGGATGGAGTTGGCGCTACGGGCGCCATTGCTCTTCCACCACTAGCGCCCGGAGCCAAGTTCAACATCACTAGCACGATGATCCAGCTGTTGAACTTGAGAGGAGTGTTCCGAGGTGCCGCTGGTGATGATCCAAACCAGCACCTGATGAATTTCGTGGGCATCTGCAAGTCGTTCGAGTTGCCTGGAGTGAGTCAAACAGCAATCAGGCTCAGGTTGTTTCCGTTGTCTCTGTCTGATGAGGCAGCATTGTGGTTGACAGAGCTGACCCCCGACTCTATCACA
The DNA here is from genome assembly GCA_003996215.1 of Jaltomata sinuosa. Lineage (NCBI taxonomy): Eukaryota > Viridiplantae > Streptophyta > Magnoliopsida > Solanales > Solanaceae > Jaltomata > Jaltomata sinuosa. The sequence continues at coordinate 231,683 of QJPP01001330.1, read as the reverse complement.
ACTTGGGGAGAGTTTAAAGGAGCTTTCCTAGAAAGGTTCTTTCCTCCCTCTAGGATGATACAGTTGAGGGATGAAATTAGTAATTTCAGACAGCAACCTCACGAAGCATTACATGAGACTTGGTTGCGGTTCAAGAAGAAGCTGACGCAATGCCCGAACCATCAATTGACCAACAACTTCTTGATGCAGACGTTCTACATGGCACTGAATTTGGCTACCAAGCCGACGTTGGACAATGCAGCAGGTGGTGCATTCATGGGTCTCACTTTTGTTGAGGCCACAACTACTTTGGACAGGCTCACCAAAACCAACAGGGCTTGGCATACACGGGATACAGAGGTAGCAGCTAGCACTTATGCAGTTGGTATGTCAGCTGAGCAGCGCAGAAAAGAGGAGGAGCGCGACCAAGACATGGCGCATCTGAAAACGCAGTTGGACCTACTGACAAAGCACTTGTTTTCAGGAGGTATGGAGAAGGTAAAAGTTGTGGGTTCCCAAGGTAGAGCAGCAGAGTTGGAAACTGATGAGGAGGCGAATTACTTGGGGGGTTTCCAGGCCAATGGCCAAGGAAACCAAGGTCGGACCTATTAGAAAGACAACTACTACGAAAAAGCTGGCTACAGAGATCGCGAGCAGGGAAACTGGAGGAATAACACCGATAGAGGTGGCTTGTATGTACCACCTGGTAATCGGGACAAAGCTAGCAACGAGGCAGGGACTTCCAAGCTTGAGAACATGATGGCGAAGATGCTGCTAAAGGTAGAATCGACTGACTCTGGGGTGAAGGAGATAAGGACTGAGTTATCGTCCATGAGTCAAATAGTGGAGGCACATTCCACCTCGATCAAGCAATTAGAGCAGCAAGTGGGACAAATCTCGGCATCTCTAAACCCAAGGAAGACAGGTACCTTGCCGAGCGACACTATTCAAAACCCGAGGAACGACGCGAGCCGCATGGCGATCACTACAAGAAGCGGCAAAATATTACCGGAATCACATCCGGTAATTTAGACTCAAGTTGAGGGTGATGACGCCAATGACAAGGAGGTTGAAGAGGCTACTCAAAAGCCCGCGAAGAAAAGCAAGGAAGCTGAAAAGCTTCCAACTATGATGCCGCGACCACCGCCCCCTTTTCTGCAATGATTAAAGAAGAAAGCGGATGATAGTAAGTTCCTGAATTTCCTGACCATGCTCAAGCAAATATCAATAAACATCCCATTGGTGGAAGCGCTTGAACAAATGCCCGGTTATGCCAAGTTCATGAAGGACTTGATTACAAAGAAGAGGTCGGTGAGTTTTGAACCGGAAGACAACCTCCACCATTGCAGTGCTATTTCCTCAAGGTCGTTAGTGGGAAAGAAGAAAGACCCAGGTGCGTTTACTGTTCCCTGTACTATCGGGAAGCTCAACTTCGGAAGAGCATTATGTGATCTTGGTGCTAGCATCAACTTGATGCCGCTAGCAGTCTATAAACAATTGGGTTTGGGAGCTCCTAAACCAACGTCCATGAGAGTAATGATGGCTGACCGTTCGGTAAAGCGATCTGTGGGAATATTGTCTGATGTGCTAGTAAAGATCGGTAAGCTTATCTTCCCAGCTGACTTTGTGATCTTGGATTGCAAAGTAGATTTTGAAGTTCCCATAATCTTGGGACGACCTTTGTTAGCCACGGCTAGAGCGTTGGTTGACATGGAAAGAAATGAACTGACCTTCGGGCTAAACAATGAAGTTGTCAAGTTTGATGTGTCCAAATTGATAAAGCAACCAAGTGACATGAGGGTGGTCGCGGTCATCAATGCGATTGAGGAAGCTCCTGCGGATGGGTATCTTGAGGAGAAGGGTTGTGTTGAAACCGAAGCTGTTATGAAAGTAAGGTCGCGATCGCAAAAGGAGAAGCAGGTAAAGGAAAGCGGTGAAAATAGATCAAGAAAACGAAAACACCGCAAGAGAATCTGCAAAGAAAGAGCGAAGAAGTTGTCGCGACTAGCTGCGGAGCCAATGAAAGAAGAAGCTGGAAAGCAACATGAGGTTGTCGCGTGCGCACACTCCATCGAGTTCTCCTGTTTTGGAGACCCTGGCGGTCTCCACCATCATTCCAGAATCTGAGTCTGATGGACCTCACAGGTATTCCTTAGTCTCACAGTTTTTAGCTTTCGCATGTATGCATTGGGGACAATGCATGAGTCTAAGTTGAGGATGTTGGTATACCTGTGAGTCATACACCACCGAGGGTTTTTTTTGCCGTGTTTCTTTTCCCTCCGGTGTGCTATCTAGTAGAACTGGCATGTTTAGGTTGTTATTTTTAAATTTTTGTTTTTTTTAGTGTCTATAGTGATGAGCATGGCATTTTTTGTTACTAAAAGGAGCCCCCTTTAAAAAAAATTTGGTTTTGTACTTATGTTGAAACGACTGACTGTCGTGATTCTTGAATGTCATTGTGTGATTATAATTAGAATGAGTATGCTTAAGCCGAGCGGTTGTTTGATAGTTGGTAGTGATATAGTTTTTTGGTGCCAAGTGTGTGTGAGATTATTGTTATAAATTCTTACTCTGTGCATGCATCTAGAACTTGCCCGGTCTATTTGGTTAAAGTTCAAAGTTGGTTGCTTAGGAAAGGATCTCAGGCCCTTTTTGTGTGCAGTCCACTTAACCTATAAGACCGTCCAAGTGCAAATAGTCCTTTTGAACCCTGTTTGAGCCATAATTGACCTTGTTCTTTCAATAACCTGTCACCGTTCCTGTTTAACTTTGAATCCCTATTTTGGCCCTGGTCCTTCCGTGGACATTGTGCACCTCAACTCAGGCAATCAGCCTAAGTTGAGGGTGGCTACTATAGAGGTGAATGATAAGAAAAAGAGGAGGGAGAAGATTGGTTGTGAATAGAATGAAAATTCGGGTGTGTGCCTAAGAAAAGAAAGAAAGAAAAAAAAAAGATGAAAAAGATTGAAAAAGTAATAAAAAGAATTGTCAAAATAAAGAGGCCGCACCTGTAGCTAGAGAAAAGGAAATAAAAAGGTGAATAAGGATGGACAAAAGTTATGTGGTAATAAGACGTCGGTGGTTCCAAGGAGGGCTTAGTCACTAACCCCTAAATGTATCCTAGCTACACCTGAAGCCTCATTACAAGCCAAAACAAGTCCTGTAGTGATCCTGAGCGGCTTTCTGAAGAACTGAAATAGAATAGTAAGGGCAAGCCTATGGTATCGCATGTGCATTATTTGAAATCGTTTGTGAGTGTGAGCGCTTACCTAGTCCCAAATCTTGTGTGTGGGATTTCTTTGTGGTGAGGGCACCAAGATTGCTGTATTGTCTATTGATGGTTAGGATAGCTGCGCGTGTGTATGTAGAATGTTCTATCATATGGGAATGACATGTTTGGATCCATACAAGTTAGTGTTTCATACATTTGTGTGCTACGAGGGAGCTTGAATTAAAATTGAATAAGATGTTGAATGACCATGAGTTGCTAGAGACACGAGTTTGTTTTCTTAGTTGAGTCATCGTGTTGTTTTTCTTTTATGTTATGTTGCTTGAGGACAAGTGAACGTCTAAGTTGAGGGTGTTGATGTGCCGCCATTTTACGGCACTTTCGACTCCTTTTAACTAAGAACAATCGTACGTTTTCAAGCAACCATCGTCGTTTTTGATGGTTTTATGTAATATTTGTAGGAAATGGAGACAAACACGGAAACGGAAGGAAATACGAGCAAAAAGACATTCTGGATAAGAGTGACGTCCTGAGTGACGGTCCATCACACATGTGACGGTCCGTCACACATGTGACGGTCCATCACAGAGACCGTCAAGTGGAGGCAGTCCACTGCTTAGGGGTGACGGCCACCGTGACAGTCCGTCAAGGTGGTGACGGTCCGTCACCCCAAGCCGTCAAGTTGAGACAGAACGCGACGGGGAATCCGAACATTTTTGGGTTTATTTCCTGGACTCCTATAAATACCCTATGTTAGGTTTATTTTACCAATTCATTACCCAATAAGTTTTAGAAGAGTTTTTAGTCGAACTTGAGAGGAACAACACGTTTTCTTGTTCTTGAATTCGTGTTCTTGATTTGTTCTTGGGATCTTGGTTTTTCTTGTTCTTGGATATTTGAAGATTGTTTTCATTATATTGTAAGAATCTCTTCTTATTATTATGAATATGACTTTCTTCTCTTCTTCTTCTAGCATGATTAACTAAACTCCCACAACTAGGGTTGTGGGAGCCATGGCTAAGCTAGTGATATAGATTCCGGGTAGCGACGGGTTCAATATATATGATTGTCACATTGTTAATCATTCATGCTTAACGTTTTCTAGTGGTTGCAAACATTAGAACATGCCTAGGTTTAATTTTGCTTGAGTAAAGAGATTAAAACCGGGAAACTTGATTAACGACGAGGATTCGAGACTACCAACTCTCGTCTTATGATTAATGCTGTAACTAGATTAATCTACTTGATGTTTAGGATTGAAATCTAAAAGCACACCTTTTCAAGTTTGAGAGAATTGAAAAGTAAATTCGTCTATTTGGTTGAGAAACGTTTGATGATACCATTAATTCAATCACATCGTGACACACATATAGAAAGAACCCGGTTAAGCTTAGAATCGACATTGTTACCAACGCCATGGTAAACACTTCCCTAGTTCATTCTCCTACTGATTATTTCTCATACATTATTGTTTGTTTTTGGTTCACAAATTGATCACACAAAACCCCCCCTTTATTTACCGGAAACTGTTGACCATTAGTCAACTAATTCACTAAAGACTTAACTTTCACCATATTCTCTGTGGGACCGACCCCAACCTTTGTTGGGTTCTATATTTGACAACGATCGCTTACGCTTCTTAATTGGAGTGGGACTTTGAGACTTATCAATCACCACAATGGAAGCAACCACGATAAAGTGCAGGCCTGCTAGCAGATGAATAAGAAGCTCTCTGGCCTCTAGGAGCTGAAAACTACTGATTAGCACCCGGACGACCACCTGTAGTAGCTGGCAGAGATGACTGAATAGGACGGGCTGAGTATACCTGCTGATTCTAACCCCTGAAGTATGAACCACCATAATTTCCCTAATTCTGGGGCTTCTTGGCTAAACCTTAGCTTGCCCCGCCTGCCTAACTCCCTCAAGTTCTTAACATAATCCACCACATCATTAAATCCCTTCCCTGAAGAAGTCATGTGCACAGACAATACCTGAAGCTCAGTATTTAGACCCTTAATAAACAACTGAACCCGCTCCTCCTCGGAACCCAACAACTGCGTAGCAAAATGAGACAAGGCATGAAACTTTCCCTCATAAGCAGAGACTGACATGCTACCCTGCTCCAAGTTCAAGAACTCCTCCTTTTTCCGATCCCTCAAAGTATGGGGTACGTACTTCTCTAAGAAAAGAGAATGGAATTAGTCCCAAGTCACTGGAGGTAAAATGGATGACCAACACTCCATGTGAGACCTCCACCACTGCTTGGCATCACCCTACAACTGGAATGTGACAAACTCCACCCCATACTATTACACAATGCCCAGCTTGTAGAGCCTCTCAAAACAATCCAATATGAACTCGTAAGCATCTTCCCTGTCAGTACCCTGAAACGTAAGAGGTTTCAGCTTGAGAAACTTGGTCAGCATCTCATGGTTATTCCCTGTCATCACTAGGCCTAGAATTGGCCTGAAGAAGTCACCTATGCCTGAAGCTGCATCCATCATAGGAGCCACAGGATTTGCTGGCTAAGTGCCCAGAGCCTGATTTTCAAGTGTCGCTGGTATGGCCCCAACACCAACCACACCACTCAAGATATTCCAAGCTTGCTGAAATACTTCTGGTGTCATAGAAGGAAGGCCTACACCTCCAGTCGGTGTCGCCTCTGCCTCAGCCTGTGCCCCATCATCCTCCACAACCACTTCCACATCTTCGACAGCCTGTTCCTGAGGTGGGGGAGGGGTTATTTCTCGTGCTCCTGCAGCATCTTGAGCTTCACCCCTAGCAGGTGTGGCTCTAACGCGTCCTCTGCCCCTTCCCTTGACTCTACCATGTATAGCCAGGCCCGCTGCTAGGACCATCAGTCTAGCTCCATTGTTCCTTGTGTTAACCATCTGCGGACAGAAGAGTGAAAGAGTCAGATACCAATTTGTATCACCAGATACCAATTGAAATCAAGTTATAGCACGATGGAAGAAAGAAAAGATAGTTTCCTAAAGTCTCATAGCCTCTCGAAGAAAAGTATGGACGTCTCCGCACTATTCCGCAAGACTCTACTAGACATATTTTGGTATGATGAGATCAATGAACCTAGGATTGGATGTCTTATTTTGAGCTAGTTTTCCTCGTAGATAAAATATAAAGGAGTCAGGGGGACTTTTCAGAATCAAATTTGGGTAAGTAGAACTCCCGGAATTGAGGTTGACATGAAGGGGTTGTTCCGGGATGTCGGGAAAATAAGTGTGTTATAAAATGGACTAATTTTGGAGATTTTATGACTTTCTGTCCCATCTCAACTGTCATAGTGGTTGACACTCTATCACGGCGACCTCCGCTATAGTAGACAAATTACCGCTATAACAGAAGTCAAGTCGGTCAACATCTGCCATAGCGGTTGACTGCACTACAGCGGTACCACTATAGTGGAGCGTGATGGAATTTAATGCAGAAACTTCCCCAAAAACATTCAGTTTTCACAAATTCATTTGAGAGAAGGGCTAGGGCGATTTCAGGCATTTTTCCTCCATTCTTCATTGTTTTTCTTCCCTAAGGTAAGGTTTCTACTCCCTGAACTCCGTAATACTTTTCCTATGCGGTAGAATTGCTAGGAGTGGACTTGGGGGAAGGTTTGGAATGACTTAGGGAGGGTAGAATCCGGGGAAAGGGGGGATTTTATGTGTAGAAGTTCTTAGGTGTTGCCAAATTTACTGTTTTATGATCATGCGACCTTAATTTCCTAATTTTTATTCGTAAAAATGGTAGAATGTTCTTTGGCACCTTGTCTAACACCTTGACCTTTTTGGAACCTCTATCTTGGCACCCATCCTCCCTAATTACTTGAAAGTGAAACGTAGGCTAAAAGTCTAAGTTTGGGAGGGGGGAATAAAATGACAACATAGGCAAATGCCTAAGTTTGGGGGTGCATGTGCTCAAATGAGGAGAAGAAAAGGAATGCACTTCAAGTGCAAGGTAGCACCTTAGGTTTGAATTTAAAATTTCTCCAGAAGAAAATCCAATGAGCGAAAAATGAAAAGCAAAAATTAGGTGCTACCAAATGAAGGTGATACAAGGAGTTGAATGATCATGGTTGAAAAGGAAAAGCTTGGGTTGTGTGAGGGATAAATAAGATGAAGTCAAAAATCTAAAAATGTGAGCATTGTTTGAAATGATAGCAAAGAGCATTAGGAAAGTGTAGTCACTTGAACCAAATGAAATCCTCACCTTAGCCCTAGCTAATATCGTAACCTGTAAGTCCTTGGTGATTTTGAGCTTCTCTACCCTACAGTAGGGGAGATTTACATGAAGGGCAAGTCTATGGTTCGACGTGTGTGCACTTGAACTTCCTTGAGTGAGTGAGAGTCTTCTAAGTTCTCCTATAATCCCATTGTTTTGTGAATTGCATGATTGTGAGTGGGATTCTCTCTTGTGGTGAGTGGCATCATGCACTTGAATTGAAATATGAAGTCTTTATTTCAATTGAGAGAAATGAATGAGACAAGTTCTGTGGCAAATCTCGAGGCAAACCTTGACGGTCCATGCCAATGACTTGAGAAGCTTAAATGTCTTTTTTTGAATGACAAAATTCCCTTGATTTTGAATGAGAAATGAATTCCTTTTGGAAAAGGTTTTGAAATGACCAATTGCCTTGATATTGTGGTGGTTCAAATTGAGATGAGCATTGTAGTTGAGTCTTTTATTTGAGTCTTTTTGCTTATTCTTTTTCTTAATTTTTAGTATAGATTAGTCCTTTGTGCCTTGATTGAGTGTAGAGAATAATTCATTTCTTGCCTTGTGAGTATCTTGCTTGAGGACAAGCAATAGTTCAAGTTTGGGGGTTTGATAAGTCGGTAATCTACCAACTTATTGAGCCTTTATCCATGAATTATTGCTATATTTTGAATATATTTAGAGGTTCTTATGGACTTTATTGATATCTATGCAGGTACTTGTGATCAAAGATGGAAAACAAGGAAATGGACCCAAAAAGAGCTTAAAAGGAGTGAAATATGAAGTGATAAAAAAAGATAGAGATTCTGCCTTGATATGCGGTGCCCATACGACACGCACAAGCTGTGGTGCAGAACACACCTATACCTCATGAAGCCACAAAATTTACTAAAGAATCTGCTAAGGGGTACGGTCGCTGTGCGACGCACAATTCATGGTGTGAACCGCACATCCTTCGCACAAGGCCTCCAAATTAACTTAAGTCACTGGTCTAACTAAAGACGGTGTGCGACATGCACATCATGACGTGCAAACCGCACATTGCGATGCACATGACCCGAAGGGAAATTTTGTCCAGGAAATTAGTGATGTTTTGGGAAAGTATAAAAGGCCAATTTAGGTACAATTGTTTAAAAAATCCTTCAGCTTTGAATATTTGCAAGTAATTCTAGCTTTGAGAACAAGTTTTCCTCTCCAAGAAGAAGAGGGTTTCAATCCATTATCTCTTCCAAATCTTGGTTAACCATTTGTGTACAAAAACTGAGCTTAGAACTTGAAATTACACTTGAATGAAGAGGAATTTGACTTACCCATTTGGTATATCTCTTTCCTTTAGCATGAGTAGCTAATTTCATTTGTCTAGGGATGTGTTGATAATGGGTGCTTAAAAAATGGGTGTGGGTATTGCTAATTATTGCTTATTTGACATGGGTCTAGTAGTTTCACCAAGTTTTAATCCTAAAATTTGTGGTTGCAAACATTGATTTTCCTTACTTGGCTATGTTGTTGCTTGAAAGAGAATTTCATAGTTTCAGATGTGAAATTACTAGTGGGAACTTGGGCTTCCATCTAGATTGAGGCTAGAGATAGCTCATATCAAAGGAATCGCCCATTTAAAACCTAAGCTAGAGATAGTATGACCTCCTGAAGCTTGATCTTAGTTGTTTGTTGTTAAACCGATAATTCTCTAATCGAGATTGTCGGATATATGGTTGTTGATCGAGAGATAAACAATCCATACCCATGACCAAGGCTACCTATGTCAATGATCAAGAATAAGCATGAATAAGCAATTACCCTATCCCACATTAGAGCCTCATTGGATACACATCCCTAGTCGTCCACTCAAATTTTTACACTCGTTTTACTTTCTTGCATTGTTACGAATTGAGATTGTTGTGACAGAATCCCAATTCCCCCAATCCTTTATTTACCTATTTTCAAATAGTTACTCTCTTAGTGAAGTCATTTCAATACAATCATCATTGTTCTATTGCCAAGTCTCTGTAGGTACGACCCCAACACCTGTTGGGTACTTATAAATATATTTTGCTTGACGATCGTTGTTACCTCCCTCTTTGGAGAGTACGTTTGAGCGTTTATCATATCCTTGGTGTAGGATGATTGATCCTTCAGCTGACTCACCCTTTTAGAGAAGTATTTCCATCGGCCAGAGGTAGTACTTACGGTATTAGGGGTGCTCATAGTGGTGCCTAGCCAGGTAGGATTGAAGGTCGTGTGAGTGCTCAACCCAATAGTAGGCGCAGAAAATTATATGTCACTATCGGTAGGCCAGATATGGATGCTTCAGATGTTGTGATTACAGGTACAATTTCAGTATGTCATCTATCGGTATCCATTCTATTTGATCCAGGCTCCACTTATTCCTATATATCTATTTACTTTGCTTCTTGGTTAGGATTTAGCGAGCTGTTGCATGTGCCCATGAGTGTAGCCACTCATGTAGGTGATTCTTTAGTAGTGGATCAGGTATTTAGATCTTGCATGGTGGTTAATCAGGAGTATGACCCTTGGGCGGATCTTGGTGTACTTTATATGGTTGACTTTGATGGTATTCTGGGCATGGATTGGTTATCCTATCATCATGCGATCTTGGATTTCTTTGCCAAGATCTTTACCTTAGACATGCCTGGCATACCCCCGATTGTGAGGCAGGGTTTTGTTAGTCACGCGTCGACATGGATCATTTCTTATATTTGGGCTAGAAATTGGTGTTGAAGGGAAGTTTAGCCTATCTTTCTTATGTCGGTGATGTTAGTGCTAACATTCCCTCGCTTGATTCTGTTTTTGTGGTTTGGGAGTTCACGAATGTCTTTTCTACTGACTTACCTGGCCTCCCACCTGAGCGTAATATAGACTTTTCCATTAATGTTGAGTTGGGCACTAGGCCCATTTCTATTCCACCTTACCACATAGATCCTGCGGAGTCGAGGGAGCTTAGTGTTCAACTTCAGGACCTTCTGGGTAAGGGTTTCATCCGGCTGAGTTTTTCTCTATGGAGTGCTTCTACCCTTTTTGTGAAGAAAAAGGATGGCACTATGCATATGGTATGGATTACCGGCAGTTGAATAAGCTGACTATTAAGAATAAGTATCTAATGTCATATATTGATGACCTATTTGATCAGCTTTAGGGTGCAGCCATAATTTCTAAGATTCACTTGAGATCTGGCTACCATTAATTAAGGATTCTGATGGAGAACATCCCTAAGACTCCTTTCAGGACTCGTTATGGCTATTACGAGTTCCTAGTAATGTTTTTTAGATTGACTAATGCCCCAGCAGTGTTCATAGACTTGATGAATTGATTGTTCAAGCCTTATTTGGACTCCTTTCTGATAGTATTCATCAATGACATTCTTGTATATTCAAGGAGTAGGGAGGAGCATGAGCAGCTTTTGAGGATTTTGCTCTATACTTTGACAGATCAATGACTTTATGCCAAGTTTTTAAAGTGTGAGTTATGGCTTGAGTCTATAGCATTATTGGGGCACGTGGTGTCTAAGAATAGTATTATGGCAGACCCAGTGAAGATTAAGAAAGTTTGTGATTGGGCTAGGCCCACTTCTTCTACCGTGTAGTTTTGTTGGGTTGGCTGGGTACTACAAATGGTTAATCAAGGAATTCACTTCCATTGCAACACCTTTGACTATACTGACTAGCAAGGTCATCCCATTTCAGTGGTCCAATGAGTGTGAGGTGATATTTCTGAAGCTCAAGGCCTTATTGACTACAACTCCGATATTGACTCTTCCAGTTGAGGGCCAGGGATTTACAGTTTATTGTGATACATTGGGTGTTAGTTTGGGTTGTGTTCTGACGCAGCACGGCTGAGTGATTGCATATGCTTCTAGACAGTTGAAGGTGCATGAGTGGAACTACCCTACCCATGACTTGGAGTTGGCGATGGTGGTTTTCACACTTAAGATTCGGAGGCATTACCTTTATGGCATTCATTGTGAGATATTCACCGACCATCATAGCTTATATGAGATTTTGAGCCAGAAGGATTTTAATTCGAGGCAATAGAGGTAGTTTGAGTTACTGAAGGACTATGATATCTCTATTTTTTACCATCAAGACAAGGCAATTGTGGTAGCAGATGCCTTGAGCCGTAAGGCAGTGAGTATGGGGAGTTTATCTTTTCTATTAGTTTCAAAGAGACCATTGGCCTTAGACATCCATTCCTTAGCCAATAGGTTGGTTTAACTTGCTATTTCTGACTCAGGGAGGATTTTTTCTTGAGTTGAGGCACACTTTACATTATTAGAGCAGATTCGAGAGTGGCAGTTTAACGATAGTTGACTTTGCAAGCTCCGAGATCACGTGTTGAGTAGTGAGGCCAGAAAGGCCGCCTTAGATTCAAAGGGTGTCTTGAGATTTGAGGGTCGTATTTGTGTTTCGAAGGTTGGTGACTTGATTCAGTTGATATTGCCAGAGGCTCATTATTCCAGATACTCCATTCATCTTGGGGTAACTAAGATGTATAAGGACTTGAGACAATATTACTGGTGGAGCAAGATGAAGAGGGATATAGCAAAGTTTGTGTCTCGATGCTTGAACTGCCAACAGGTGAAGTTTGAGCACTTGAGACCTGGTGGTTTGCTTTAGGGGCTACCTATTTTTGAGTGGAAATAAGAGAGGATTTCCATGGACTTCATAGCTGGCGCTTCGTGTACTTTCCAAGGGTTTGATAGCATTTAAGTCATCGTGGATCAATTGACTAAGTCTTCCCACTTCTTGCTAGTTCAGTCTTCCTACAGTGCCAAGAGGTTGGCTCAGATCTATGTGTGAGAGATAGTTCATCTTCACAGTGTGCCAATTTCCATTATTTCAAATAGAGGTACGCAGTTCACTTCTCACTTTTAGAGGGCTTTTCAGGTTGAGTTGGGTTCCCGAGTTGATCTTAGCATGACATTTCATCCGCAGACTGATGTCCAGTCCGATCAGACTATTCAGGTCCTAGAGGACATTCTCTGTGCTTGTGTTATGGATTTTGTGGGTTAGTAGGACTAGGTTCTAGCCTTAGAAGAGTGTGCTTATAATAATAGCTTCCATTCAAGTGTTCAGATGGCTCCTTCCGAGGCTTTGTATGGTAGGTGGTGTAGGTCTCCTATTGGGTCATTTGATGCTTTTGAGGCTAGGCCATAGGGTACTAATTTGTTGTGAGAGTCTTTGGATTGGGTTCGAGTGAATCAGGATAGACTTCAGGCAACTCAGAGTAGAAAGAAGAGTTATGCTAACCTAGGCATCATGCTTTAGAGTTTGGGGTTGGTGATCGGGTGTTCCTTCAGATATCACCCATAAAAGGCGTGATGAGGTTCGGGAGGAGGGGCAAGTTTATCCCCAGGTATATTTAGCCGTTTGAGTTTCTTCAGCGGGTTGGTGATGTTGCTTATGAGTTAGCCTTGCCCCCAACTTTTGCTGCTATCTAAACTATTTTCCATGTGTCGATGCTCCACCATTACATTATGGATGAGTCTCACATGCTGCAGTGGGATTCAGTTCAGTTAGATGACTGTTTTACTTTTGAGGAGGATTCGGTAGCCATTTTATCTTTGAATGTTAGATGATTGAGATCTAGAGAGATTTCAGTGGTTAAGGTTCAGTGGAGGCATCGTCCTATTGATGAGGCTACCTGGGAGATCGAGCATGATATATGGGCCCAGTATCCTCACCTACTCCAGCCTTCATGTACTTTCTCTTTCCTAACTTTCAAGGATGAAAGTCCTTTTAGTAGTGGATATTGGTCATTTTCCCTATTTTTGTGTTTTTTTTAGTATTTTGAGCTTTCTCACTACGGCTATAGGTCATTTATGACTTGCCAAGACTAATGGTTCAATTTCTAAGTAGTTCATTTGTGTTTTAAGCCCATTTCCCTATTTTGGAACTCTTTAAGTTGGAAAAGTTAACTTTGGTCAACATTCAGAGAAGACAGGCTTGGATGGAAATTCCGTCAGTGCTGTTAGCTTTGTAACATTGATTTTGGGCTTGTAGTACCTTTGGATTGGGTCCCGAGTCTTCCGAACTCATTTTGGGCTATTCTGTTACTTTTGGCTAAATGTTGATTTTTAGGCATGGGACCTACTTTTCATCAAAATGATCTCCTTTGGGAATTTCATCAGTTCCTTTGAGTCTACGATGCCATTTTTGGTAGGATAGCATAGTTTGTTTGTGTATGCGGGACCTCGGATAAATCCCAAGGGTCCATCCGAGGGTTTTTGAGTTGTTGGTTTTGCTGATTTTTGCAGCAGCAGGTGCAGCAAAACCCAACCCTTTGCCTACGCAAGGGGTTGGCCATGTTTGTGAGGCTGCCTATGCGATAGAGACATAACGTTTGCAATGAAGGGGAACCGAGCCCTAATTTTATTTCCTTTTTGCAAACGTGAGGGGCAGGACACCTACACGAGGTCACGTATATGGTGACCTCCCCGCGTCTGCGATGGGCAATAGCCTGGTAGTATAAGTTCTTTCCTCTTCATTTAAAAACATTCCAAACTTATTTTTCCTCCATTTTTAAAGAGCTTTAAGCCTAAAAATCTATGTGGGGTCATAAGTGAAGCTTGGGACTATTATTCCTCGTCCATGATCACTCTCCCGTCCTTAAAATTATAAGTTTCTTGCCCCTCATTCCGTTAAATTCTCTCTTTTAATTCTTGTTGATTCCTCTAATTTTAGGACTGATTCGGGATTGATTTTGGAGTGTGTCTGCTCAATAATTTTTTGCATGTAATCCTTGTCCCACGAGACAAATTTTCCCTGATTTAGTTTTCAAAATTCATATGCGGCCCCACGCGTGATTTTCACCTAATTTTTGGCCTGAATTGTAAAATTTCAATATGGGTAATATTGTTCATATTTTAACATGTAGATCGTGATTATGTTAGTGTGACAGAAGTCGGAGGCTTCTCAGAAAGGAAAAGCTCTGATTTAGCAGGTGTAAGCGCGCGTGTTCAGCTTCCAAGTAGGTTATGGCTTACTTACTTCTAGACTAGCTCATTTAAGGTATTTGTATGGTATTGTGTTAATTGTTGGTGGGATTTTGTAGTTTGAATACAATTATCTAGGTAATTATGATTCTTGTAGCCGACTTAGGAAATTTAGTGTAGAGTTGGGATTTAGAGGATCCTTAGCTTAAGTATCGAGTAGCGTCTTGCGTTAGGTTGGGAGCTTGGGGACTTGGACCTAGCCTAGCACTTTTCTCTTTATATCTCTTATAGTTCGGTGTTGTTTCTTACCATTGGATCTTGGATATTATTGCTTTGGCTGGGTGGTTATTGTTATACTTATCGGTTAGCTCCACCTCGTTATCCAAGTTATTAGTTTATTAATTAGGGCATATTGGTAGATTTGATTTAAAAACATTGTTTTTGGAAAAAAAGAAGTGAAAACTTGGTCTAATTAAATGATTTTGGTTTTCTTAAGGAAAAAATAGGTTAGTGTCCCGGTTCATGTCCTGACTCTCATATTTAGTTATTTGGTTCGAGTCTGGTATTCATATTTACTTATCTTATCTAGTTCAAGTTTGAAATTTATAATTACTTATAACATTATATCTGCTCGAGTTCGGCATTCATATTTACCTATCAAATTATATCTAGTTCGAGTCTGGCATTTATATTTACTTGTCATATCATATCCAGTTCGAGTTCAGCCATGCTTTTACTACATAAATAACCGGTTTGAGTCTGGATCTTGCATGTTTATTAAATAAGAATAAAATTTGAGTTTGGTCGCTCGCTATTTTTAATTTACATGTAGGAGTCCATTTTGAGTCCGACATATATCACCTCCCCCGGGTACCTATGGAATTCTTTGGGTTCACTTTTTGGTTTAGGATTGGTTAGTATTAGGTGATTTTAGGTGTTTGCATCCGTCGGGCTTATGAGGGTCCACTAGGGTTATTACTTGTTAATATGTGTGCCTTCTGGACTTATAGGGGTTCAGTTACGTTATAGCTAGGTCATTTTACTTCTCTCTACTTTACTTATTTTATACTATGTGTGTGAATTGCTTTCATTTCTCATGTGGCACCTAATTATGATTTGTTATTCATTTCTTGACCCCTATTCTATTACTCGTTTAGTATATTCGCGCTTGATTATGCTTCTATCTTATTTGAGCTTAGTTGGCCTATGATGCCTACTGGGTACCGCGTGTTTTTGGTACTCATGCTACACTGCTGCATATTTTTACCTGATGCAAACCCTAGCATATATTATTGCCGCTGACGCTGTCATTGTGGCGAGTTGTAGATTCAGATGTTTTGAGTGAGCTTCTAGTGTTCGGAGGTGATTTATCTCCTTCTATTTTTGGATTCCCTGTTGTATATTTGGAGACTGCCTTTTATATTTTGTGTCTACATAGTACTCTCTATGTTGTAGTAGCTTTTGTACCGAATGATACCAGGTCTTGGGGGGACTTTCTGTATACTTCGCATTTTCCCTCTCTATTATATTATGCTTTCTTCCGCTTGTTATTTTGATTTAAGGATTGTTCTTCCACTTTTACCTTGTTCTCCTATTAGTGTGCTACTAGGTTTTGAGATAAGGGTTTGACTTACCTACTGGTGGGGGGCATAGTAGGTGCCATCTTAACCTGAGAAATTAGGTCGTGACATTTTTCTTGTAGGATAACTGAACAAAGAGCATACTAAGATATGTTGAGAGGAATAAGAAATATATAACTTTTTTGAAATGAGTGGCTCGAGTCAAATGTGATCTTATGGATGAGCGATTGCGTGATGAATTAGGTACCACACTGGTACGGTACATGGACACCTAGGGTCCCTACAGGTTATGACTAGTTGCAAAATTAAGACCCTTTAGCATGTGTGTACAGATTAGTGATAGACGTATGTTCAGATTTGGTACAGAGTGAGGCTGATGAGATATAGAGGCTATACAACTGTGATTTGGTATGGATATAATTTCATGATTGTGTTGTGATTGTATTATACTTGCAGAGTTTTGTGATGACTTCTAATGTCTGTTTTAGTGACTTATATATCCAGTATTGATCGCCAACTATATGTCTGAATTTGGTTTACTTACCTGGTTGTGGTTAACTACTTGATTCCCTAAGTTACTTGGTTACGTGCTATTATACCTACCTATTGCTTTTATTGACTATGTGATATATACTTGTCACTAATCTGAGTCGGCCTATGATGCCTACCAGTACATAGTGTTTGTACTGATGCTACTACTGCACTTTTCTTTGAGTACAGACTGTGTTCCAGAGTCTTCTTTGCGACCTCACATTTAATTTCACCTACTGATTTGATCTGAGGGTGAGCACTTTCCTACCAAGGTTGCCGATCCTTTTTTGACAGATGTCTATTTCTTTCAAATATTGTTTTATCAGCAAAAGTCATGATGAGGTTCGGGAGGAGGGGCAAGCTTATCCCCTAGTATATTGAGCCGTTTGAGTTTCTTCAGCGGGTTGGTGATGTTGCTTATGAGTTAGCTTTACCCCCAACTTTTTCTGCTATCTACCCTATTTTCCATGTGTCGATGCTTCACCATTACATTATGGATGAGTCTCACATGCTGCAGTGGGATTCAGTTCAGTTTAATGACTGTTTTACTTTTGAGGAGTATTCGGTAGCCATTTTAGCTTTGAATGTTAGATAGTTGAGGTCTAGAGAAATTCCAGTGGTTAACGTTCAGTGGAGGCATCATCCTATTGATGAGGCTACCTGGGAGACCGAGCATGATATACGGGCCCAGTATCCTTACCTACTTCAGCCTTCAGGTACTTTATGTTTCCTAACTTTCAAGGACGAAAGTCCTTTTAGTAGTGGATGTTGGTCATTTTCCCTGTTTTTGTGTTTTTTTGTATTTTGAGCTTTCTCACTAAGGCTATAGGTCATTTATGACTTGCCAAAACTGATGGTTCAATTTCCAGGCAGTTCATTTCTGTTTTAAGCATATTTCCCTGTTTTAGAACTCTTTAAGTTGTAAAAGTTGACTTTGGTCAAAATTCAGAGACGACAGGCTTGGATGGAAATTCCGTCAGTGTTGTTAGCTTTATAAAATTGACTTTAGGCTTGTAGTACCTTTGTTTTGGGTCCCAAGGCTTCCGAACTCATTTTGGGCTATCGGGTTACTTTTGGCTAAATGTTGATTTTTAGGCATGGGACCCACTTTTAGTCAAAATGATCTCCTTTAGGAATTTCATCAGTTTCTTTGAGTCCAGGATGCCATTTTTGGTAGGATAGCATAGTTTGTTTGTGTACGCAGGACCTCGGATGAATCCCAAGGGTCCATCCGAGGGTTTTTGAGTTATTGGTTGTGCTGATTTTCCCAGCAGTTGGTGCAGCAAAACCCAACCCTTTGCCTACGCGAGGGGTTGGCCGCGTTCGTGAGGCTGCCTACGCGATAGAGCCATAACATTTGCAATGAAGGGGCACCGAGCCCTAATTTTATTTCCTCTTCACATACGTGAGGGGTAGGACACCTACACGAGGTCACGTATGTGGTGGCCTCCCCGCGTATGCGATGGGAAATAGCCTGCAGTATAAGTTCTTTCCTCTTCATTTTAAAACATTCCAAACTCATTTTTCCACCATTGTTAAAGAGCTTTAAACCTAAAAATCTATGTTGGGTCATAAGTGAAGCTTGGGACTATTATTCCTCGTCCATGATCACTCTCCCATCCTTAAAATTATAAGTTTCTTGCCCCTTATTCCGTTATATTCTCCATTTTAATTCTTGTTGATTCCTCTAATTTTGGGACTGATTCGGGCTCGATTTTGGAGCTGTGTCTTCTCAATAATTTTTTGCATGTAATCCTTGTCCCACGAGAGATATTTTCCCTGATTTAGTTTTTAAAATTCATATGCGGTCCCACGGGTGATTTTCACTCAATTCTCAGCCTGAATTGTAAAATTTCAATATGGGTAATGTTGTTCATATTTTAACATGTAGATCGTGATTATGTTAGCGTGACAACAGTCGGAGGCTTCTCAGAAAGGAAATCTTGAATTTAGCAGGTGTAAGCGCACGTGTTCAGCTTCCAAGTAGTTATGGCTTACTTACTTCTAGACTAGCTCATTTAAGGTATTTGTATGGTATTGTGTTAATTGTTGGTGGAATTTTTGTGGTTTGAATACAATTATCTAGGTAATTATGATCCTTGTAGCCGACTTAGGAAATTTAGTGTAGAGTTGGGATTTAGAGGATCCTTAGCTTAAGTATCGGGTAGCTTCTTCCGTTAGGTTGGGAGCTTGGGGACTTGGACCTAGCCTTGCACTTTTCTCTTTATATCTCTTGTAGTTTGGTGTTGTTTCTTACCATTGGATCTTGGATATTATTGATTTGGCTGGGTGGTTATTGTTATGCTTATCAGTTAGCTCCACCTTGTTATCCAAGTTATTAGTTTATTAATTAGGGAATGTTGGTAGATTTTGTTTAAAAACACTGTTTTTGGCAAAAAAAAAAGTGCAAACTTGGTCTAGTTAAATGATTTTGGTTTTCTTAAGGAAAAAAAGGGTTAGTGTCCCGGTTCATGTCCGGAATCTCATATTTGGTTATTTGGTTCGAGTCTGGTATTCAAATTTACTTATCTTATCTAGTTCAAGTTTGACATTTATAATTACTTATAACATTATATCTGCTCGAGTTCGGCATTCATATTTACCTATCAAATTATATCTAGTTCGAGTCTGGCATTCATATTTACTTGTCATATCATATCCAGTTCGAGTTCAGCCATGCTTCTACTACATAAATAACCGGTTTGAGTCTGGATCTTGCATGTTTATTAAATAAGAATCCAATTTGATTTTGGTCGCTCGCTATTTTTAATTTACATCTAGGAGTCCAGTTCAAGTCTGGCATATATCACCTCCCCCGGGTACCTATGGCATTCTTTGGGTTCACTTTTTGGTTTAGGATTGGTTAGTATTAGGTGATTTTAGGTGTTTGCATCCGTCGGGCTTATGAGGGTCCGCTAGGATTATTACTTGTTAATATATGTGCCTTCTGGACTTATAGGGGTTCAGTTACGTTGTAGCTAGGTCATTTTACTTCTCTCTACTTTACTTATTTTATACTATGTGTGTGAATTGCTTTCATTTCTCATGTGGCACCTAATTATGACCTGTTATTCATTTCTTGACCCCTCTTCTATTACTCGTTTAGTATATTCGCGCTTGATTATGCTTCTATCTTATTTGAGCTTAGTTGGCCTATGATGCCTACTGGGTACCGCGTGTTTTTGGTACTCATGCTACACTACTGCATCTTTTTACCTGATGCAAACCCTAGCATGATTTATTGTCGTTAACGCTGTCCTTGTGGCGAGTTGCAGATTCAGAGGTTTTGAGTGAGCTTCTAGTGTTTGGAGGTGATTTATCTCCTTCTATTTTTGGATTCCCTGTTGTATATTTGGAGCCTGCCTTTTATATTTTGTGTCTATATAGTACTCTCTATGTTGTAGTAGCTTTTGTACCGAATGATACCAGGTCTTGGGGGGACTTTCTGTATACTTCGTATTTTCCCTCTCTATTATATTATGCTTTCTTCCTAGACAAGAAAAATAACTAGACTAATACTAGTCCTTGAAGGATGAGGACTTACCAGCAAGATCCGGATATTCGGCATCATCTAACCACGAGCTTGAGAAAGAGAGCCTGAATCTGCATCATCAAGAGGATGCAGTGCAAAATATGCGACAGTACTATAGGATATACTTTATATGTGAGATATGCATAAGTAAGGTAATAACATGCTTGAAACATAGTTAAAACTGAGATCATGCATAAAAGAGATATCATAAATAAATATCATAGGTTGAGCTCAAGCATGAAATAGAATAGCTTAATGCTTAAAAAACTTCATACGGGAGTTACTTATAACCAATAATAGACCATGTGAGCTACATAGAATTCAACTATATCACCCTAGTTGGCAAAGCTACCCAAAACCTTGCCAAGGTATGGGGTACTATGCATATCATAGCATAGAACCACTTTCATGCAGGGACACTCTCAACTAACGAGGACCCTTCTTTATGAGGAGACACTCTCAACTAACGAGGATCCTCTTAACATATGCTGGCAATGTAGTTTTGGACTTGGGTTATCAAGAACCCTCATCGCTCAGTGCTAAATACTACTCCCAAAACATATATGTAGCTCATAGTATACTAGTGACATATCTAATGCCAAAATCTAGTAAAAAGCCTAAGGACATATCTAATGTCATGCAATTCACATATCACAAGTCTTAAAACTTAATCATAGTCATAATTCAAAACATAGTTTTCTTTCTAATATCATAACTTGAAGAATTTGGCATGCAACTTCATAATACCTAAGGTCATGTTATCTAAACATGCCAATTTTCACTTGAAAACATGCAAATCAATGGACTCATACTAGAAATCATTTTTAATGCATGGACTTTTGAATTCAATTAAAGAACCTCAAATAAATCATAGATAAGCAATGAGAAACCATGAATTGATGCTTAAAAAGAAGACTCATAACTTTTTCTCAATTTGGGTAAGAACCCTAATTTCACAATTTTATAAATCAAAGTAAAACATAAGGTTTTGGGCATAAGGGTGAAGGGAATACTTTATTGAATACCCACATACCTTATTGAAGCTTGCTTGATCTAAGATGAAAAGAAATGGAGGCTTGAACTTGAGACTTGAAGCTTGAAGGAGTTCTTTTCCTCTTTTGCTAGATGAATGAGGAATAATGAAAGACTTAGGCGAATAGGAGTAGAAACCCTACTAAAAGTGGCCAAAATGACCTCACTTAAGAGTTAAAAGGGTGGGTAATTATAGAAATACCCCTGGTATTAATTAAAGAAAAGTTGTTAAAAACCTTAATTTCAGGTTCCGCGAGCCCTTTCCATGGAATGTAGAGCAAACCATGGTTCGTGGAATGTGCTCGTGGTTCCTGAGCCCAAAAAAGCTATAGAAGACTTTCTATGACTCAATAGTATGGATCATGAAACCATCCAAGAGTCGTAGGAACCTCTCGTGATTCCTGGAGCTTTGACTGCCCTCAGGTCTGGTTCCACAGGTGGATTCCATGACCCGCAGACTCCACTCGTGGTTCTCATGCCAGAGGTGGGAGCTACAGAAAATTTTCCACGAGTCCCTTCCAAGGCTCGTGGTCCAATCCACGGCTCGTGTTTTGGGCTCGTGATCCCTGAGATAGTCAATTTTTTTCAGGGATTCTAAGTTTAAAAGTTGAATCAAATTTCGGGGTGTTACAATATCTTTCCTTTGGGATCATTCATCCTCGAATGAAGACTAAGCAAGGAAAACTGGAGAGAAAACAGCCCAACCAACCAACAAAACATAAAATTCAAGGATAAACATGAGAACTGAGCTTTTCAACTTAAAACATGATTTGAACTAACTTTGAAAGACATGAATGCATGTTAGGACCATGAGGGTAACTGATGGGATAGAATCGGAGGGACATACTACTGAGGAAACTATTACCTCAAGCTAAAACTGAATTGGAAGGAAAGAGATGAGGGTACTTGGCTTTCATGGATGCTTCTGCTTCCCAAGTAGCTCCCTCAACTAGCTGATTTCTCTAAAGGACCTTCACCAAAGCGACCTCTTTGTTTCTCAACCTCTGAATCTGATGGTCAAGGATCTCCACGGGAACTTTCGCATAAGTAAGGCTATCCTTCACACTCACATCCTCCAAAGGAACAATAAAAGTCGGATCACCAATACACTTTTTCAACAAGGAAACATGGAAAACTGAATGAACCACCTCTAAATATGATGGCAAATCTAACTCATAAGCAATGCTACCAACTCTCCTCATAATCCAATAAGGACCTACATAGCGGGGACTAAGTTTCCCTTTCTTTCCAAATCTCATCACACTCTTCATGGGTGACACTTTTAGAAATACCACATCGTCAACCTCAAACTCCAACTCCCTTCTCCTCACATCTGCATATGATTTTTGTTGACTCTGAGTGGTCTCCAACCTCTCCCTGATGATCTGAACCTTCTCCATAGTCTCATGAACTGAATCTGGACCAATCAAAGCTTCCTTACCTACCTCAAACCAATCAATAGGAGATCTACACCTCTGCCCATAAAGTGCCTCATAAGGATCCATCTGGATGCTAGAATGAAAGTTGTTGTTGTAGGCAAATTCGATAAGAAGTAATTGATCATCCAAATTATCTTTGAAATCAATAAGACAAGCTCTCAACATATCCTCCAAAGTCTGAATAGTACGCTCTACCTCACAATCCATCTATGGGTGAAAAGTTATGCTAAGCTTAACCTGAGTACCAAGACCTTTCCAAAATGACTTCCAAAACTGGGATGTTAACTGAGTACCCCTCTCTGAAATGATAAACAATGGAACACTATGCAATCTGACTATCTCCCGAATGTAAAGTCTAGCATAATCATCTGCTGAATCCATAGTCTTAATAGCCAAGAAGTGGGATTACTTAGTCATCCTATCGACAATCACCCAAATAGAATTTTCCTACGAGTACGAGGCAAACCAGTAATGAAGTCCATATTGATCACTTTCCACTTCTAAGTAGGAAGATCAACTTCCTGAGTTATACCACCCGATCGTTGATGCTCTACCTTCACTTGTTGACAGTTGGGACATTTAGCCACAAAACCTGCTATGTCCCTCTTCATGCCATTCCACCAATAAACTTCCCGTAGGTCATGGTACATCTTGGTGGCACCGGGGTGAATAAAATACCTGGAGATATGAGCCTCTGTCAAAATCCATTGTATCAACCCATCTATGTCAGGAACACACAATCGACTCTGATATCGAAGCACACCATCTCTCCCTTGGGAGAAAACCTCTACCCTTTGCTGATGGACTGCACCCTTCAATTGGTGCAAAATAGGATCATTGTCTTGCTTTTCTTTCACTTCAGCTACCAAGGAAGATTCAGAACCATTTTGAACCATAACACCACCTTCTATCGAATCCATAAGGCAAACTCCTAGTCGAGTAAGTCTATGAAATCCTTGGCCAATTCCTTTTTTTCGTCCTCAACCGAAGACACACTACCCATGGACAGCCTACTAAGTGCATCCTCCATGACATTTTCCTTACCCGAATGGTAAAGCACACTCATATCATAATCCTTAAGAAGCTCAAGTCATCTCATTTGACGAAGATTCAATTCTTTTTTAGTGAACACATACTGAAGACTTTTATGGTCGGTGAATACATCCACGTGAACACCATACAAATAGTGTCTCCAAATCTACAAAACAAAAACCACGACCTCTAACTCAAGATCATGAGTAGGGTAGTTCTTCTCATGAATCTTAAGTTGCCTCAAATCATAAGCAATCACCTTACTATGTTGTATCAATACACAACTTAAACCAATCCTAGAAGCATCACAATACACAATAAAGTCATCTAGGCCCTCGGGCAGAGCCAACACTAGAGTTGTGGTCAATCTAGTCTTCAATTCCTGAAAGTTCTTCTCACACAGATCAGACCACTAAAATTTCACCTTCTTCTGAGTCAACCGAGTCAATGGGGCAGTAATGGAAGAAACCCCTTCCACAAAACTCTTGTAGTAACCAGCCTAACCCAAAAAGCTTCTGATATTAGATGAGGAGTGGGTCTAGGCCAGTTCTTTACTGCCTCAATCTTTTGAGAATCGACTCGATTACCATCTCTAGTCACAATATGACCTAGAAAAGCAACATATTGCATCCAAAACTCACACTTGCGAAACTTACCAAATAGTTGTCGATCCTTGAGAGTTTGTAACACAACTCTCAAATGTTACGCATGTTCCTCCTTACTCCGATAATAGATAAGAATAGCATCAATGAAAACAATCACAAACATATCTAAATATTATTTGAACACACAGTTCATCAAATCCATAAAAGTTGTGGGAGCATTTGTTAGACCAAAAGACATAACCACAAATTCATAATGACCATACCGAGTTCTGAAGGTCGTCTTCGAGATGTCACACTCTCTAACTCTGAGTTGATGATAATCGAATATATGGTCGATCTTAGAGAAGTAACTGGCACCCTAAAGCTGATCGAATAAGTCATCAATCCTAGGAATGGAAAACTTATTCTTGGTTGTGACCTTGTTCAACTAAAGATAGTCGATGCACATTCTGAGGGAACCATCTTTCTTTTGCACGAATTAGACTGGAGCACCCCATGGAGAGATACTGGGTCGAATAAAACCCTTATCAAGGAGGTCTTTCAACTGATCTTTCAATTTCTTAAGCTCCACAGAAGCCATTCTGTAGGGAGGAATAGAGGTAGGATGGGTATCTAGAAGAAGATCTATTCCAAAGTCAATCTCCCGCTCGGGGGGGACACTGGGCAAATCTTTGGGAAATACTTTTGGAAACTCATTCACCACAGGAACTGACTGGAGAGATGGGGTTTTGGACTCCATGTCCACAACCCGAACTATATAATAAACATAACCCTTAGAAATTATCTTTCTAGCCTTAAGATAAGATATAAAATGACCCTTTGAGGATGGAGGACTACCTTGCCACTCCAAGGCAGGTTCATTTGGGAACTTGAAACTGACAACTCAAGTACGACAATCAACTGAGGCATAACAAGCATACAACCAATCCATACCAAGAATAACATCAAAGTCAGTCATCTCCAGCTCTACTAGATCCGCTGAAGTGACTCTATGAAAGACTGAGATAGGTCAATTTCGGTAGATTCTTTTAGATAGGACTGACTCACCAATAGGAGTAGAAACACAAAAGGGTTCTAAGAGTTGATCAGGACAAATCTCGAACTTGCAAGCAACATAAAGGGTCACAAAAGATAGAGAGGCACCAAGGTCTAATAAAGCATACACATCGAGAGAGAAGACTTTTAATATATCAGTAACAATGTCCGGTGAACTCTCCTGGTCCTCGCGAGAGGACATGGCATAAAGGCAGTTCTGGCGCTGACCACCAGAACTAGAGATAGTGCCCTGTTGGGCTGATCAACCTCCTGGGGCTGCTGTGGCAAACTGAGTCCTGCTACCTCCCTGTCCCTTCATAGCTGAAGGTCAATCTCTAAGCTTGTTCCCAACCTGACCACATCTAAAGTATCCACCTGAACCAGCTAAGCACTCACCAAGATGACTTCTACCAAACTTGTTGCAAGAAGGGTAAGGGGTCCCCTTTGCAATACTCCCCTATGAATAGGAACCAGATCCTCTACCCATCTGATCATGATGAGGCTTGGGGCCTGGGCAAGAGCACTAGCTGAAGAATGAACAGATCCTAATGATTTCTTCTGAAACAAAGAGCAATGTCTTCCTCCAGACCTCTGATGGACAAAACCTGAACTTTCTGATCTAACCTCTTATTCTTCTTTGCTATCTCCCTCAACTTATCTCCCTCAATCTGATGGGCATGATTTATAAGTCGAGAAATATCCATGTCGCCCAAAAGCATCGTGGACCTACACTTCTTCTTTACCAAATTTGATTCTCTATAAATGTAATTACTCATCTCATCCCACGGGGCAGCCACCATGGAAGGAGCATACCTAAAAAGTTGGGTGAACTTTAATCCATACTCTTAAACCGACATAGAACCTTGCCTCAAATTCATGAACTCTTCGGCCTTAGCTTGCCTCAACTCCCTCAAGAAGAACCGGTCATGAAAATCTCGCTCAAAGCATTCCCACATCATAGGGACCACATCCCTAGCCTTAGCATCTTTACACTGAGTGAACCAAATATGAGCCACGTCCTTGCGTTGATAGGAAGCTAGCTCAATACCATCAATACCAACCACTTGCATTACACCCAAAGATCTTCTTTACCTCATCCATGAAATTTTGTGGATCCTCACCAACTTTTGAACCCCAGAACTCAGGTGGGTTCATGCGAATGAAGTGTCAAACTCGGGTCGTAACTCCACCTTAAGGGTGGACGGAGATAGGAGCCTACTTATTAGCCTGAGCGGCCATAGTCTGAGCTAGCATATGAATGGCATTTTCAAACTCTGTATTTATGACCTCGGGGTCTGGAATCAGAGGATTTGCATTTTTGTTGGCTTGGCGAGGCATGGCATGTGAGGAGGCATAATCTGAAATGCATAAAGAATGGATTAAAGGAGTAATAGAGTTAAACTCTATCGAATGACATTGATCATGAAAGAAGTGAAGTTTTTCCTAAGACACCTCGTAGCTTCTGTCATGCCCCGTGGTCACCGTCTAAACGTAACACAGGACTTGGAACCACAAGTGCCCCAAGCTAACCCTTGGTCATAGCATTCTCAAGCATAACAAAGATAAACGGAAGCATAATAGATAAAGTCGAAATAGCATACATGTAGAGTCAAGTCAAATAGGAATACAAAATCCATAAGAGGACTCAAATACTGTCTATGTCTGAAAAGCCTCTACTCATGACATAAAGAGTTGCTAGGACAAGACCCTAGCTAACTTGAAGTATGGAAATGAAAAGCTAACATGAGATAGAAACATAACTAGTCCTCGACCGAAGAGGACTCACCAACAGCTGTCTGGGAGTGGCTGGGAAACTCTAGCCATGAATTTGAGGAGGTACACCTGAATCTGCATTATCTAAGGATGCAGCACAAGATATGAGTTATTACTATAGGATGTACCGAGTATGTGAGTATTGCATGAACATGATATACAATTTAAAACATGTTGAGTATGCTTTAATAATTGAAATCATACTTTAAAAGTAAAACTGGATGCAAATGACTCTATGAAACACCATAAGCTGAAAACATGATCGTAAAAAAAAGTATGAAATCTGATTAAGAGTCAAGTACATTTTTAAAGCATAAATTGTTTCTGTGGGAGGTTCTCTAATCGACATAGACCATATGAGCTATATGGAATCTGATGTATACGCCCCATCGAGAGGACCTAATATACCATGCCAGGGTATAAAGGCATGACTGTGGCGTGATCACTAAAAACTGATGCCCAATAGAGGGGACTTGCAAACCTACGGGGGCACGTAGTTCTGGGACTAAGGGTACTCTCACCCGGTCCAACTCGATGTTAAATACTACTCCCAAAACTTACTTATAGCTCATATAATACTGGGGCATATCTGAAGCCAAAACTGATCGTAACTGGTGACATATCTGATGTCAAAGCTGTTTATAACTGGTGACATATCTGATGTCAAAACTGTTTGAAAAGCAATAGAACATATCTGATGTCATGCAATTCAAAATCATACATCTAAAGAATTAGCATAGCCATAATTCAAATCATGCATTTCCTTTCTAAATTCATACTTGAATAGGTGGGCATGCAATTTCATAAAATACCTAAGGACATATTATCTAAACATGTAAACTTTCACTTGAAATCATGCAATTCAATGGAATCATGCTAGAATTTAACTTTAATACATGGGATTTTGAAACCAATTAAGGAATCTTAATAAAATCATAGATAAACGATGAATTGATGCATAGAAACTGATTCCATAAGTTTTCCCCAATTTAAATCAAAACCCTAATTTCACAAGTTCATAATTCAAAATAAGAATTGGGGGTTTTGGGCACAAGGGTGAAAGGAACCCATTGTTGAATACCCACATACCTTTATTGGAGCTAACCCACTTAAATTAGAAAGATTTAGGAGACTTGAACTTGAAGCTTGAGACTTCAAATTTGGAGAAGAATTTTCCACTTTTGGGAGAAGAGTGAAGTAATGAGAAGGAACTTAGGCTAATGAGGGTGAAAATCCTTCTTGAAATAGTCAATATGACATCATTTAGGAGTTAAAAGAGTGGGTAATGACTAAAATACCCCTGGGACTTAATTAGGAAAAGGCTGATTTTTAATGCGGCTTCAGGTTCCACAGGTGGTGTCTACGACTCGTAGACCTAACCACGACTCGTGGTTCCTTCTCATGGAAACTGTCCAGGATTTCAGGCTGCTGAAGATTTCCTATGACTCAACAGGACGACTCGTGGAAGATTCCACGAGTCGTAGAACTGAATCATGGAAATCAGAGGATTTGACCACTCTCTATCTGAGTTCCACGGTTTGGTTCCACGACCTGTGGAAACCTTCACGAGTCATGAAATTGACTCGTGGTTCTTAGACCTGAGGATGGTCTGCAATACTAGAATCACGAGTCACTTCCATGACTCGTGGAACCACCCACGGCTCGTGGACTTGACCCATGATTCCTGGAAGTTCAAAAATTTCTGCAAGTCTTGAGTTTAAAAGCTGGGTCTATTTCTGGGGTGTTAAGCTTCCCTCTCATAAGTATGGCACACTTCACATACATGAAAGAGACTCTACTCGATGCGAATTTTATACACCCTAGGACTCTTGAACCTGAGGCTCTGATACCAAGTTTGTCACGCCCTGAGACTACCTCCTAGGCGTAACATGGGACCTGGGATCATAAGTGCCCTAAGTTAACCCTTGGTCATAGCATACTTAGATAAACAAAAGAAACATAGTGGAAGCATACTACATGTATATAGGCAACCATAACTAAATAGGAACAAGGTCTAAGAAATACTAAATCCAAAACACGGAGTACAAGTCTAGCTATGTCTGAAGACTCTAAACTATCATAAAGAGTTGATGGGACAAGACCCCAACTAACTCGAAAATCTGAAAGAAATACATGCAAAATAACTAGACTAAGACTAGTCCTCAAAGGATGAGGACTCACCAACAAGATCTAGATATCCGGCGTCATTTAACCACGAGCCTGAGGAAGAGAGCCTAAATCTGCATCATCAAGAGGATGCAGAGCAAAATATGCATCAGTACTATAGGATGTACTGAATATGTGAGATATGCATAAGTAAGGTAAAAACATGCTTGAAACATAGTTAAAACTAAGATCATGCATAAAAGAGATCATAAATAAATACCATAGGTTAAGCTCACGCATGAAATAGAGTAGCTTAATGCTTAAAAACCTTCATATGGGAGTTTCTTATAACCGACAATAGACCATGTGAGCTACATGGAATCCAACTATATTACCCTAGTTGGCAAAGCTACCCTGAACCTTGCCAAGGTATAGGATACTATGCATATCATAGCATGGAACCACTTTCATGTAGGGACACTCTCAACTAACGAGGAACCTTCTTCATGAGGAGACACTCTCAACTAACGAGGACCCGCTTAACCTATGCTGGAAATGTAGTTTTGGACTTGGTTTATCTAGAACCCTCATTACTCAGTGCTAAATACTACTCCCAAAACATACATATTGCTCATAGTATACTAATGACATATCTAATGCTGAAATCTAGTGAAAAGCATAAGGACATATCTAATGTCATTCAATTCACATATCATAAGTCTTAAAACTTAATCATAGTCATAATTCAAAACATACTTTTCTTTCTAAAATCATAACTTGAAGAATTTGGCATGCAACTTTATAATACATAAGATCATGTTATCTAAACATGCCAATTTTCACTTGAAAACATGCAAATTAATGGATTCATGCTAAAAATCATTTTTAATGCATGGGCTTTTGAATTCAATTAAGGAACCTCAAATAAATCATAGATAAGCAATGAGAAACCATGAATTGATGCTTAAAAAAAAGACCCATAACTTTTCCCCAATTTGGGTAAGAACCCTAATTTCACAATTTTATAAATCAAAGTAAAACATGGGGTTTTGGGCATAAGGGTGAAGGGAATCCCTTATTGAATACCCATATACCTTATTGAAGCTTGCTTGATCTAAGATGAAAATAAATGGAGGCTTGAACTTTGAGCTTGAAGGAGTTCCTTTCCTATTTTGGTAGATGAATGAGGAATAATTAGAGACTTAGGCTAATAGGAGTAGAAACCCTACTAAAAGTGGCCAAAATGACCTCACTTAAGATTTAAAAGGATGGGTAATTATAGAAATACCCCTGGGATTTAATTAAAGAAAAGATATTAAAAACCTCAACTTCAGGTTCCACGAGCCCTTTCCACGGACCGTAGACCAAACCTTAGTTCGTGGAATGTGCTCGTGATTTTTGTGCCAAAAGAGGAAGTTGTAGAAGACTCTTTATGACTCAACAGTATGGCTCGTGGAACCATCCACGAGTCATAGGAACCTCTTGTGATTTCTGGAGGTTTGACTGCCCTCAGGTCTGGTTCCACAGGTGGGTTCCACGACCCATAAAACTAATCATGACCCGTAGACTCCACTTGTGGTTCTCAGGACAGAGGTGGGAGCTGCATAAGAGTTTCCACGAGTTCCTTCCATGGCTCATGGTCCAATCCACGGCTCGTGTTTTGGGCTCGTGATCTCTGAGACAGTCAATTTTTTTCAGGGATTCTAAGTTTAAAAGCTAAATTGAATTTCTGGGTGTTACACTCTGGGAGCCTGTTGCTGACCTACCTATCAATAACAAAGACAATTTATCTTCGTGTGACCAATCTCACCACATTCATAGCATGCATAGTCAAAGGTAGGTTATTGCGCTAAAGCAGACAAAGTGAGATAACCACCAAACTCTATTGAAGGCTGATTGGCCCTTGACTAACCCCTAATAGAAACCTGCATCACAGACTATATGGTGTTTTTAGGGTACCTCTATGAACCCCCCTCCCTCCCCTAGAATGCGGATAACTAAAACTTTCCCCTGACCGAGGCTTCTTAGAAGCACTCTTTCTATAACCCTCTTGCTTTACACCTTCAACCTTCTTTGCAAACTCAATTACCTCCTGAAAAGACTTACCGGAGGATGCTACTTTTAGAGCCAAAATATGAAGCCATGTATTCAAACCATCCACAAAATAGTGGATCCATTCTTTTTCTGTATGTATCAACTGTGAAGAGTAACGAGCCAAGGCACAAAATTGTGCCTCACAGGCTACCACTAAAGAATTTCCCTGCTCAATATTAGCAAACATGCCCCTCTTTATATCCCTCATAGTACGCGAAACATACTTCTTTAGAAACACTTAGTAAAAGTGACTCCAAGTCATAAAGAGTGCCCCCATAGACCTGCACTCCATGAATTCCCTCTACCATATTTTGGCATCCCCTTGCAATCAAAAAGAAAAAAATTCAACACCATACCTCTCAATAATACCCATCATGTGCAGTCGCTCATAACAGCCAATGATGAATTCATGAGCATCCTCAGACTCTAACCCATGAAATACCAGAAGTTTCATCTTCAAAAACTTGCAAAAAAGGTCATACTTGTCGCCGATCATCACTTAGCCTATCACTGGATGTGGAAAGATACTTATTTCTGAAGCCTCGTCTATTTGAGTACCCACAACTATAGCATGATGGGTCACTGGATAATGTGGGAACTGCGGGAGTAGTCTTATTCTCTACTAGTCCACTAAAAAAACTCAGAACTTTCTCGATCATGTCGGATGACATTGGAACTGGCGATGCACCTCCCTGAATGGGTGTTCCCCCTTTCCTTGAATTAGTACTGCTTTCTCCTCTATAACCTTGGGAAGATCCTCACGCTGGGGAGGATAAGTTGACCTCTCTTAAATCAAAGTTGCAGCCCGAGCTCCACCTCTAGAAGGTGCGCCCCTCCTTCCCATAGCTCTGCCTCTTACCCTTCCTCTATCATAAACCACAGCTTCAACAACTAGTTCTGGCACCTCAGCTCTAGCCTCTAAAACACATTTTCTCACCATCTGCAAGAACAAGAGTGAAAGAGCCAGATACCAATTTGGATCGACAGATACTATTTGAAATCATGTAATACCACAAGGAAATAAAGAAGTTGAGTTTTCTTGAAGTCCTATAGCCTCGTCAAGAAAAGTACAGATGTCTTTGTACCATTTCGCAAGACTCTACTAGACACATTCTTGTATGATAAGATCAATGAAACCAAGGCTTTGATACCAACCTTTTCATGACCCAAATTGCCATAAGTCACACCCACACTAACCCGCCAGGGGGAGAATCATCTAACTCAAACCCAACCCTTATACTTAACCATATTTTAAAAGAGATAATGTAAAAACCAACTTTAACCAAAATGAAACCGAAAAATGATATAGATAAGTGCAGAATAATCCTACTAACTAAAACATCCCCTAGGAACTGAAAGTTGTCATACATAAACTCCAATCATAAACAATAACTAAGATATCCTAAAATGATCAAAATAAATAAACAAGATTCTCATTGTCCGAAAGAAGGACAATGACTCCAGAAATATTCACGATATCCTAAGATGTAGTGCTCACCCTTGGATCATAGTGTCAGTCACCTACTCTAGATGAGGTCACGTCTGAGCCTCTGGAACACGGTCTGCACTCAACAAAAGAAGAGTATAGGGTAGTATCAATACAAAACACTATGTAATGGTAGGTATCATAGGCCGACTCAATTTAGAAAAGGTATATAATCAAATCAAGTAACAAGCAAAAAGCACTCCAAAACTTAACATGTAATTCAGTCAATAGATAGTCATCTCAAGTCATGTCAACAACATTTTTATCAAGTTCACATAAGTCACCAAATATCACCATAAGAATGTAAGAGAAATCACTTTCAATAGTCATAACACATGGAATCTATGTCCACCTAACTCTCATCAATGTAACCAATACCTCTAGTCTCATCTCAGCCCACAATTCCATCTCACCATATCTTACCACTAAACAAAAGCAATAATAAAATAAAAGGGTGTACACACATGCTAAAGGGTCTTATTTCTACCCAACTAGTCATGACCTGCAGGGGACGCACCAAGGTCCATGTACCCGCCAGAACAATTTCCCGTCGGTGCAATATCAATTCGTACCAGCGAGTGTTACCCATCCCCAAATAAGTAACAGTACCAATGAACCTATGGTTCTCACGCCTATCTCTCATGATATACATAATGCACTAAATCATGCGTACACTTATTCATTTCAATTCATTAATCAGTTCATGTATACCTAGCTTATTTATTGAAGCACAACATGAAAATCCTCATCATTTCAAACATGTTCGAAGACCAATCACAAGTTAAGTAATTCAATCACATACATGTACTAAAATAAGTCTGAACTCCAATTCAAACTGTAACCTACCTCGAGTGAAGAATTACCACCTGCAAGTTACTTTGCAATTACTTGCCCTTCCTTAACACTTCGGATCGTTCAAGGTCTATAAACAACAATTTACAATAGTAATTAATTATTTACTCTTCTTAGGCTTTGGGAGTTTAACCCACTAATTTTACCCTTAATCGAGGTTTGTTGCATTCCTCAAGGGTCAATTAATCATTAACGAGCCTCACAATATTCATATTATCAGCACCCAAAAGGTCTCTAATCAAGTTAAATCTTTTTTAGCCATTTTTATGCCTAAAAGTCTCATATTTATGGAACCCAAGGTTCCCCATTAGCCCTAATCATGTTTAGAACTATCAATTTCATGCTAGGAATCATAAAAGCACATTCTATGATCAATTCAAGGTGAAATTACACCTATCCATTGGGCTTTCCTAAAGTTTCATGCTTTTCGGGCTCAAACTCAAGAATTCCACCATTAATCTTCAATCAAAAAGTCTAACAAGGATTAATGATTGATAAACGAAGAGTTTTACAGAGTCACTTACCTCAAAAGAAGGAAAATGCCCAAGTTCTTTGGAAAAATGTCTCTTGGAGCTCTAGAACGCACTTGGAGTTTGTGCGAAAATAATGAAGAAAACACATTTGGAGTTAAGTGCAGGTAATCTGTCCTGTCGCTCATCATGAAGGGCCATGTCTCGCTATGGCAAGAATTGACTCACTATGAAGACTCATCATGATGAGAGGCCATCTCTTCATGGCAATCTGCCATTTCTAGAATGTTAGAAACTCACTAAAAACCCCTCATTTCATAACACACTTCATTTTATAGACATCACAGATTAATTCCGCTATGGCAACTACCATAACTGGAGTTTTATGAACCCGAATTCCATCTCAAAACTTTTTATGGGACCCTACAATAATTGACTATTCACAAACAGACACCACATTATCATCTAATAAACCATGAGACCCCAACCATCTCTAAGGCACAGAACACTAGAGTTTCATCAAAGCTCACTCTAACCTGAGATTTTATCAACTCTCATCTTAGGGACATTTTAACCGGGTACTTATGCCCTCACTTTACTTTAACAACGGAATAGGACATAACAATTGATTTGCGTTGCTACTTTTATACATTGTTAGTTAGTGTCCTCGTACAGTGACTTTCAGATCTTGAGGATTGTAATAGTTAGATTTTCGCATATTTATCTTATTTATAGTTGAAACTCTTAATTCATATCTTGAATGCTTCAAATTATGTTAAATGAATCTTTAAGTGTTTGGGTTAGTCGGTAAGTTATGGTTTGCCCATTAGAGTGTGGATGCTAATAATGATGGTTTAAATTGTGACACTTATCTTACTAGTCCACACCCTAACTTAATCCACAACTACAAATGTAGCCTTGCCGCAGAAAACCTGAATTATTATCCAAATCATGTAGATAACTTCCTTACCAACCAATATCAGCCAATTCACTTATGGATGTTATAAAATCATACACTTTAGTACACCACCGATTATTTTCTCATCAATCTTATCATGTCCGTCATTTGTAATCCAAATCTTACCAGTTACTAAATTCAAAACCGCCATGGAACTTATCACAACACTTGACTCAAACATTTGTAGACTATCTTCTCTACTCATACTCAACCAAATTACACCCTCTCTGGTCAACATATGATAATATCCCCCATAATTTGAAAAATACCTAAGTAATCACATTGTTTTTAATTATAAAAAAATTCCAGAAGATGAACCCTTAACCTTCTGAATCAAAATAGACACCCTTATTCTTATTTTCCAAATTTCATATTCCATTTCCAATTACTTTTACCATTATAAGTTGAAAGTCCTTTGAGTCTACTCGAGGAGTGTTTTAAAATGCCATAAGCCTTTCCATACAAGTTAAGCCAGTCTTAAAAGTAGTAAAAAAATCACAAATCTTAGGTGTTGAATGTCTTTCTTGCCTCATTTGAACATAAACTTAAAATTATTCAAAAACAAATGCATCACAAATGTAGTCCATCACAAGTCTTTTCACTAAAAGTACCTGGTACCCCTGGTCATTTCACAAAGATGATTTTGTCGTTGATATGATACCTTTAAACCACATATGTACTGATTCAATATTGTAAAATAATTAATTACTGCATGGACATTCCTACTAATATTCTCAAATACTTTCACATAAGAATATTTGTTGAAGACTCCTTTTATTTACTAGCTCATTATCCCAATATTTATTCTCTTCTCTTAGTCTCAATTGATATTACTAGACTTTAATAAAATCTCTAAATTGTATTTCACAACTTGAACTTGTTAACCCCTACCATTGATCCACCACTTTAAATGTCCTTATAACTTGATATTTCACTTGACTATCCATAGTAAAAAACTTGGTTGTTTTTCAAATTTGAATGTAATGTCGAACTCTATTATTATGAATAGGTGAAAAATTTGATAGCCTCTCAAGTCATTGGCCTTCACACTTGTTAACCGCTAGATCCATCTTCATTAGTCAATTGCTCTACCCAGTAGCCATGTTCCATGATAGCATATTGTATCCACCACTTTCCTACACCATAAACAAAAGGTCCTATCTTGATCACACCACACACTGCAGCACGCTGAGTAACTGCAATGCATTATGCAAACCAACTGGTCCTTGGCCCAAAATGGCATGTACCGTTGTCTTCACCTTTATTTCCAAAAAAACTTATAAACATGCTCCTTGCGAAAGAACTAACTCTTTATATTCCTATAAAACCCAACCATCAAGGTAAACTTCCCCCACTTGGCTTGAATCTAACAACCACCTTCCTCCAAGTACTCTCAACCCATAATATTTATTTAGTTGTTATGTCACCCCACTCATATATAGCTCATCCTTTCATGAACTCCCAAATGATAAATATTATTTGCATACCTCATGACTCTAATTAAATACGCATTGTTCCACTTTTATTGTTATTTTGTAAAACTCAAGCCATTTAAATTTTCTTTGTTACATCTCCACTTTGTAAGATAGAAAGAATACTCTCCATGCAAATCCTAAAAGTAGTCATACCACCTTGAACCTCATTACAAGAAACCTATTTTTTCATGCCTCATAACATTTCCTCTTACCCAATTAACTGGTCCTTCACAATTTAACCATCCCTTAAGACAATAGTATACATACCTATCCCATCACTGAACTATCAAATATTTATTGATACACTAATCTCATAAGACTATAGTAGAAATTTTGATCCCTATTGAAGCATTTTTGTTCTCATCGTACATAGAGCAACCTATCCTTGTTATGTCAAACCTCCTTAACTATAGTCTTCAAGGTTACCACATTTATTACCTAGTTATTTCTCTAATCATAGCATTATCAACCATTAACCCTCTTTCAAATATCAACTCTGTATATATGTACTTTTCCCATTACTAAGTAACTAATTGAAGAAGATAAGGCGATCATGAAGTTCTTCAAATCATTATTCACATTTCCCTTAAAGTATCACCAAACTTCTTAATCCTCAACCACAATCCTACTCAATCTATCTTAGAATAATCGATACAGTATAAATCTAGTTACATATCTTTTACACTAGTCTACCTCTTAAACCTTAATACCAGGGCTTTGTAGGACACTCAGGTGATCGCGCATGTACATGGGCATGAAAGAATACAAGATAATATATCAGAAGTAATACATATGTCACGACCCACCCTGGATGTGACACGGTGCTTAGAGTCACAAGTGACCAAGCTAACCCATGGCCTGGCATACTGCTGAGATATAGATAATGCGGAAGCTGAAATATGCTGAGCTCTTTAAAATATTATAAAAAATAAACTTTCATAACTGAGATACAAGAGCATTTGAAAACTGATACAACTAACTGACTGACTGTCTAACTGTCTATAAAGCCTCTATTAACACTGACTATAGTTAGCCGGTACATGACCCCTAACTTTCTCTAACC
Source organism: Jaltomata sinuosa (assembly GCA_003996215.1). NCBI lineage: Eukaryota > Viridiplantae > Streptophyta > Magnoliopsida > Solanales > Solanaceae > Jaltomata > Jaltomata sinuosa. The sequence continues at coordinate 194,239 of QJPP01001330.1, read as the reverse complement.
AATATATCAAACTGAGAATAAACTGCTATGACTACTACTGACTGGAGTTCCCGAATAAGGAGAACTCATCCTCTACTGCTGACTAGAAGTTGCGATCTATCTGACCATGATCCTGAGATCTAGCACTGAGACTTACATCATAAAATAATGCAGCACAAGGAATGTATGCGGTCAATACTATGGAATGTACTGAGCATGTGAGATAATGCACTAACTCAAAATCCTAATAAAACATGTATATACTGAAAGTATAGCTGAAAACTGGACTAAGCATAGATGTTTGAGAATGCATAAGTCAAACTTTAGAATATAATCTCTTTTGATGAAGAGGGTATAAATCATATTTTTGAACCATAATTGTGAGATCATGATATTTTAATATAAGTAAAACTGTTACTGGGGGATCCATAGACTGAAAGGATGAATGATGTCTGAAAATTATGAACTAGTGCAACTGAGCTGAAAACCATGAGTCATGCTAAAAGTCATGTTTAAAGTAAATCCTTAGGGGAGTTTCTTCTACAGAACATGCTGAAAACACTGATACACTGTACTGAATGCAAGCTGAAAGGTATAAGATGATGCAACGACCAAGTATATAAATATGCAACTGTATAATACTGAATTGAACTGGATAACTGAATACAAGGTCATGCAATAATAAATATGGACTGTGAGAGCTACTGTTAGCCGACATACTGCAAGCTGAGCTAACTATGGGGCCAACCTATAACCCTGGATGGGAGGGTGTTCATACCTTACCAAGGGTACAAACAAATCTGACGTGGATCCACTAAACTGATATCCACAAGGGACAAGGGTGTACAGCCTAAAGCTGACAGCTGACAGCTGACCCCTTTTACACCCACGGTGGCACCGTAGTTCTGGGACTTAGGGACTGCTACTAAAGGTCTCAACCTAATCTGACAGTTGATCCTTTATCCCTTCATCTGCTCGGTGCTAAGCCTACTCCCAACTGAATATAAAGTTATGAATGCAACTGAAATACTAGATAGCTCAAATATTGATACATCTGAGAATGCAACATAATGCTAAGACTGAAAGTATTCTATTTTCTTGAAAAGTTGTAGGCTGAAAACTGAATGATTTCATTCTTTAAAACTGAGTGCTAGTAGATTAGGCTAAATTCTGAAGAAAAATCAATTAATGTGAAAGTATTACAATTTCATGCTAAGTTCTTAAAAAGAAAGTTAAATCATGCAGAAGATACTGTAAATCTAGGCTAAGTCTATTTCATCTAAACTTTAAGGATTTTAAAAAAATACCTGTAAAACTTCATGAAATATCTCTTAAAACATGTAGTTAATATATTAGATCATAAGGAGTTCAATTCTTTAAAACACGCATAGTTGGGTATGAACCCTAGAATCATAGATTTGTAGAAATCATAACTAAAAACTGATCTTTGGGAATGAGGGTGAAAGAAGATCCTCATTGAATACCCATATACCTAATTACTGAGGAGTTTCTAGGGCTGGAACTGGGGGATGAAAACTTGGAGAAGAAATCTGAAGGAAAACCCTTGAGAGACTTTCTTACTTGAGTTTCTATGCTCTTGCTTGCTTGAAACCCTAGATGTCTTGCCTTACAGTTTTGAGAGAATGATTATAGAGATTGATCAATGTTTTTTCTGAGAAATAACCTCCTTTGGATGTTTAAAAGACAAGGGTAAAGGCCTAAGGTAACTAAAGTACCAAACTACTCCCAACTTAAATGCTGAACAAAATGCAGAAAAGTCGTCGGATGGCTTGTCCCACGGGCCGTCGTGGCTCCCATGGGCCGTCAAACCCAAATGTTGGCTTCATGAGGGTCAAATAGGCTCACTAGATGGTTCCCACACCCTGCCACCATGGGCCGTTGTGGTCTCCACGGGCGTCGTGGACGCCCGTCAGAGTTTCCCACGCCTGTCGGCTAGCCCGTCGGATTTTGACAGCTGACAGTGCTTCACTAAAATGCTCATAACTTTTACTTCGAATTTGGATTAACAAGCAGTGGGTGGCGTTGGAAATATAACTCAAATACCTTTAATTTGGTGGGTACTAGGCTACCTAACTCTTATATTCTAGGAGAAATGGTCATCTGAAGTTGACCTAGTTAGAACTTAGATGAAAACTTAATCGGTAAAAAGGCTTTCAACTTAATTTTGAGCTAGAGGTTCTTTATGACTTTAATTCATATCTAATACACCTACAAAACTTAAGAATTGATCTTAATATTTAGATACATATTAAATTCATCGGTTGTGGGTCTAACCACATATAAAAAATAGTTCGGATCTTAGCTTGAAATTTATGTGGTGTTACAACATAACAGTAGAAGTAAGCTTGACATGAAAGTAAATCAAACTAGAAACTTGCCTAAGGAACATGAAGTACATTCATATTCTCTTCTTTAATTATGGAAGTGAATAGTTTAACCATCACAGTCTTACATCTTAACTTCTATTTGTATGAGCTCCCTTGCTCCAAGTTAACCGGGGGCTTTCCTTTGAGCACCCTAGCCCAAATTAATTGGGAGGGTCTAGTTGAGTACCCTTGCATCAATAGATATGGAGGTATCTGTTCGTTGAGCACTCTGGCTCTTATGTCAGCATGGAACTACTATTCTTGAGTATCTTAGCCCCTATATAAATTGACATGGAGGGCTCTTTATTCATTATTGGTAGGTTAGCCACTTTAGGTTCATAATCTTAAGTTAGCCGTTTTTGGCTCATAGTCATAGTTCATCTTGTTCGTTAACCATTCATAGATGATTCATTACATAAACTATCTCATTCACCATTATTGACATGGATTTTCATGGGAATCACTAATATCATTCGTCCTACTATGATTAACAAATTTATAGATTCTTCTTATCTTTATGGAGAGTAAGCTTTTGGAAACATTCATTATCGTATTGACATAGTTGTTATGATTAGGGAGTTCATGTTATCAAATCAAACATATGCAAAGGAACATAGGCTTATTATATTGAAAACATACTTAAGATAATTTGTCTTAAAGACCATAGACATTACATTATCATATAGGTTAACACTTTGGGATTTCATAAGATTCATGAAAGTCATAGGTTCATAGATTTCATAGGATTCATGAGACACATTGGTTCATTAGATATGCAAACTTTATAAGGGTCACAAGTTATACAAGATTCATGAGATTTCATCAAGTTCATATTGATCAAGAGACTTCATAATGTAATAAGTTTCATGCGTCCTTAGATTCACGTACAAGAATTCATATCATGTTATAGAGGTTAACTTTGCCATGAAATAGAAAAAGGAAACATGTATAAAGACTTCCATGGAACCTACTTGATGAATCAAGAGCCATAAATATAATTATACGTAAACCCTAGCTTCACTTTTGAGAATTTAATGGAGACTTTAGACATGGTTGTGGGGAAGAAAAGGGGTCCCACACAAAGGATTAGCCTTACATACCTGAGGAGGAGAAGGAAAACTTTGAGAATAACTTTTGGACTCCCTTGCTTGAGCTCCTGAAATCCTTCTGTGCATTTAGGGAGAGAAGGGAGGAGTAATAGATAGTTTCTGTGTGCTTTGTCTACTAAAAAGAGTTTTAAAACGCTTATAATGAGTACCCAAAAGCCCTAGGATAATACCCATTAGTGGGTGAAGTTTCCCGACTCTACTGCCTAAAATGCTTGTGGCGTCGCCCTGGGCATCGCCTAGGGCGCCCCACCAGGCATATTGTTGGCAGTAGCTCATTCGCCCTGATAGCCCCTCAGTAAAACGTGAATAACTTTTTACTCAGATATCATATTGATGAGTGGTTGGTAGTGTTGGAAAAAAGACTCAAAAACGTTTAATTTGGTAGGTCATAGGTCATGTAAATTTTTATATTCTAGGAGGACTCGTTTGAAGTTGACTCTTGTATAAACTTATACGAAAACTTAATCGGTAGCGAAGCTTTCAACTTAACTTTGTACTGGAGGTTCCTTAAGACCTTAATTCATAACCAAAGCTCTTCCTACACTTAAGAATTGATGTTAACACCTAGATACATAGAAATTTTATCATGTTCAGGCCTAACGATATACTTAGAATGGTTCAAAATCATAGCTCAAAAACATGGGGTGTTACAATTCTACTCTAAAGAACAAAAGGAAAATCTTTTTGTGTTTGTAGACTTTTTCAAACTTTTTTTTTTCAAATTTTCTCATATAAAGCAAGCGACTAAAAATAAATAAAGCAACTCTAAATCCTATAGTATACTTCGCCCTTAAATAAAACAGAAGATATCACACCCCACACTTAAAATCATGCTTTGTCCCTAAAGCAATAAATAAAGTAAAACAAGGGTTAAGAATACTCCCTGAGGCCCTCTAGGGCCTAGCTAACAACATTTATTTCTCTCAATCTTTCATCAAGGGGTGGATAACCCCATACTTTATGCTTCAATCATGCTCCTTAGCTTCCAATTTCGAGTACTCAGAATTACCCAAATCTGCACACACAAACACAAAAACCAATGTGATACTAAAAAAAATTTAAAAAATCAAAAACTACCTCTATTACAACTTGGGTTGCCTCCTAAGAAGTGCTTGATTTACTTTCGTGATACAATCCATCATTTTCACCACTTTTTCTTCCACTTTGAGGATATGAATCTCACCCCTAACTTCTTTTCTAATTTTCTGCTATGCTTAAGAAAATTAGATATTACATATTGAAAAATATTTATATATATATATCATATGAATAGCATCAAAAACAAGAAAAATTAAAATAAATAGAAGAAAGATAGATTAATATGGGAGAATAAGGGAATTAATATCATTTATGGGAGAGAGAAATTGAAATAGAAAAGAAAGATATAATTATTGGTCCATTATATTGTGGGACCTCATTTAATATATTTATCTTATTAAATAACTAGATATGAGAGGTATATATTTCTTTTCTAGTCCCAATTTATGTCACAGATGAATTTGGTGAGTCATCAAATTTTTGTATAAAATATTTTAAGTTGTTAATTATTGTAATTTATAGTAGTTTTTATATAATTTTCTGATAATATATGTTACTTTCTTTGTTTCAATTTATGTGCCGTTGATGTAATTTGGAGAGTCATAGTTTTTAGATATTTGATGATTTATAGTACTTTTCAAATAATATATGTTACTCTATCCGCTTCAATTTATTTGGCGTTAATAGAATTTCAAGAATCAACCAAATTTTTTATCTCTTTTAAATATCTTCAGTTGTTAATTATCGTAATCTATAGTACTTCTTACATTATTTTCATATTACTTCTTTTATCTCAATTTATGTGGTATTGATAAATTTCGAGAGTCAATCATTTTTTATATATTTTTGAATATTTTAAGTTGTTAATTATTGTAATTTATACTACTTATTGCGTAATTTTTAAATATATAAATTATTAGAAAAACTTTTTAAATTAATGTAATTCTACAAAAGATGAAGGAAAAAGTGATCAATTTTGTGTATGACCCTAAGCTCCTCACATTCGTTCTATCCCAATTTATGTGGCATTACTAAATTTTGAGAATCGGCCAATTTTTTTATATATTTTTTAAATATTTTAAGTTGTTAATTAATATAATATATAGCACTTATTACGTAAATTTTTAAATATATAAATTATTAGAAAAACTTTTTAAATTAATCAAATTATATATATATATATATATATATATATATATATATTAAGTTGTTAATTATTATTTATAGTGCTTATTACGTAATTTTCAAATATATAAATTATTTAAAAAAACTGTTTAAATAATGTAATTTTACAAAAGAAGAATTGCAAAGTGGTCAATTTTCTTTCTGACCTTAAGCTCCTATATTTTTTAAATATTTTAAGTTGTTAATTATTATGATTTAAAATGTTTATTATGTAATTTTCAAATATATAAATTATTAAGAAGGTTCTGGACGTCCATCTGTGGAATAAGTACCACGACCCAAACTACCGGGACGTGCGGGTGCCTACTCTAACCACCTAGATTGACGAACCCTCACCCCCTGTCCAACATGTAACATGCGGAAATTAAGTAAACCATTAAATTAAGCCATCTTTATACATGACTGAAATCCTTTCTTTACAAAATCCTATTCAGAAATAGGCTACATAAGAAATTGCGGAAAAATCCTTACAACATTTTAAAAACACCCTCCCCTAGGATCTAGTCTAAACAGGTACAAGAGCTACTACCAGATGACACAAAGAGATAAAAGACCCAACTTCCGCCATGGGAAACAAGGACAGACTTTGTTGGAGATCTCATCGCCGTGAACCTATGAAACATCACCAACCTGCAACCAGACAATACCAAAAGGTATAGCAAGAGTAGAGTCAGTACAAACACACGTACTGGTAGGCATCAGCGATCGACCCAAATCCACTCCTACAATCATATAAGAAACACAGGAAATACATGACCGAAAATAATAACTTGGTTTCCACCCCCATGCTCTTCCGCTGCCAACTCCCTCATTCTCAAGGCTTCCAAGTCACACTAACCTTAGACTTCCTAAGCCTTACCTTATCCCCGACTTTCCAAGTCACCTTACCCTTCGCAGATGTTCATGTCCTTACCTGGACTACCCTTCCCTTACCTAAGTCCATTGTTCTAACTATCCTTCCGACTTAGCCCGGCTAACTGCCCCAACTCAACCCCTCTTACTCTTACCATTGCTCACCAGGGTACAACCCTCCACGGATCTCTAGTAAACCTTCTAATAAATGTGCAATAACCAGGACCACAATCCCAGACTCTCAGTCTTCCTCCCAGTCTAACCACCCCATGAAACCCACCTACCAACCCTCGCTACCTTCAACAACAGCACTAGAGTTACATCTAATTTCCCTTAATACACATGACCGGACCCTCCAAGGATCCCCTTAACCACCCTCAGTATTAACAAGTTGCCCCGGTCTATACCGAGACTGACCCTTAGTCATTAATCACAATTAATCCCCGACCATCTAGGCATGCTCAAGGTGACAATATATATAAATAAATGCACTTACCCGTCCTCTCTTACATAGTCCAGACCCACCCCGGGATCCCTTCTAAATAACACCTAAGTGTCAATGATCAACCCGGCCTAACCCAAGACCAAACACAAATATCAAGGAACAACCCGGCCTAAACTAAGACCAATCTGCAGTTATACAAAGTTCCCGGCCACTCAAGGACCACCAACAATAGCTCCTTTAACTAGACAACCCGGTCCACTCATGGAACCAAATCCAAGTATCACATTAAGCAAAACAACCCGGTCCACTCACGGAACCAATATCAACCAATGCAATACAATAGTAAATGAAACAATGCAAGATGCAATAAAGTAAACCCGTACCAGGCGTGGTACCCATACCAACCGAATGTTATACCCATACCAGGCGTGATACCCATGCCAACCATGTGTTATACCCATACCAGGCGTGGTACCCGAGCCAACCGAATGTCAACAACCACAGTCAATATATGAACACACACAACTTGTAAAACCAATAAGCAAATACCGTTCAATCACAGACTGTAAACAGGAACCTAGACATTCTACACAAATTTCCTAAGTAATGTAATGCATACAATCACTTAGACATGAGTACATCAATATACACATTTACAGAAAATCATAAGCCATCACCTACCCACTTCCGGGTACAACTACGAACCATCAATTCCCGTCTAAAGACTTTTTTTCGGTTCACCCTTTTTGTTATAACATGTAACTAGCAATTTCCCCTTTTTATTTTAAACATAAAAACATGCTACACGATTCCCTTCCTAACCTTAGCAAGAGTGTCGCTAAGCCTCAAACCCCAAATATTCTGGAAACCCCACCTAAGAGTTTCCTATCCCCTTTCCCCGCATGCTTCCCAAGCACTCTCCCGGTTCCCCGAACCTTCCTGACATACCAGTCCGTCGACCAATCATTTTGTGTCAACAAAATACATAAGCTAACCACATAATTCCATTCCCAAAACCCACCATTTATTCCGCACATCCTAGAAACCACACCACAATTCTCGAATCTGCCAGACCCCATGCCCGGAGGCCTAAAACATGGATTCTCCATTTCTACTATACAAGGTACGGAAAGTAAACAGGTCTAACTACTCATAAAACCTAGCCTACCTGGGCACCATCAGCTATAATGATGCGTTTCTGGCTCCGTGGTTGCTTTCCCGGCTGAACCGTGATCCTGGAATTCGTTGTTTTGTGTCCCTTCAGCCATGACCTCTTCTCCTCATGATTTCCCAGCCTTGGAGCAGCATGGGAGGATTTTTGGAGGAACCCTCGTATGTTGCCCAACTGAGGAGATGAGACTTTTTAATAAAATCCTGTCATAGGTTTTGTCTCCCGTAACCCCGCTATAGCAGTCCGCCTTACAGCGACAGCGGTACCGCTATAGCAGAACAATTACCGCTATAGCAGTGTGACATCAGGCCAGTCTCTTTCCGGAAATCAGAAATTTTTCATGACATCACCCCATTTATTCCGAACGTATTTTTAACCATTTCCCCCAAATTTACGAAATTGGGAAAAATTGACATAACAACAGACCCGGTCGTTATAACAGATACCAATTTACCCATCGTTCATCCCCGAATGATCCTGAATCAAATCAGAGGAGAAAAACTGACTCGAGACTCTTACTGTCCCACGTGACCGCATAATTATAAGACCTATGCAAGTTGTCGAACCTTCTCTTTACAAGTCTAATCGACCAAGGAAAATCTATTATTACCTCATCCCGATGAAAAAATTTATGAGCCTCACAAGGGCTATCACGTGTGTCCCCATCCCGAGCACCCAAGAATTCTAGAGTCTCATGTCATATTGGATTGGATGAATTTGAAAAGACCCGGGAGAACTTTTCTCGTACCATGACTGACTGGCTTTTCGCTGTAGCAGACAATTCTCCACTATAGTGGTCCTGCTATCGCAGATAGCCGACCGCTATAGCGGTTGACAGCAGAATGAAATTGGGGAGAAACAGATTCCTCCCCACATTTCACTCAAATACTACACTTTCTCTCCCGATTGTCTCACTCCCAACGTCGAAATTTCCAGCTATTAATCGTACTCACTCTCTCCCTTACTCTTTTGCACTAATTTGTACATGAATGTGGTAGGATTTTAGGAACTTGTAGTATATTTGAAATGGGTTTTGAACTTGAACCCCCTTGGTTGGATTTATGCCGGATTCCCGAAGCATGGATGCTTCCCTTAAGTTTACAATGCCTCCAAGGCATTCTGGGCGTAAGGATTATACTAATGTTGGCCAAAAATGGGCAAAAATGGCTGGGAGAAGTGAAGGGTTGTTTCTTGAACAAAATAGCGATTCGAGCGAATTTTAGGGGTTATAATGCCCAAATTTTTGTAGTAAATGATAATGGGGTACCTTGGGTAGGTAGATCTAGACTTGGAATGACAAAAATGGAGTTTTTGGACCAAGGGGTGCCATTGATACACCCCTTGAAGGTCTGGAACAATGAAGATCGCTATAGCGGTAGGGCTCCACTATGGCGGTCCCGCTACAGTGGATATTTCACAGCTATAGCAGTCCCGCTATCGCGGATGCATCACCCGCTATAGCGGAAGGCCGCAAACCAGTGGCCTTCCCAAGTTACACATAGAAAAATTTCCTCCTCCTTTTCGTGTCCTATTACTCTTCTAATCTCGTTTCCTTCTTACCCTTGCAGGATAACACAATGGCTGAACAGCAAGCACCTGAATACGACTATGAGCGATTCCCCGACTAAGCTAGTTGGGAAAGGCTCCGAGATTACCAAAAATTTATCTTCTGCTATAAGAGAGGTTGTCGCATGACTGGGATAGATGGGAAAGTGGCTGATTTCCACCGTCGGGTCAGAGATTTCGGGTGGGAAACTTTGCTAGTGGCTCCTCCTCCCGCGTTAACCGGCTGGGTGAAGGAGTTCTATGCCATTCTCCCAACGGTCTGTTGGAGTGAGTTGAATCCTACCATCCGACTACGGGGGGTGGATGTCCTCGTGGATGCCCGGACCATCAATAAGGTGCTAGGGGTGCCCCATGTCTCTAATGCAGCATACATGGCAAAGTCCCGGCTGTGGGACATGACTTGGTTGAGTGATACTCTGGTGTACCCCGCATTCAAGTACAAGGTCTACTAGGTCAGCCCCGAGGGTATTACTAGTGCTTATTTCTCCTCCGAGGCTAGGATATGGCTGAATTGGGTGTCCCAGAGGATCCGTCCATCGGGAAATCATACCGATGTGACCTATGCCCGAGCTTTGGTGATCGCTTGTGCCATGCAGGGGATTATTATGAATGTGGGGGAGCAGATCATCTCAAAATGGAAGAGCTTATATAGTGGTCCCAGGAAGGGTCCTTATATACTCGGGCTGGTTTCGGAGCTGTGCAGGCGAGCTGGTATACCTCAAGACCACACGGATGCAGAGGTGGCCATAGATGAGCCCTTTGACCCGATCCGAGTGAAGGACATTTCCAAAAAGAAGAGAAAGGTGGGTGAAGCAGGGAGCAGTCAGCCGGTGGAGGAGGCCGGTGATGATGATGAGGAGGATGCTACCCCTGCCCCTTCCCAGCCCCAGCCCCAGCCCTCGATCTCTAGAGCTCAGCTGGAGGAGAACCTAGCAGCTGTCTGTAGGTTCATGGAGGATCCTAACGCTGGCGGTGCAGCCCCTCACCCAACCACTCAGGAACTTGCAACACTCCGAAGGGAGTTAGAAGAGGAGAAAAGGAAGAGGCGCTCCCGGGACCATATGTTTGCCCGGATGTGGAAGACCATAAAGGTCATGTTCTCCTGTGTTGCCCCTGGTCAGGAGCTCCCCACCCTCGAGCCTGAGGACGTGCAGGAGTTCCCTTTCTGAGCGAGGATGAGGCCTAGGACTCCCCCCCCCTTGTTATTGATATTTGTTGTTGGTTTGCCCCTGTTTGGGGCTCGTTTCAGACAATCTTTCCCCTTTCCCTCTTTATTTTGGGCACGTGGATGCCCGTGTTAGACACTATTTCCTTTCCTGCATATGCTATATATATATATATATAGAACTGCTTTTCCTTGGTTTATACAGTGGTTTTGGCGATCTATGCTTGTTTTTATCCTGTCCCCGGAAGGGACCAAAAACAGGGGAAAACAGAGCAGCTCACTGCTTCGCTGGCCTCCGCTATAGCAGATGGTTATGCCGCGATAGCGGTCCCACTATAGCGGACATTTCACCGCTATAGCGGTCCCGACGGTAACTATACAGAAAATTTGTTTTTTCAGCTAAATGCACTCATCCCCCTTCCCGGTTACCACTGTCCCAACCTGTAAGTCCCGCCATGGTCTTAAACCACCCTCAAGACCATTCCTGGAACTGAACGCATTAAAATCAAACATAACACATTATAAACATATCAAAATTTATAAGGGTTTCACAACAATCAATTATTTTCCAGCATTACCTTCCCGCTATTACACACTAATGACTCTCTTGTTCCCATGGTTCCCAACCAAAATTTTGATTGCCCTGAAGCCGAAGCTTCCCTACAGTCCTAGTCACCAATCCCTTACCATCTTAACCGATGATAAGCCCTTTTTAACACGTAGTACCCTTTTTCAAATAGAGACAATTAACAGACTACCACAGCCTAAGTCACACAAACTTTTTCACTCAATGACCTTCCGTAGACTATGCATGCACACCAATTGGAAATCCACACGCATTTCAATTAAGTCACACAAGATTGTACACACAATAATTTAAATTTTCAAGCCTCAATACAAGTAATTTTTGGCCAAATCAGATAACAAATTTCACCTTCGTTGTACCATGGATGACCATTAGCCGGTTATCCATGCTTGTCACAGCCTCTCAGGCCAGATACCAATTGGAACCTTCCCGGTTCCAATCCTTCTTGCTTCTTTGTCGTACCCGGAGTCCAATGACTTCCTTCACTTCATTGAGATACCAATTGGGATTGAGAGATACCAATTGGACTCAACCCATACAAGCAAGTAAAGGAACCGAACAAAAAGGAATGAAAGAAGAGAGATGTTTCCTAGAATGTTTCATATATTCCCAAAGATTAGATGTGGACGTCAACACACCAATCCGTAGGACTCTATTCGACATCTTGCTCTTGTACTGGGAGACCGGTAACCTAGGCTCTGATACCATCTGTCACGACCTAAACTACCGGGCCGTGCGGGCGCCTACTCTAACCACCTAGATAGACGAACCCTCACCCCCTGTCCAACAGGTAACGGAAATTAAGTAAACCATTAAATTAAGCCATCTTTATACATGACTGAAATCCTTTCTTTACAAAATACTATTCAGAAATAGGCTACATAAGAAATTAAGGAAAAATCCTTAAAACATTTTAAAAACACCCTCCCCTAGGATCTAGTCTAAACAGGTACAAGAGCTACTACCAGATGACACAAAGAGATAAAAGACCCAACTTCCTCCATGGGAAACGAGGATAGAAATTGCTGGAGATCTCATCGCCGTAACCTATGAAACATCACCAACCTGCAACCAGACTATACCAAAAGGTATAGCAAAAGTAGAGTTAGTATAAATACATGAACTGGTAGGCATTATCGGTCGACCCGAATCCACTCCTACCATCATATAAGAAAAACAGGAAATACATGACCGAAAATAATAACTTGGATTCCACCCCCATGCTCTTCCGTTGCCAACTCCCTTATTCTCAAGGCTTCCAAGTCACACTAACCTTTGACTTCCTAAGCCTTACCTTATCCCCGACTTCCCAAGTTACCTTACCCTTCGGAGATGTCCATGTCCTTACCTGGACTACCCTTCTCTTACCTAAGTCCACTATTCTAACTATCCTTCCGACTTAGCCCGGCTAACTGCCCAACTCAACCCCTCTTACTCTTACCATTGCTCACCAGGGTCTAACCCTCTACGGATCTCTAGTAAACCTTCTAATAAATGTGCAATAGCCAGGACCACAATCCCAGACTCTTAGTCTTCCTCCCAGTCTAACCACCCGGTGAAACCCACCTACTAACCCTCGCTACCTTCAACAACAGCACTAGAGTTACATCTAATTTCCCTTACTACACATAACCGGACCCTCCAAGGATCCCCTTAACTACCCTCAGTATTAACAAGCTACCCCGGTCTATACCGAGACTGACCCTTAGTCATTAATCACAATTAATCCCCGACCATCTAGGCACGCTCAAGGTAACAATATATATAAATAAATGCACTTACTCATCCTCTCTTACATAGTCCGGACCCACCCCAGGATCCCTTCTAAACAACACCTAAGTGTCAATGATCAACCCGGCCTAACCCAAGACCAAACACAAATATCAAGGAACAACCCGGCCTAAACTAAGACCAATCCGCAGTTATACAAAGTTCCCGGCCACTCAAGGACCACCAACAATAGCACCTTTAACTAGACAACCCGGTCCACTCATGGAACCAAATCCAAGTATCACATTCAGCAAAACAACTCGGTCCACTCACGAAACCAATATCAACCAATGTAATACAATAGTAAATGAAACAATGCAAGATGCAATAAATTAAACCCGTACCAGGCATGGTACTCATGCCAACCGAATGTTATACCCATACCAGGCGTGGTACCCGTGCCAACCATGTGTTATACCCATACCAGGCGTGGTACCCGAGCCAACCGAATGTCAACAACCACAGTCAATATATGAACACACACAACTTGTAAAACCAACAAGCAAATACCGTTCAATCACAGACTGTAAACAGGATTCTAGACATTCCACACAAATTCCCTAAGCAATGTAATTCATACAATAACTTAGACATAAGTACATCAATATACACATTTACAAAAAATCATAAGCCATCACCTACCCCCTTCCGGGTACAACTACGAACCATCAATTCCCGTCTAAAGATTTTTTTCCGATTCACCCTTTTTGTTATAACATGTATCTAGCAATTTCCCCTTTTTATTTTAAACATACAAACATGCTATATGATTCCCTTACTAACCTTAGAAAGACCACCGCTAAGCCTCAAGCCCCAAATATTCCAGAAACCCCACCTAGGAGTTTCCTAACCCCTTTCCCCGCATGCTTCCCAAACACTCTCCCGGTTCCCCGAACCTTTTCGACATACCAGTCCGTCGACCTATCATTTTATGTCAACAAAATACATAAGCTAACCACATAATACCATTCCTAAAACCCACCATTTATTCCGTACATCCTAGAAACCACACCACAATTCTCGAATCTGCCAAATCCCCTGCCTAGAGGCCTAAAACATGGATTCTCCATTTATACTATACAAGGTACGGAAAGTAAACAGGTCTAACTACTCATAAAACCTAGCCTACCTGGGCGTCAGCAGCTGCAATGATGCATTTCTGGCTCCGTGGTTGCATTCCCGGCTGAATCATGATCTTGGAATTCGATGTTCCGTGTCCCTTCAGCCATGACCTCTTCTCCTCATGATTTCCCAGCCTTGGAGCAGCATGGGAGGGTTTTTGGAGGAACCCTCGTATGTTTCCCAACTGAGGAGATGAGACTTTTTAATAAAATCCCATCACAGGTTCTGTCTCCCGTAACCCCACTATAGCGGTCCGCCTTACCGCGATAGCGGTACCGCTATAGCAGAACAATTACCATTATAGCGGTGTGATGTCAGCCCAGACTCTTTCTGGAAAGCAGAAATTTTTCATGACATCACTCAATTTATTCCGAACGTATTTTTAACCATTTTCCCCAAATTTACGAAATCGAGAAAAATTGACATAACGACGGACCCGGTCGTTAGAGTAAGGTAGCCATCTGTAAACTCCTATGGAATTTAAGTCAGAAAAAAGAGAAGTTGTGGGTACAATGGGTTCACACTTATTATGGGAAATGGAGGATTATTTGGGATAAAATTCCAAAGCAGGCCACATGGATGTTGCGAAAAGTTTTAAAGTCTAAACAGTTGATCGAAAGTGCAGGGATGCAACTACAAAGTCTTAGCCAGATGACTCATTTCTCTATCAAGAAACTCTATCAGAAGTTAAGAGGAGATTTCCCAAAAGTGGCGTGGAAGAAGTTGACCTGTAATAATCTTGGTCCACCAAAGTGGACATTTATCTTCAACCTGGCGATACAGGAGAGATTGAGCACTCTTGATAGACTGGGAAAGTGGGCCATTGTAAATAATACTGAGTGCTACCTTTGTACATCACAGTCTGAGACGCATAATCATTTATTCTTTGAATGTATATTTTCAAAAGAGTTATGGGGGAGAGTGTTAGCATGGCAGCAGATTCAGCGGCAACTCTTGACATGGCAAGAAAAAATTAAATGGGCTGCCCAGAATATGCGAAGCAAGGCTGCAAAATCAGAGGTGTACAGAATGACCATGGCTGGGTGTGTTTACGTGATATAGCAGGAAAGGAACTTGAGGCATTTCCAACGCAAACAGAGGACCGTAGATGAAATATTGAGAGTCCTAGTACAAGACCTCTTTGGAAGAGCAGGGCATGATGGTGTTATGAATAGACTTGATTATCTAAATAGATATCCTTAGCAGTCTACTAGTTGTTTATTTCGTAGGAAATAGAAGTGGTGATGAACTGATAAGTTGAGGCTTCTTGTCCAACTATCATAAGTTTAGTTTTGTTTGTACATATCTCTTTGGTAATAAAATTCCTTTATTTACCAAAAAAAAAATTATTAAGAAGAGTTTTTAAATTAATGTAATTTTACAAAAAAGAAGGGAAGTGATCAATTTCCTTGGCCCAATATATGCTATTTTTCTGATCCAATTTGTGTCACGCGGATAAATTTGGAGTCAATAAAAATTTTGGTATGATTTTAAAATATTTTAAGTTGTTAATTATTGTGATTTATAATTTTTTTAGATAATTTTCAGATAACATAAGTTACTTTCTGTGTCCCGATTTATGTGGCATTGATGGAATTTGGAGAGACAATCAAATCTTTTATATAGTTTTTAGATATTTTAAGTTGTTAATTATTGTAATTTATAGTACTTTCTACATAATTTTTAAATAATATATGTTACTCCCTCTGCTCCAATTTATGTGACATTGATAGAATTTTGAGAATGAATTAATTTTTTGTATGTCTTTTAAATATTGAGATAATGCATAAGTACCCCCTAAACTATACCCGAAGTTGCTATGACACACCTAAACTTTACGGGGGTCCTATTACCCCCCTAAACTCATTTTTTCTGTATTTTTGTGCTCCTTTACTGACGTGGCTGTCAAGTAGCAGAACATTTTTGTGCTACTTTTGTGACAAAAGGAGCATAAAAATACAGAAAAAATGAGTTTAGAGGAGTAATAGGACCCCTACAAAGTTTAAGTGTGTTGTAGCAACTTCGGGTATAGTTTAGGGAGGTACTTGTGCCTTATCTCTTAAATATTTTAAGTTTTTAATTATCGTGATATACAATATATTTTTTTTGTTCTCATGTTACTTTCTCTGTCCCAATTTATGTGACACTGATAAATTTTGAGAGTCAATTAATTTTTTTTATATATTTTTAAAATATTTTAAGTTGTAAATATTTTAAGTTGTTAATTATTGTGATTTATAGTACTTTTTACGTTATTTTTAAATAATATATGTTACTTTCTGTGTCTAAATTTATATCACACAAAATTTGGAGAGTCAACAAATTTTTTAAATGATTTTTAAATACTTAAGTTATTAATTATTGTGATTTATAGTACTCTTTTGTAATTTTTATTTATAATATTTTTTATGTAATTTTTCTTTGCTCCAATTTATATGGCACTTATAGAATATCCAGAGTCAATCAAATTTTTTATATGTATTTAAAATATTTTAACTGTTAATTATTCTTATTTATAGTACTTTCTACGTAATTTTTAAATATATAACAATATTTTAAATTATTAACTATTGTGATTTATAGTATTTTTTTATGTAATTAACAAAAATTGAAGTTTTTATTTTTTAAATTTCAATATTTTAAATCAACTTTGTCTTTTTTGCTCACACATCCTTTTTAATTATATGAAGGCAAAAGCTTATAGTGGGACTCATAGCTTGAAAAGAAAGTAAAATGGAAATGAGGAGTTCTGACCCTAAGCTCCTCATTCCCTTCTTTATATGGGTAACTTACATAAAACACACATCTTTGGGAGCTAATTACTCTTTTTTCCACCTCACTTCCCTCGGATACATCGCCCCAAGGCGTGATACATCACTCCAAGGCGTGATACATCGCCCCAAGGCGTGATACATCACACCAAGGCGTGATACATCGCCTCACCTCTGGATAATTACTTTTGATACATCAGGCCGATGTATCACGAGGTGAGGCGATGTATCACGATCTGGAGCGATGTATCAGATTGTTTACATGTGGTATATTAAGTAACTAAAATAAAGTAGTGGGAGAGTTAGTAAATATGGTAAGGAGGTATGTCTATTTTGGTAGTTTAACCTCTTTATATCTACTAGATACTTGCACGGGCCCAATATATGCTGGTTTTATGTTTTAATTTAGAGAAAACTACAGAGAATAGCAAACTTGGGCCCATAATTATGATTCATAACAACACTTTGTAAAAATTACCATTTACAACAGATATAACAATATTTTATATTTGTATTTATAGTTGACTACATCATTTATTTTTTTAAAGAACTGTTTTATATTTGTATTTGTATTTGTAGTTGACTGCATCATTTGAATTTTGTATTTGTAGTTGACTGCATCATTTGTGTTTTTATTATTTTATTTATTTTTGTATTTGTATTTGTGTTTGTATTTGTAGTTGACTGCATCATTTGTATTTTTAAATAATTGAAAAGAAAATGTTGATTCTCTTTCTATGAATACTTGTATTTGTATTCATTGATATAAATTGTATTTATTGATACAAATTGAACCATACAAATATGAATAATACATTTGTATATGATAGACTCAAGCAAATATAAAAATACATATACTTATTTGTATACAAATATAAATGGCACGGTTAAACCATCCAAATGATAAATTTATATAAAATATATCGTTTGATACAAAAATAATAATATAAAATACAAAAAACTATAAAATATAAAATACAATAAAAAAAAAAGAGAGAGAGAGAGGTCAAAGTATAAAATATAAAATACAAAAAAAATGAAAAAGAGGGAGAGAGAGGTGAAAATATAAAATACAATAGGGTGAGACATTTTAAAATATAAACTATAAAAAAAGAGAAAGAAAACAGAAAAAGAAAGAGAGGCTAGAGATAGAAGAGAGAGAGAGAGAGACAGAGAGAGATAGAAAATCAGGAGAAAATAAGAGAGATAACAATATTTTAACTTAAAAATTGTTATCTCCTGTAATAAGCAAAGTTTTGTTGTCTCCTCCTTAATTATGGGCTCAAGTTTGTTATTTCTGAAAATTTCTCTTTAATTTATGTCACACAGATGAATTTGAAAAGTCAAAACTTTTTTATTTGATTTTAAATATTTTAAATTATTAATTATTATAATTTATAGTAATATTGATATAATTTTTAGATAATATATGTTATTTTCTCTGTCCCAATTTATGTAGCGCATTTGGAGAGGCTATCAAATTTTTTATATAGTTTTTAGATATTTTATGTTGTTAATTATTCTAATTTTTAGTATTTTTTACATAATTTTTAAATAATATATGTTACTCTCTGTGCTCCAGTTTATGTGGCGTTGATAGAAATTTGAGAACCAATCGGATCTTTTTTATGTTTTTAAAATATTTTAAATTATTAATTATCGTGATTTATAATACTTTTTACGGCATTTTCATGTTACCTCCTCTGTCCCAATTTATATGGCATCGATAAATTTTGAGAAAATCAAAAAATTTAAATATTTTAAATTATTAATTATTATAATTTATAGTACTTATTACACATTTTTCAAACATATAAATTATTAAAAATACCTTTTAATTAATGTAATTCTACAAAATAAGAAGGGCAAAATGGTCAATTTTTTGTCTGACCCTAAAAGTCAAAAAAAATTATTATGATTTTGAATATTTAAGTTGTTAATTATTATGATTTATATTACTCTTTACATAATTTTTAAACAACATATGTTATTTTCGATGTCCCAATTTATGTGGCGCTGATGAAATTTGAATTTTAGATATTTTAAGTTATTAATTATTGTGATTTATAATACTTTCAACATATTTTTAAAATAATATATGTTACTCTCTCTCTTCTAATTTATGTGGTGTTTATAGAATTTTAAGAATCAACCAAATTTTTTATGTCTTTTAAATATTTTAAGTTGTTAATTATCATGATTTATAGTACTTTTTATGTCATTTGCATGTTACTTCCTCTGTCTCAATTTATGTGGCTCTGATAAATTTTAAAAGTCAATTAAATTTATATATATATTTTAAATTATTAATTATTATAATTTACAGTAGTTATTGTAAGTAATTTTTAAATATATAAATTATTAAATATATAAATTATTAAAAGACTATATTAATATCACTAATACAATATTATTATTATTTTATTATTATTATTATTATTATTATTATTTATTAGTTAGTAATAAGGGGGAATGAGAGGGGCAAATTGGTCATTTTCTCAATTGACCCTAATCTCCTCTCCCATTCCCTCTTGTTATATAGAGTAACTAGTATACGTACTCGTGCGATGCACGGATAAAAGCATTATATCTAAATTATTTTAAATTGTGATATCTTGTTCGAACATGTAAAATCATATTATTTTAAATAATATCGTAATAGTCATATTGTTCCTCAATAAAATGTACTCCCCCACTACACACACCAACACCATCACAACCCCATAACTAAATCTATATGAATAAAGACAACGAATCATATAATTAGCAAAAAAAATTAAAATATTTTTATTAGCCTATCACTTGGCTTAATATAGTTATCAAGTGTTCTTCTTATTAATATAAATAGATATATCTATTTTTCTTACTTATGATTTTTTTATTTTTGAATTTTGATTATTCTATTGTTCACATCTCTTCAATTTAAAATTTATGGATAATAATATGGGTATTATATAATTGTTTCATTATATTTTTAAAATATTAACCACCACCACACACACACCCCCCCCCCCCCCCTCCATTCTCTCAATTTTTTAATATTTTTTTATTCTATTTTAATTACTTTTATCTAGTTCAATTTTGAACTATGTTTTTCGTATTACACGCCATAAGTTTTCTTCTCTTTTGTTTCAAAATATAGAATGCTTAGTTTAAATCTAAGTTACTTATATTTTATATTTTAATGTTTATTGAGTTCGTCATTTGTCATTTGCCGTTCTTCATTTGAAAAAGGTTCAACTATATTGTTCCTCAATTAAATATCCCCCACCCCCAGCCCCACCCCCAACCCAAATCAAATATATACAAACAAAGACAATTATATATTTATCAAATAACTTTTATGCTTCATATTTTTCTTTAATACACTGTCACTATTTAAAGTTATTAGATTGTTAAATTGATTTAATATAACTATCAAGTGCTCTTTTTATTAATATAAAATAAATATATTTATTTACTCGCAATTTTTTTATTTTTATTTTTATTTCATTATTTATGTCTTTTCAATTTAAAATTTATGGATAGTAGTATGTGTATTATCTAATTACTTCATTTTCAAAATTAGTTCAAAATATATCCCTCCCCTCTCCCCGCTGCCCTCCCCGCTCAGCTCCCCCCCCCCCCCTTTTGTATATTTTTTCTACTGTATTTAAATTATTTTTCTTTAATTTAGCTTCTTCTTTTTTTGGTTACACACAATAAGTAATTGAAATTTTTTTCTCTTTTATTTAAAATATAGAATGTTGAGTTTGAATTTAAGTTATTTAGATTTTATATTTTAATTCTTAGTGAATTCGCTATTTATCGAGATTTTACTTACGTGATATATAGAATTCACGACTTTGTTTGTTATAATTACAAAAAAGATACTTTCTTATTTAAAGTAAAGTTGTGCCCTTTA
The DNA here is from genome assembly GCA_003996215.1 of Jaltomata sinuosa. Taxonomy (NCBI): domain Eukaryota; kingdom Viridiplantae; phylum Streptophyta; class Magnoliopsida; order Solanales; family Solanaceae; genus Jaltomata; species Jaltomata sinuosa. The sequence continues at coordinate 173,189 of QJPP01001330.1, read as the reverse complement.
AATTTTTTACAATATAATTTATAACTTATTTTTTTCGTTTTGTCTTGACTTATAATTATTGCATTATTCAATAAGGGGTCGTTTGGTAGCTGGTTAGAGTTATGCAGGTATTAGTAATGTAGGGATTAGTTATGAGGGAATCTATGTATTATTTATGCAGGTATTAGTTATGCAGAGATTAGTTATTCATGTATTATTTATTCCACCTTCTATCCTGCATAATATAATAAATAGATTCCCTCCTAACTTATACATCTATTAATTATGCGGGTTTCTAAATTGCAAACCAAACACCATATTAATTTTATACATGAATAATTTACCTTCCAACCAGCTACCAAACATGATACTCCAGCAGAATTTCATACATGTATAATCCACCTCCAAACCAGCTACCAAACGACCCCTAATTGATATCCTCACATCACTATGTGACTTTTTAATAATTAACGACTTTACTTAATATCTTTGCTTATTATTTATTTTTAATATAAGATAAATAAATATGTATTTTTCTTATTCTTGACAATTAATTTATTTCTAAACTTTTATTTCATTGCCCATAATATTTTAATTGTTTAGATTTATCTATTATATTTTAATTTAAATTTTAACTTTGTATTACTACAAAATATAAATAGAGATAGATATTAGTTGACTATTTATTTCAAATTATAATTTTGTATTACTACAAAATCTAAATAGAGATATTGGATGACTATTTAGCTACTTACATTTTTATAATTCATAAGTTTTGTATAACGTGAAATTAGAATTGACAGATTTTACTATGCATAACAAAAATGATAAAATAATATATAAATTAGAGGAAGACTCAAATATAATCTAATCTGTTAGAAGTGGTTATGGTTTAAAATTGGTATTAAATATTTTCACCTCAATCGAATATAATTTTATATCTCATATTTAATTTAAAATTTTATTTTTTTAGTCAAAATCAAAATATTCCATTAACATATTTGGTCTCTTACTCTGCTGAAATTTAATATTAAATGAATAAAAATAATCATCTTTATATTATAATTATGTAAGACCCCAAAATAACATATAATCAAGAAACTAATTTTAAAAGTGTATAAACAATTAGCTAACAAAATTCATTGATATTTGAGTTTATCTAACAAAGAATTTATCTAATTAATTTGCTATTTTGAATTTGAAAATTAATATGTCATTAAATGGAAAAACAAATACAATTAAGTTTGATTGAATTTAAAATTTACCTATATTCTTATGGTGATATTTTGAACTTAATTTTTTATGCTATTTCTTTTTCTATTTTTTCAAATTCAAAAATCTTATAAACCTTTACATATAGTCTCATAAAGTGTTACATGACAATTGATTTGATCTTATATATAATAAATAATTTTAAAAATCTTATATTATTTAAAATATGAATTTGTATTTCAATTATTAAATTACCCACTTGAAAATTTTATATTTAAAATATGTTAATTAAAATTATTTATTATTTAATTTTATAGTGATTACATAATCTTTTCTATTTAGTATATGACTTGTCTTATTATATAGGAATTAAAAAAATATTATTTTTTAGAAACTCATGAAGTAACCGCATGTTTATAATTAGTTATATCAAAGTTCATCTATTCATGATGTAAATTTTTTAACACTAATTAATTATTTTTCAAGCAATTTAAAAAATCTTCACAATATTCATCCTAATAAGGACAACATTTATTTATATTTTGTAATGAATAAAATAGCAAGAAAATCAATAATATAAATAATTATGAAGAAAATACTTTAAATACGAAAATAGAGATAAAAAAAAATCATCAAAAATAAAAGTTATTGAGTTACCAATTATTCAATCTTCTTGTCTTCATCCAAAATTTCTCGCAAATCAAATTATATAAATAAGTTTTTATCACAAATCAAACAAACAAAATCAGAATGAAATATATTACTCACTTGAATTCAGGCCTGTATATAATCGAGAAAAAAAATTAGCCCAGAATATGATCATCACTCATCTGCATATAAGAAGCAAAAATATTTTTAAAAAATTCAAAATATAAAGAATGTAGTTAATAAATTCACAAATAAAGCTAATGATCAATAACAGGGAAAAAAAAATAAGAAGAGAGCTTAACATTATTCATCATTGTAGAAGTATATAGAGAGAGTTTAAGAAGCTAGAACTTCATTCCAATTCAAATTTTCATTTAAATTCAAATTCAAATTCAAATATCAAATCAATTTATTAAAAGAAGATTATTTTATTGTTCTTTCTTATCTTTTCATTTTTAAATACAATGCATGTTTTTCTTATCTATATATTCATATATTTGAATTGAGAGAAATATTTGAAATTGAACAAAGTTTGCATGTTAAAAATATTTTAAATTCAGATTTGGATAGAATCTTTATCTTTTCTTCAGTTCAAAAATTTTTAATTATCAATTCAATATTTGTATTACAATTCAAAATAGTATCTCCAACACAACCTCTGTCATTTTATCCTCATAAAAAATTTAAAATATCACTAATACAATATTATTATTATTTTATTATTATTATTATTATTATTATTATTATTATTATTTATTAGTTAGTAATAAGGGGGAATGAGAGGGGCAAATTGATCATTTTCTCGGTTGACCCTAATCTCCTCTCCCATTCCCTCTTGTTATATAGAGTAATACTAGTAATCGATAGCCCGTGTTGTGCATGGGCCCAATATATGTTACTTTTATTGTCTTAATTTATGTGGCACTGATAAAATTTTGAGAATCATTTGGGTGCACCCAAACAGCTCTTCAACCACTTGCGGCAGAATTTCAAAAACTATTTAGTATGGAGATGTTGGCACAAGAAAAAAGACAAGGGGTTATCTCCAATTGGATTTCCTTATCTTTCTTCTTCAAATTACGAGTTGAGATTCGGGGAGAGTGGATAGGACAGGGTGGTGGATGACGTAAAGGAAGGGAAGGCCCATCCCGTGCTTTCGAGCGATTCTTCCCGCAAAAGATCTTTTTCTTTCCGTCCCAAATAAAAATTTATATATATATTTTTAAATATTTTAACTTATTAATTATTATGATTTATAGTACTTAATTGAATAATTTTGAATGACCTTTTAAATTATTTTTAATGTCCTTTTAATAATCTAATACTCCTATTTAGTTTTTTTTAAATATCAGATATTACAATAAAGAACAGAGTAATTTATTTCATTAATTGTAAACACATTTAAATAATTTGATCACAAATGTTACTTTTACTGTACTTTACTATTATATACTCTTCACTTTTACTTGTCACACTTATTTTTTGAGTGTGAATTTGATCAATCTTTTATATTAAATAAAAATTTAGATATTTAAAAATTATAAAAAAATATATTATAAATTATAACTTTTTCATAATTATTATAATGAAAAAATACGCTGTGTTAAATGTGAAACTCAAGTGGGGTCAAATTTTGTATGTCATCAAAATCGAACTTTACGCAATTTATTATTTTCTTAAATAAATAAACTATAAAAAAACATTATAAGACTGTGGCTAAATTAAAGGATGAATTGTAGCTCTTTTTTAAAGCTTTGCAAAATGGCTGCAAATGGAGGACATTAATGATATAACTTAAGCGGGACCCAGACTTCCTAAGAGAAGTTACTGCTTTGCTGCCAAGTTCTAAGGCTAATAGCCTAATACCACGGGTGCTTTATGACAAAATGACAATTCTAACCTTACAAGCACACAGAACAACCCTAAGCTCCTCTCCTTTGTGGCTTATTAAATAAGAAAATTAGTTACCGATAGCTACATTAATTTTATATTTATAATTTATTTAAGTCATAATTTTAATTTACACTTAGTTATAAAATATATTAATATTTTTTCAATAACAACAAAATAATAAAAAATAATTAATCATACTTCAATTTTTCTAATTGAGGCCCTAATTTGTTGCAAATATTTTCATTTTATTAGAATTATGCAGTTGAAGTTATATTTGGCTCATTTTACATAAAATCATGTAAAAAAATTTAGTACATTATTACTTTGTGATATTAATGCTTTAGTTGAGTTTTAAGGAAGTACTTTTCAAAAAAAAATTAACAGATCTGAAATTGGGGGAAAAATTAATTCTAATAAAATAGAAAAATTACTCTTTTTCATTCACTTTTACTTATTCATTATATTAAAATAAAATGTCTATTTTTTATTTTTCGAGTTCGAAAAAGCAAGAGAAAATTTATCATTAAATTTTAAAAAATTCTGAAATTTAACTATTTTCATTTTAAATTACTCATAAAATTTAAAAATAACTTCAATTTGTACTCATGGCTAAACACAACTCTGATTTTTATATATATATATTTTTTTACTTTGAAAATAAGATTTTTTTTTCAAATACTCACAAATTTAATGGCTAAAAGTCCAAATAAGTGTGAGATGAAAACTTTAATGGGACCCATTTTATACTACAAAGCTAATGAGACCAGCTTGGGGTAGAATAGGAGGGTCAAAATTGTCCATTTAGCTGCAGTAAAGCAATGGTTTTCCACTTTTCCTTGGGAAGTTTGGGTCCCACTGACATTGCCAATAATACGCTGCTTTCTTGGAGAGTTGAAAAATAGCTTACAGGAGGAAAAAAAAGAATGGAATTATGCAAAACGGTCACTGAAAACTTATTAACAAAAAAAAATAATCAATCTTTACTTTACATCATAAATGATCATTAGCTCTTGTTTTCTTCTTCTTCCTAGCTGCTTCTTCTTCTCTCTGATGTAATTGAAATAGATGACGAGGGCTACCGGCTTCAACTAATGTCAAGTATTAGAAAGGATCTAAACCTTAGTTTAGTTTTAAGTTCTGTCATTTATATCATCTTTGTTCTATATAACTACAATAAGCGGCGTTCTAGTTTTGCATGTATTTGGAACATAGAACTATATCCCTGAGCAGCCTGTAGAAATCATTATAGGTTTTTCCATGCCAGGATGTGCAATTTCTCTACTTGTACAATGATATACCTTATTAGATTTAAGTGTAAACGGGACCTAAACGTTTGCAAGGAAATAAGAAATTCTCGGTGCCAGCAAGTAGTAAAGACAGAAGAAGTACGTGCGTTAATGGACAATCCAACCGTACGAAAGATGGAGAAACAGGAATTCCAAGTGCTCTTGATGCTATTTTTGAACAATACAAAAACACCATGAAGGGGAACCAAGATGTTTCTGCTCCTAATGATTCTAGTGAGGTTTCCGCTTCCGTCACAGATGATGTCAGAACATCAAGAAAAAGAGGCCTTATTGAAGGTTAGTCATTCTTTCAGAAATGACCGAGTTCAGCTGTTCACATGTTTGATGTACTCATCGTATTATCTTTGATGAATTAGCTTCCATGAGAATGCCTTCGGTAACTTTTTTGGTTATATTCATTTCTGAGTATCTAAGCTTGTTTCTGTAACTAACATATATGCGCGGTGAAACAAGAAGCTAATCAGTATGGCTTCTTGTGTCACTTGACCGTGCGTCCCAAGCTACTATGCTGCTGGCTCTAAATTACAATGCAATCCTTTGTTAGTTGGTATTGATTCTCTATCGATATACGTTTATACACTATTTATACAATATCGATACATTACATAACTTTTATACAATATCGATATATGTTTATATACCATTTGTACAATATCGATACACGTTTATACATCATTTATATAATATCGATACACTGCATAACTATTTATACATCATATATACATGTTCATACACTATTTATACAATATTGATACATTACTTATACACTATATAATTATTTATACAATATCGATACACGTTTATAAATCATTTATACAATATTGATACATTGCATAACTATTTATACATCATATATACATGTTCACACACTATTTATACATTATCGATACATTACTTATACACTATATAATTATTTATACAATATCGATACATTACATATACATCGCATATACAACATTCGAGAAGTTATATATGAATTTCCGTTGATGATTAATAAAATTATTAGTTATAAAAAATGGCTATTTAGCCACGATTTTTATACTGTTTAGCCACGGTCTAACCGTGGCTAAAGCGCGTGTTTTTTTTACTCTACGACTATTTTTCTTATAAATAAAAGCATGGTTATATTTGTTGTAAACTATTTACTTTATTGTATATATATGAAATTATCCCCAAAAAAATAGCTTACATTGATGCATTAGTTTAGCCATAGCTTATAATATTATTTGTTTAGTTTATTTATTTAAGAAAAATAATAAGTTGTGTTTAATATTGACGTTAATATTTAATGGAGAATTGATTTTGTAGGTCACTCATTTTTTTTTCATTTTATGAACTTCTTACACGAAATTTTTATTTTTACATAAGAGAGATCTAAAAATATCATTTTATTCTATTCAATTTGTAAGTGATTAAGAGATTTAATTTTCTCGCTATATATCATTTTATTAAGAGATCTAATTTCACCGCTATTAGTCTATAGCTTTAATTTTTTATTGGTGATTAATAAAATATTGATTAAAAAAAGAGCTTACAATTAAAGTATTTTAAAAAATAAAAAAATGAATCAAACCACCATAAAATTAGACTTTAGATAAGAGAGATTCAAAATTTTAAAAAGTTTATATAAATCGCCTCACAAAGAGTTTTTCTTATAAGCATTCTCCCAATGTTTTAATTTGTTTTCCTTACTTTTTTAAATCCTTTTTGAATTTTTTTGATAACTCTTTAGTTTTAATTTTTCATAAGACATATTTAAGATCATAAATTTTAAGGGTATTTTGATTTTTGATATATTTTACATATTTTTAATTTACATCGCAAGATTTAAAAGTCTTTTTTATTTTTGTTAAACTCCATATTAAGTTAAAATCATATAAACAAATTAAAACGAAGAGAGTAATATCTCATATGACTTTACACGGGAAAAGAGTAAAAACATGAATTTTTTAAGAATTATACTTCCTCCGTTCACTTTTAGTTAGTCCATCTTTAAACTTTGCACATTCCTTAAAAAACAATAATTGATAATAGAGTAATATTTATCATTATACCCGCATTAATTGATATTTTATATTGTCTTTTCTTAATATCCTATATTAAAAGTGATACATAAAAGTGAAAAAATCTATTTTTTAAAGTAATAAATTAAAAAAAATTAATAAATTTACTTTTTTATATTTGACCTGTGCATAGCACGGGCTTACCTCCACTCGTGTATATATATATATATATATATATATATATATATATATACTATTTAATAAGCTACTAAAGTGAGGAGCTTGAGGTTGTTCTCAAGCCTACGTGGCACTTACTGTTGGGTTCCACTTATTATGCAGCTCATTTGGCAACTATGACTTCTTTAAGGAAACTAGATATAGAGGAGCCCGTGCTATATATATATTATTTTTTATTTTAATTTATATGACACAGATAAAATTTTGATAGGTAATTAAATTTTTATATGATTTTAGATATTATTAAATTTTTATATGATTTTTAGATATTTTAAGTTTGTAACTGTTGTAATTTATAATATTTTTTATATAATTTTTAAATAATATATGTTACTCTCTCTTTTTCAATTTATGTGGCATCGATACAATTTCAAAAGTCAACTGAATTTTTTATATATCTTTTAAATTTTTTAAGTTGTTAATTATTGTGATTTATAACACTTTTTCTTCTGTCGCAATTTGTGTGACACTAATAAAATTTTGAGAGTCAACCAAATTTTTTATGTCTTTTAAATATTTAAGTTGTTATTATTGTGATTTATACTATTTTTTTTACCTAATTTTTAAATATATAACAAATTAAAAAAAAAGTAAGATAAACAAAAAAAAAGGGGAAAGTATAAAAGGAAATCTTCGAGCATGCAGCACAGGCAGGCATCTCGATCAGCTGCCGCTTATTCCCTTTTATAAGTAAGGTAATTTTACGTAATTTTTAAATAATATATGTTATTTTAAGTTGGTAACTATTGTAATTGATAATATCTTTTACGTAATTTTTAAATAATATATTTTATTCTTTTTTTTAATTTATGTGGTATCGATACAATTTCGAAAGTCAACTGAATTTTCTATATATCTTTTAAATATTTTAAGTTGTTAATTATTATGATTTATAGCACTTCTTACTCTCGCAATTTATGTGGCACTGATAAATTTTTTGATATAATAAAATAATTTATATATTTATTTTTGGAAAAATATTGTATATTTGCTATTTGATTTTAATAAAATAACTTGTATTTATTTGTTAGTAAAATAACAAATACTATAACAATATTAATTTTTTTGAAATGATTATTGATTATATTACCTAAGGTGCTTTTCTCACTTTAAGAAAAAAAAATTATTTATCTTATATTTGTATGACTATTAAAGTTTGTCATCAAGAATGAAATAAAAAAAATTAAATTAAATCAAAAAGTTTGTCATCTATGTTACTCACTCTATCCCAATGAGATTTTAAAAGTCAATCAAAAATTTTAATATTTTTTTTGATGTTTTAAGTTGTTAATGATTATAATTTATAGTATTTTTTACGTAATATTTAAAAATATAACATACTAAAAAGAGAAAGTAAGATAAATAAATTAAAATGGAGAATTTTTTAAAAAATAATAATAATATTCAGATTTACATATTATGATTTTAAGTAACTTCCATAATTATTTTAATTGAGATGAGGTTAACAAGGTAAATGGACACTTGAAATGACTAATACTGGGCCCAAAAGATAAGAAAAAAATTTATCCAAAAAAATTAAACCATCCCCTGCTTAGGCTCGAACGTAGAACCTCATACATGGAAAATAGACCTTCAACCAGTGCGGCAGAAGCAAGCTGGACGACCTCCACTTGCTTCTGCACACTTCTATAATATAGAAGACACTGCTTTGAAGCAGCGAAATGATAATTTTAGCCTTCCTACACGACCCCAAGCTGGTCTCTTTAGTCGCTTATTAAATAAGAGAATATATTAGTAATGTTGCAGATTTTTATAAATATGCTAAAAATGAAAATTATGCTATTTATGAAAAGATAAAAAAGTTATGCTACTTACATAATTAATTATATAAATATAATGTACATTGTAAAAATCTCAAAGGAAAGAATTATTCAATTCAACACTAGGAATGATAACCATGTTAGATATCTATTTCTTTAATTTTGCATTAATACATAAACTAATTTATTTTTCTGTTTAATATTTAGTTATGTAATTAATACTTATTAGACTTATTTTAGCATGACTTAATACTTTTAAATTATGATTATTTTTATTATGACTTATAAATATGCAATATTTATTTTATGCAATTCATTACTTTTTTGGTTGAATATTACATAGTCATCACTCATTTCATATTGTGTTATTTTTTTAAGAAACACCTTAGATAATTGTACCTTGCTAGGACTCAAGAAATATTTGAAACACAAATTAATTATATGTTTGTATGAACACTTTGTTAGCCTCGTAGGATCTTGTTTCAATAATGAAAAACTAACCGCTCATTCTATTGTAGGCAAAAAGGAAACAACAAGCAAATGGAGCAAGATTAAGGATTACTCCAGAAGGCAAGGAAGATCACTTATCCCATAATCTAAGCAATCAAAAGATCACACAGAAGGCAAGGAAGATCAAGCAACCCATGATTTAAGCAAATCATGATTCTGAGATCAAAGAAGATATCAAACACACAAGGAAAGGCAATCACGAAGGCAATCACGATATCATCCAGTCGACGAGCAAAGCTGCAGACAAGAAGAACCAAAACGGAAAGAAGAATCATGGACATATTTGATATGAACATGATTGACTAAAGACAAGCAACAAGAAATAAGATCAACAAGGAAGGAGTATCATGGACATATCTGATATGGACATGATTGATTGAAGAGAATCAACAAGGAAGGAGTATCATGGACATATCTGATATGGACATGATTGATTGAAGAGAATCAATCAAGGAATAAAATCAGAATCCTTGATTGATCAAAGGCCCCTTGGGTTTTCCTTTGGAAGAGCAACAACAAGCCTATAAAGAGCACCAGCCAAAGAGAAGGAAAATCACGCAACTTCTCTTGAACAAGACCACTGTCTAGCTTTTATCTTTCATAATACTTTGTACTCTCTAGAGTCTACAATTGTAACCAAAAGAAAAAGTCAGTACTAGTTATACAGGTAGAGGCTGTGTCAGTAGAGGATCAAGAAAGACAATCCTGGATTGTCAAGCTACGTCCTTGTAAATCATTTTAATCAAAGGCTCTTAAGAAAATCCTTGTAACCCAAGGGGACTGGAAGTAGACACCACATCGGTGTTCCGAACCAGTATAAAAACTCTGTGCACTCAATTATTTACAGTACCTTTTATTATATCTCTTTTACTAACTTGCAAATAAGTCGACTAGTGCGTAGCCACAATCGACTTGGTGGTAAGAAATTTCAATTCCCCCCCCCCTTGACTTTCACACTTTACTGGAAAAAAACTTGAAAAAATCTGAAGTTAAAAAATTTGACTTCTATTGATTTGGTTTATAAATTTAAAAATTCGACACTAATGATTTTGTTTGGTATTTAAAGAATCTAAACCAATCAGGTCCATGTACACCCCTAAATAGTATGAAAAATTTACTTGACTAGACTAACATAAGACCCTATATTATGTAGTTGAGCACTACTTTAAAAAAATTACATAACATAGAGCTACTTTTAATTATATAGCATTTAATTAGTATCACAAAATATCTTCCCTCTCTCATCAACTTTCCTCTTTTTTCTCTCACACTTCAATTATCCCTAAAATTACTCAACCGAATTGCGCAACATCGGCATTCACCATCACATGCGTTTCTTCCCCAAAATCTCCGGTAGCAATTATCCATTCAAGGTAAAAAATCTTCAATGAATATTACTTTTCTAAGTTGGATTTGTTCAATTTCTATTAGGGTTTGTTCTCAAATTAAGCTCTCAAATCCTCTCAAATGGCGGATTCTACTACACCAAAGAGGCTTACTCGTGGTATATCCTATATTCCACATACTATTGATGGATGCCCATCTTTCAATTTAATTACTCAATGTGTTGATGATATAGGTGTTGCCGCTCAACTAGAATCAGAAAATAGGACGAAATTACTTCATGAACCCATTGCGTCTGGAGATGCTTCTGAAACGATTAGTATCAGAGAAGAAAAAATCAAAGATTTGAAAGAAGATGATAGTATCATAAATGTGAAGAAATTAATTTCTCAAACTCCATCAAAGGGAAAGGGCGTTGTCCACGACAATCCTCCCAAAACAAATCAACAAAAAAAGGTATAGTTTATTCTGTAAAAAAATTGAGTTCAAAATTTCAGTTGACTAGATTGATAAGCATTGCCAATTTTGATATAATGCATTCTGATATAAGTATCAAATTTTTATTTAGTTTGTGTCTGATATAGTTCTTCAGTTGAATTTAGTGTCCTGAAAATTATCAATGGTATCACATATCACAGTATATACTGGTTTAATGCGTTCTGATATAAGTATCATTGTTAACACATATCACAGTATATTTTGGTATTTTATCAATAATATAAAATTAACAATGGTATCACATATCCCAGCATATTCTGGTATAATGCATTCTGATATACGTAATATAGGTCTAAAGTAATTTTTTCAGTAGAATCTATTTAGTATCACATTATGGTATAATGCATTGTGATACAAGTATCACACTATGGTAAAATGCATTCTGAAATTTATCACTTTTATCAAATATCACATTACACTCTGATATAATATCAAATTTCAAGTATCACATTATATTCAAAAATTTTGTGTTTAGGACTAATTGAGTTTGACCTTCAAACTTAAGTTGACAATAAGAATAGGACTATTATATTGAAAAGTATCATCTTTATGCATTGCTTGAACTATTTGGCTGGAATGGTATAGTAGGTGTTTTGAGGGCAAAAATTTGCTTTTATAGGAACTGTTTCTATAGGACAAAACAGTGTATGCTCTCATTCTAAGGCTACTGGATTGAGGCATATTTGATTGATGCAACTACTTGTTTTATGCTCTCATTCTAAGGCTCTTGGAATATCACAGATTTAATGAATTTCGTGATCGAGATGGTTCTACTTTGTGAAGTTTCCTCTCAAGTCTGATAGTCTTCACTTTTTTCTTCTTATTTCTTACTTTATAAAAAAGAAAAAAGAGCCAAGTGACTGTGTCATGATTGAAAATGTGAATAAAATTGTGGCAGGATCACCTACTACAAGCAGAAAAGTAGATCCTTATGGCAGCAAATGTGAATGTCATATTGACATTCAAAATGACTTGACTGCTAGGAAGTGTTTCTATAGGACAAAGTTCTAACTTCCTATTTTCCTTAGGTTTGTCCACCAGAAAAGGTCAATTTACAACACTAAATTGTCTTATAGTGAGGAAATGGATGTGCACTAGTTTGACATTGGAAATACAATAGGATAATTATTGTTGAAATGATTGTCTTATAAGGGGAAAGGGTTGTGTAGTAGTCTTAAATGGATGAGACATAACCTCCTATTGAGTGCCTTATATTCCATTAGTGCAAACCTCCCACAAATTTGCTGACTTTGGAGCATGTGGTACAGTCCATGATGTGTGGGTCAATTCTGAAATACAATAGGATAATTAGTGTTGAAATGATTGTCTTATATGGGGAAAGGGTTGTGTAGTAGTCTTAAATGGATGTTTGCTGACACAAAAATGGGTTTGCATCTAATATAGTTTTTTCAGTAGAATCTATTCAGCCTCACATTCTTGTATAATGCATTGTGATACAAGTATCACATTATGGTATAATACATTCTGAAATTTTCATCAGTTTTATCAAATACCACATTACATTTTGATATAATAAGAAATTTCAAGTTTCACATTATATTCAAAAGCATTGTGTTTAGGATTAATTGAGCTTGACCTTCTAACTTAAGTTGACAATAAGAATGGGACTATTATATTGAAAAGTATCATCTTTATGCATTGATTGAACTATTTGGCTGGAATCGACTAAAAATTTGCATTTATATTAGACAATAGTGTAATAGGTTTTTTGTGGATTAAGTCAGTCAAATAGTTTTGGATTGAGGCATAGCAGATTGATGCAACTACTTGAATATCTTGACACCTTGATTTTTTATACTGACATGTCAGTTTTGATAGCAGATGTCACTTCCTCAAAAAATCATATTACCTATATATGATTCTTTCTTGTTCTGTTTTACTTGGTGCTGAAAGTGAAATTACAACTGAATTATAAACAAATTTCATGGTGTAATTTACAGCATATCGACGTAATCTTATACTATCTACGCAAGAAGGCAAAGTATGATACCTCTAGCACATACTCCTACACAACAGTGGACTGTTGCTTCAAAAACATGGTTTGCGACCATATCTAAAAATTATCAACAAGATAGTAGTCAGGTTTGTGCAGCCAAAGAAGAATCGGAGGTCGTTGACTACATTAAGGGCTACAGGATGCACGCCAATGTCCCATGGAATAGTGTCGACAATATCCTCATACCAGTCAACTGTAAGAGAAAATACTATTGGATTTTGGCTGTCTTATCCACACAAAAAAGTTGTATCAGAGTTGATGATTCAAATCGAGCAGCGGGACATGATGCTTCCGTCAAAAAAGAAGTAGGAAAGATAGCCAAATTCTTACCCTACTATATGTGGCTCAGTGGCTTGTTCCCGGCTGAGGATGCCGAAAAAGCTCAAACTGAAACCTTAGATGTCTCATTTGTCGAGAATCTGCCACAACAAGAATTGGGGAGTGTGTACGTATTTAAATAATTCATTTGAAAAATCTTAATAGTATATTACACATTGCTTCCAGTTACAACTAATGGAATTTTTTATGCAGGGACTGTGGTGTATTTGTAGCAGCTTTTGCGGAATATCTGAGTTATGGATTCGATATCTCGGTATTGGGTTTTGACGCAATCAAACACCGTTTAAGATACGGCTCACTGTTGTGGGAATATGGCACCAATAAAGCAAACTCCGGTGCTATAAGCGACAATGAAGCACCACCAAAATGCAGCCGGCAAAGAATAGATGAAAATTTAGTTCCTAGTGTTGTCATTGATTAGTCTTCTCTTGAAGGTCTGCTACATGTATTGCAAACTTACAGTTAATTTTTTGGTATTGGCAGTACATGTACATTTTGCGGATTTTTGCATATTTGAAAATTCTCAGGTCTATAATTCATCTTCCTTATATATATATACCAAAGTTTCAATTGTATCAAGCGTATCATTTTGTTACTACTTCAACTATACTTACATGAATTGATTCAATTATGTGATCAAAACTCAAGCCTTCATGAAGGGGCTGGGAAGCTTAGCCAGTTTGGAAATTATACAGGTATACACTGTGATACAAGTCTCAAAAAAATCGAGCACACACAAGAAATGGTTAAACGCATCAGTTACATTAAATTAGTGATATTAGTACAAGTTATCACATTTTTGTACCTTCTACATTATTGATATAAGTATCACAACTACAAAGATGATAAAAACTTTCTAAAGTTACCAGGTATCAACAATGTGATAATTAGTTAGTATCACAAATGTTACACTTAAATCAAATATCCAAAATGGATATAAAAATCATTACTATCAATAATTAACACTAAATTTTGAATCAGTTATCAACTAATGTGATAATTAACACAAATTAACACTAAATTAGTATAAGTTATCACATTTTTGTACCTTCTACATTATTGATATAAGTATCACAACTAGAAAGATGATATAAACTTTCTAAATTTATCAGGTATCAACAATGTGATAATTAGTTAGTATCACAAATGTTACACTTATATCAAATATCCAAAATGGATATAAAAATTATTACTATCAATAATTAATACTAAATTGTCACATATCGAAATTGGCTGAAAAAGTTCAATCAAAGCACAAATTAAAATCTTCCGACAATAATACCATTTCAATTGTTAATTACAAGAAATACTTAAAGTAAGACTTTATTTGATAAGTGAAATAATTCCATTAGAAAAAAGGTATCAAAAACAGTTTTAAATTCATAAAATAAAATCAACTAAAACTTAAAGGATATCAGAAATAGTCATTATAAAACAAAGACACAGTCACTTTCTACGGGGATGAAAATTGCAAGAGCGTCTGTTATGGCCAACGCGCCCACATTTTCCACATGAATTGGTCCTCTTGTGTAGTGTCTCTGTGAATTGCTTATGCCTTCCAATTTTTGAAGGTCTACCTGGTGGCCTTTTATATATGGGTGGCAAAACAACTTCTTGCAATATATTTGTTGGTATCTTCCAGTCCTTTTCATCTGGAAAAGGGACCACTGGCAGCTCATAGGTTTTAACTAATGTTTCTGGCTTGTACATGTCAGAGCAATATGGTCCCTCCTTTAAGTCCATGAACTTCAAGACGACATACGCATGTGGACAAGGCAATTCATCCATTTGAAACCTCCGATAGTTGCACGTTTTATTTTCTAGACAAACAATGTAACGTCGACCTCCATCATTTACCGTATACAGAAACTCTGACGAAGGTCTCACCTATAAGTAAAAATTTTATTTTGGAGTTAGACAACAATGTAGGATTTCTACAACTTTCATTAGAATATGTAGTCAGCTTCATAAAAAAATATTATAGTCTATCAGTTTTCTTATTTATGAAGCTAGCAGCTTACTAAATCACTATATGTGCCTACATATCAAAATATATCAAAATACAAATAATCAGATACCGTCATATGAGCACTTTTCAACGCATTTAGCTTTAGCATATTCTGAAAATTTTCACCAAGCATTGTGAAGGTATATTGCGCTTTTTTGGCATTGGCGCAATTCCAAGAAGCAAACATAAATCTAACTCTTCAAGAAACTCATGTAATGGCAGTTCACGGGCCTCTTTCAAGCATGCATTAATGTTCTCGGCAATGTTCAAAGTCAGCAACTGTCCTTGGTTAACCGGAGCGTACACTCTTGCCCATCTTTCAACTCCAGCAGCTTCCAAATAGTCTTTCACCCTCACATCCACCATCTCTACTTTTGCCATGAGTTCATCAAATAATTCATGTGTATACACCTTTGCCATTGAATAATATACCTCACTCAGACGGTCATTGCTTTTCTTGTATTTCTTGCATACGTTGTTCCAAAGATGTCATATACATGCCGAGTGAGGCACATTGGGATACACTCTGGAGACAACAATGTTGATACTTTCGTTTCTATCAGACACTACACACATGTTTGTTCTTTCTCCGAAAGCTCCTTTAAATTGTTCAAAAAACCAAGTCCACGAGGCATTGTTTTCTGAATCAACGACACCATACGCTAATGGTAGAATGTGCCCTGGTACATTAACACTTTAAATACATTATTCTAACTAAACAAAGCTTCAAATTTAAAATACATATCTTTTAAGTCATCATGAAAAGTTATCAATCTAACTAAATATCAATTGAATATTATATCAAACGTACTGATATAATCTAATTGTATCAAGTTTATGATAACTTCATAAAATATCAAAGTACATACAAACCAAAACAACAATCTAAATTTTATACTTGTTTCAAGTATCAAGCTTTTATCTTTTTGTACATCCAAAAAAACTAAATACACCACATATCACTAATTAAATAACTCACATATCTCAATGAATATTAACCATGATACAATTATCATATTGCAACATAATTGATTTTTACCTGCTCCGTCCATTGTGCTTGCCGAAACAAACGTCCCCTGATAAGGTCCACTAAGATGGCTCGCGTCCACAACCACCACAGGTCTACAATGCTCGAAACCTCGGATAAATGGATACAACGAGATAAATAGGTACATGAACTCATTTGTTGGTGATTTCTTCATTCTTATATACGAATTTGGATACACAGTATCCAACATATATATATAGGATGGCAATTTTTTGTAACAGTCTGTTGGGTCACCCCTCAACAACTTAATGACCCTCTCCTTAGAACGCCATGCCTTCATGTAAGTGATATCCATACCAAGAAGTTCTTTGATGTCTTCTTGTATGTTCTTTGGTGTGTGTTTTCTCTTGTGATCGCGTAACTTCGAAACAACCATTCCGCCAATCAACATTGAAGTTGCTTGGCGCTGGCAGTATAACATGTCTTTAAGTGGACACGTATGAGTGTTGATAAAGCGTCTAACTTTGAAAATATTGGATTTGTTCAAGCTGGACGATCTGAATAACCACTCACATTCCTCAGCAACACACACTAAATAGTAGCTACAAATAAAGAACAATACAAATTTGAAAAATTGTTAGAATTTAGAGATAAGTATCACACTACTTTTAGTTTGTGCCTGATATAGTTAATCACTTGAATCTAATATCACATTCTTTTGCGATATAACATATATATATATATCAGAAGTATCAAGTATCCTATATAATATCTTACACTGATAAACATTTGTAACTATATCACAGTTTTATATATCTTTTTAATCCCAAAGTATCAAATATCTAAAATCAATTTCATTGGAAAAAAAAAACGCAAAAACATTAATGAACAATATTTTTAATACTTTAACCTTTTCCTTCCGGATCTTTCCGTCCTGAACTAAAACTTATGATCAATGGCATACTGAGCCATAACCGCAACTATAGTCTCTTTATCCTTGTATTTCTGACCTTCTTCTACATTCTTATGCTTAGGATCTGAAATTATAAAACACACGTCGTCGTCCAGGATAGCTAATGGCTGATCAAAATCACAATTTTTCAATGCAACCATGTCACAATTGACAACACTGATACAATTACCTTCACTTCCATGACCCTGGACTACAATTTCACCAAAGTCAGTGCGTTCCAAATTCCTGTGGGTGGTTGTGATACACAACGGATACTTATTAAAGTCTCTGCTCTGTTTCTTCAATTCCACATACAATAACATACCCATGTCATTGCGGATCTCTATTGGAGAACTCTGGCCATCGAATTTGTATCTTATTGTTATATTTTTTCTATTTCTATCGATCCCCAAATGTTTTGCAATTTCAACAACCAAATCTTCAAAACGTGCATAATCCTTCACAATAATACCATCAATCTCATCGTCTTTGTAGTTGTTCTCAGAATCCCAATGACCTGAATGGCGCAACAAGATTGATATGAAAGACATTATCTGGGTAATTCAAATACCAGACAAATTAGACGCAAGAAAAAATGATAAATGAAACTTTCAAATTCACAGATATAGTCAAATCTGTGAAATTGATATTCTCAAAGATCTTTTGATTTTTTTCCTTTGAAATTCAGCGATATGATAGCAAATAATCTCAAAAAAAGTACTAAACAATATCGCTTGCAAGTTTCAAGGAATGTGGCAACTGAATCAGCCTGGTTTACTCCCGTCAATTACGCAAATTTTGTTATTAAATGGCGCAATTTATGGCCTTAACCAATATTGTATTACAGGTATCAGGTTCACAATCGTGATACTATGCGTGAAAAGTTGTCAAAATATGTAAATAATTAAACTGTTGCTCTGCTAAGTGATGTGCCACCATTCTACGGCACATTTGACTCCTTTAAACTAAGAATAATCGTGAGTTCTCAAGCAACCGTCGTCGTTTTTATGTTGGATTTGCAGGAAATAACGACAAACGTAGAAAAGGAAGGAAATACGATCAAAAGAGCGCCACTGGTTAAGAGTGACGGCCACCCTGACGGGCCGTCACACATGTGACGGTCCGTCAAGTGGACCGTTAAGTTGAGGCAGCACACTGCCTAGTGGCGACGGCCACCGTGACGGTCCGTCAGCCCAGACCGTCAAGTTGAGGCAGTACGCGATGCGGATTCCGAACGTTTTTGGGTTTATTTCCTGGACTCCTATAAATACCCTATGTTAGGTTTATTTTAGAAGAATTCATTACGAAGGATTACCAAATAGTTTTAGAAGATTTTAGTCTACTTTTCAGAGAAGGAAACACGCAAGAACACGTTTTCTTCTTCTTGAATCGTGTTCTTGATTGTTCTTGGGATCTTGGTTTTCTTGTTCTTGGATAATTGAAGCTTGTTTTCATTATATTGTAAGAATCTCTTTTCTTTATTATGAATATGATCTTCTTCACTTTCCATAAAAGCATGATTAACTAACTTCCCACAACTAGGGTTGTGGGAGCCATGGCTAAAGTAGCGATATAGATTCCGGGTAGCGTCGGGTTAAATATTTATGATTGTCACGTTGTTAATCATTCATTCTTCACGTTTTCTAGTGGTTGCAAACATTAGAACATGCCTAGGTTTAATTTGCTTGAGTAAAGAAATTAAAACTGGGAAATTTGATTAACTACGAGGATTCGAGACTACCAACTCTCGTCTTATGATTAATGATGTAACTAGATTAATCTACTTGATGTTTAGGATTGAAATATAAAAGCTCACCTTTTCAAGTTCGAGAGAATTGAAAAGGAAATTCGTCTATTTGGTTGAGAAACGTTTAGATGATACCATTAATTCAATCACATCGTGACACGCATATAAGAAAGAACCCGGTTAAGCTTGAATCGACATTGTTACAACGCCATGGTGAACACTTCCCTAGTTCTCTCTCATATTGATTTTCACTCATACGTTCTTAGTGTTTTTGTTCACATATTGATCACGCAAACCCCCCTATTTACCGGAAACTATTGATTACTAGTCATCTAATTCACTAACGACTTAATTTGCACCTTATTCCCTGTGGGATCGACCCCAACCTCTGTTGGGTTCTATATTTGACGACGACCTCTTACGCTTCATAAATTGAGGTGTAGTTTGGGCTTTATCAAATTTTGGTGCCGTTGCCGGGGAAAACGGTTGTTTATTAAGTCCGGTGTGTTTATTTGACTCGTAGTCATATTTCCTGCTTTTATTTTTATTTGTTGTTTTTGTTTGTTACAGGGTACATAGTTGTGCATGCCAAGTACCCGAGGCTCGGGTGAACCAATATTACCCTACGACCCCGAGCTTGCAAGAACGATAAGGCAAAACATGAATGAACAACAACAAGAGGCAGCGAGACTCGCTGCAGCTCAGCAAGCCCAACAACATTTGAATGCTGGTGGTCTTGAGGTCGACATTGAGTTGAATGATGAGGAGGTAGACTTAGATGGAGTTGGTGCCATGGGCGCTATTGCATTTCCTCCGCTAGCACCCGGGGCCAAGTTCAACATCACCAGCGCAATGATTCAGCTGTTGAATTTGAGAGGAGTGTTCCGTGGTGTTGCTGGTGACGATCCAAACCGACACCTGATGAATTTTGTGGGTATCTGTAAGTCGTTCGAATTGCCTGGAGTAAGTCAGACAGCGATCAGGCTCAGGTTGTTCCCGTTGTCTCTGTCTGATGAGGCAGCGTTATGGTTGACAGGGCTAACCCCCGACTCTATCACAACCTGGGGAGAGTTGAAAGGAGCTTTCCTAGAAAGGTTCTTTCCTCCCTCTAGGATGATACAGTTGAGGGATGAAATTAGCAATTTCAGACAACTACCTCATGAGGCGTTACATGAGACGTGGTTGCGGTTCAAGAAGAAGCTAACACAATGCCCTAACCATCAGTTGACCGACAATTTCCTGATGCAGACGTTTTACAGGGCACTAAATTCGGCTACCAAGCCGACACTGGATAATGCAGCAGGTGGAGCTTTTATGGGTCTCACTTTTGCCGATGCCACAGCTATTTTGGACAGGCTCACCAAAACCAACAGGGCCTGGCATACACGTGATACAGAGGTAGCAGCTAGCACTTATGCAGTTGGCACGTCAGCAGAGCAGCGCAGGAAGGAGGAAGAGCGGGACCAAGATATGGCCCATCTGAAGACGCAAATGGACCTACTGACAAAGCATTTGTTGTCAGGAGGTATTGAGAAAGTGAAAGCGGTGGGTGCCCAAGGTAGATCAGCAGAGTTTGAACCTGATGAGGAGGCAAATTATTTGGGTGGTTTCCAGGCCAATGGTCAGGGAAACCAAGGTCGGAACTATCAGAGAGACAACTACTATGAGAAAGCTGGCTACAGAGACCGCGAGCAGGGGAACTGGAAGAATAAAACTGATGGAGGTGGGTTGTATGTACCACCTGGTAACCGGGAAAGAGCTAACACCGAGACAGGGACGTCCAAACTAGAGAACATGATGGCTAAGATGTTGCTGAAGGTGGAATCTACCGACTCCGCGGTAAAGGAGATGAGGACGGAGTTATCAACAATGAGTCAAGTAGTGGATTCACATTCCACCTCGATCAAGCAATTGGAACAGCAAGTGGGTCAAATCTCGGCATCTCTAAATCAAAGGAAGACAGGTACCTTGCCGAGTGACACCATTCAAAACTCGAGGAACGACGGGAGCTGTATGGCGATCACTACGAGAAGCGGTAAAACATTATCGGAATCACATCCAGTAATTCAGACTCAAGGTGATGTTGCGGAAGACAATGTGGTAGAGGATGCTACGCAAAGGCGCACGGACAAAAGCAAGGAAGTTGAAAAGCTTCCTGATGTGACGCCATTTTACGTCACTTTCGACTCCTTTTTATAAGAACAATCGTGCGTTTTCAAGCAACCGTTGTTGTTTTTGATGTTTTTATGTTGTATTTGTAGGAAATGGAAGCAAACACGGAAACGGACGGAAATACGAGAAAAAGAGGATTCTGCCTAAGAGTGACGGCCTGAGTGACGGTCCGTCACACATGTGACGGTCCATCACAGAGACCGTCGCATGGAGGCAGCAAAGGAGGCGGCACCACTGGTTAACAGTGACGGTCCAAGCGACGGTCCGTCACTGGCTTGACGGTCCGTCAGCCTGGCCGTCAAGTTAAGGCAGTAGCTTCAAGCGGCTGCCCGCGTTTTGGGGATTCCTAGCCCGTTTTTGATTTGGCTTCTATTACTCCTATAAATACCCTATGATAGGTTTATTTTATTTATTATTCACCCATTAGTTTAAACACGTTTTTTAGTTGTTTTTGAGATCAAGAAACACGTTTGCTCTTCTTGAATTCGTGTTCTTGATTCGTTCTTGAGTTCTTGGTTTCTTTTGTTCTTGGATACTTGAAGATTGTCCTCAATATATTGTAAGGATCTCGTTTCTTTATTATTTTATGAACATGACTTTCTTCTCTTCTTCTTCGAGCATGAGTAACTAAAACTCCCGCAACTAGGGTTGTGGGAGCCATGGCAAACGTAGCAATATAGATTCCGGGTAGCGTTGGGTTCGATATATGTATTGTCACATTGTTAATCATACATTATGTCACGTTTTCTAGTGGTTGCAAACATTAGAACATGCCTAGGTTTAATTTGCTTGAGTAAAGAAGTTAAAACCGGGAAAACTTGATTAACGACAAGGATTCGAGACTACCAACTCTCGTCTTAAAGATTAATGCCGTAACTGGATTACTCTACTTGATGTTAGGATTGAAATCTAAAAAGCACATCTTTTCGAGGTCGAGAGAATAGAAAAGGAAATTTGTTTATTTGGTCGAGAGACGTTTAGACGATACAATTGACGCAATCACATCGTGACACGCATATAGAAAGAACCCGGTTAAGCCTAGAATCGACATTGTTACAAAAGCCATGGTGAACACGTCCCTAGTTCATTCTCTCCTATTGATTATTTCTCTTACATAATTGTTGCTTTTGTTCACGTTGATTACAAAACCCCCCCTTTTAATTACCGGAAACAATTGACGACTAGTCACGTACTTCACTAAAGACTTAATCTTCACCATATTCTCTGTGGGATTCGACCCCAACCTTGTTGGGTTCTTTACTTGACAACGATCGCTTACGCTTCATT
The DNA here is from genome assembly GCA_003996215.1 of Jaltomata sinuosa. Taxonomy (NCBI): domain Eukaryota; kingdom Viridiplantae; phylum Streptophyta; class Magnoliopsida; order Solanales; family Solanaceae; genus Jaltomata; species Jaltomata sinuosa. Next base: position 150,267 of record QJPP01001330.1, on the reverse strand, counting down.
AATTTGAGGTGTAGTTTGAGCGTTATCAAAAAGTGGCGCCGTTGCCGGGGAATACGGTTGTTAATTAAGTCTGGTGTGTTTATTTGACTCTTAGTCATACTTTCCTGCTTTTACTTTTATCTGTTGTTGTTGTTTATTATAGGGTATATAGTTGTGCATACGGTTGTTTATTAAGTCTGGGGTGTCTTGATGAAGTCTGAGTAATCAAGACACCCGCGTCGTGCCGCGACGTTAAATCAAGCGTTGTATGGGAGGCAACCCATAAATTGTTGTTGTATTATAGTCTAATTAATTCGTGGGGAAACCTGTGAGTCACCACCGAGGGTTTTTGTTGCCGTGTTTCTTTTCCCTCCGGTGTGCTATCTAGTAGAACCGGCATGTTTAGGTTGTTATTTTAAAATTTTTTTTTTAGTCGTTTTACTAGTGTCTATGCAAGCATGACGTTTTTCTTGTCTAAAAACGAGGCCCCTTTAAAAAATTTCTGGTTTGTACTTATGGTGAAACAATTGACTGTCTGGATCCTTGTATGTCATTGTGCGATTATGAGTAGAATGAGTATGCTTAAGCCGAGCGGTTGTTTGATAGTTGGTAGCGATATAGTTTCTTGGTGCCAAGAGTGTGTGAGCTTATTGTTATAAATTCTTACTCTGTGCATGCATCTAGAACTTGCCCGGTCTATTTTGTTAAGTTCGAAGTTTGGTTGCTTAGGAAAGGATCACAGGCCCTTTTTGTGTGCAGTCCACTTAACCTAAAAGACCGTCCAAATATAAATAATCCCTTGATCCCTGTTTGAGCCATAATTAACCTTATTCTTTCAATAACCTGTCACCGTTCCTGTTTAACTTTGAATCCCTATTTTGGCCCTGGTCCTTCCTTGGACATCGTGCACCTCGACTCAGGCAATTAGCCTAAGTTGAGGGTGGCTACTATAGAGGTAAACCCTGTTTTGGCCCTGGTCCTTCCATGGACATTGTGCACCTCAACCCAGGCAATCAGCCTAAGTTGAGGGTGGCTACTACAGAGGTGAATGATAAGAAAAAGAGGATAGTGAAGATTGGTTGTGAATAGAGTGAAAATCCGGGTGTGTGCCTAAGAAAAGAAAATAAAAAGAGATGAAAAAGATCGAAAAAGTAATAAAAAGAATTCTCAAAATAAAGAGGCCGCACCTGTAGCTAGAGAGAAGGAAATAAAAAGGCGAATAAGGATGGACAAAGTAAAGTATGTGGTAAGAAGACGTCGGTAGTTCCAAGGAGGGCTTAGTCACTAACCCCTAAATGTATCCTACCTGCACCCGAAGCCTCATTACAAGCCTAAACAAGTCCTGTAGTGATCCTGAGCGGCTTTCTGAAAAACCGAAATAGAATAGTAAGGGCAAGCCTATGGTATCGCATGTGCATTGTTTGAAATCGTTTGTGAGTGTGAGCGCTTACCTAGTCCCAAATCTTGTGTGTGGGATTTCTTTGTGGTGAGGGCACCAAGATGTCTGTATTGTCTATTGATTGTTAGGATAGCTGCGCGTGTGTACGTAGAATGTTCTATCATATCGGAATGACATATTTTGATCCTTGCAAGTTAGTGTTTCATACATTCGTGGGCTACGAGGGAGCTTGATTTAATTGAATAAGTTTTGAATGACCATGAGCTGCTATAGACACGAGTTTGTGTTCTTAGTTGAGTCGTAGTATTATTTTTATATCATGTTGCTTGAGGACAAGCGAACGTTTTAAGTTGAGGGTGTTGATGTGACGCCATTTTACGTCACTTTCGACTCCTTTTTACTAAGAACAATCGTGCGTTTTCAAGCAACCGTTGTTGTTTTTGATGTTTTTATGTTGTATTTGTAGGAAATGGAAGCAAACACGGAAACGGACGGAAATACGAGAAAAAAAGGATTCTGCCTAAGAGTGACGGCCTGAGTGACGGTCCGTCACACATGTGACGGTCCGTCACAGAGACCGTCGCATGGAGGCAGCAAAGGAGGTGGCACCACTGGTTAACAGTGACGGTCCAGGCGACGGTCCGTCACTGGCTTGACGGTCCGTCAGCCTGGCCGTCAAGTTAAGGCAGTAGCTTCAAGCGGCTGCCCGCGTTTTGGGGATTCCTAGCCCGTTTTTGATTTGGCTTCTATTACTCCTATAAATACCCTATGATAGGTTTATTTTATTTATTATTCACCCATTAGTTTAAACACGTTTTTTAGTTATTTTTGAGATCAAGAAACACGTTTGCTCTTCTTGAATTCGTGTTCTTGATTCGTTCTTGAGTTCTTGGTTTCTTTTGTTCTTGGATACTTGAAGATTGTCCTCAATATATTGTAAGGATCTCGTTTCTTTATTATTTTATGAACATGACTTTCTTCTTTTCATCTTCGAGCATGAGTAACTAAAACTCCCGCAACTAGGGTTGTGGGAGCCATGGCAAACGTAGCAATATAGATTCCGGGTAGCGTTGGGTTCGATATATGTATTGTCACGTTGTTAATCATACATTATGTCACGTTTTCTAGTGGTTGCAAACATTAGAACATGCCTAGGTTTAATTTGCTTGAGTAAAGAAGTTAAAACCGGGAAAACTTGATTAACGACAAGGATTTGAGACTACCAACTCTCGTCTTAAAGATTAATGCCGTAACTGGATTACTCTACTTGATGTTAGGATTGAAATCTAAAAAGCACATCTTTTCGAGGTCGAGAGAATAGAAAAGGAAATTTGTTTATTTGGTCGAGAGACGTTTAGACGATACAATTGACGCAATCACATCGTGACACGCATATAGAAAGAACCCGGTTAAGCCTAGGATCGACATTGTTACAAAAGCCATGGTGAACACGTCCCTAGTTCATTCTCTCCTATTGATTATTTCTCTTACATAATTGTTGCTTTTGTTCACGTTGATTACAAAACCCCCCCTTTAATTACCGGAAACAATTGACGACTAGTCACGTACTTCACTAAAGACTTAATCTTCACCATATTCTCTGTGGGATTCGACCCCAACCTTGTTGGGTTCTTTACTTGACAACGATCGCTTACGCTTCATTAATTTGAGGTGTAGTTTGAGCGTTATCACTTCCAACTATGATGCCTCGGCCACCACCTCCTTTCCCACAATGCTTGAAGAAGAAAGTGGACGATAGCAAGTTCCTGAACTTCATGACCATGCTAAAGCAGATATCAGTAAACATCCCTCTGGTGGACGCTTTTAAACAAATGCCCGGATATGCCAAGTTCATGAAGGACTTGATTACCAAGAAGAGGTCAGTAAGTTTTGAACCAGAAGATAACCTCCACCATTGCAGTGCTATCTCTTCAAGATCGTTAGTGGAAAAGAAGGAAGATCCAGGTGCTTTTACTGTTCCCTGTACTATTGGGAAATTCAACTTTGAAAATGCCTTATGTGATCTTGGTGCTAGCATCAACTTGATGCCGCTAGCAGTATACAAACAATTGGGTTTGGGAGCGCCCAAACCAACTACCATGAGGGTGCTAATGGCTGACCATTCAGTAAAGCGACCAGTGGGAATATTGTCTGATGTGCTGGTCAAGGTTGGTAAGTTTATATTCCCGGCCGACTTTGTGATCTTAGACTGCGAAGTTGACTTTGAAGTTCCCATAATCTTGGGACGACCATTGTTAGCTACTGCAAGAGTGTTGGTCGACATGGAAAGAAACGAACTGACGTTCAGATTAAACAATGAATTGGTCAAGTTTGATGCGTGTAACTTGATGAAGCAACCAAGAGACATGAGAGTGGTCGCGGTGATAGAGGTGGTTGATGAATCCCCTGCGGAGTTGCATATTGAGGAGAAGGGTCTTGTCGAGACCCTAGCTGTTACAAGAATGAGGTTGCGATCGCAAGAAGGGAAACATGTTGAGGAAGGCGGTGAAAACAAATCAAGGAAGAGAAAACACCGCAAGAAAACCAGCAAAGAAAGAGTAAAGAAGTTGCCGCGACGAGCTGTGGAGCCGATAAAAGTGGAAGTTGGAGCTCAACGAGATGGGGTAGCTGGCACCTATTCCATCAATTTTGCCTGCTTTGGAGACCCTGGCGGTCTCCAACATCATGCCAGACTCTGAGCCCCATGGACTTCACAGGTATTCCTTTCTCTCACAGTTTTAGTTTTCACATGTATGCATTGGGGACAATGCATGAGTCTAAGTTGAGGCTGTTGGGTTACCTGTGAGTCTTTCACCACCGAGGATTTTTGTTGCCGTGTTTCTTTTCCCTCCGGTGTGCTATCTAGTAGAACCGGCATGTTTAGGTAGTCGTATAAATGTTAGTTGTTTTCTGGTGTATATAGCAAAAGCATCATGGCGTTTTTTTTTGAAAAATACTAAAAGGAGCCCCCTCTGAAAAAGTTGATTTTGTACTTATGTTTGAAACGATTGACTGTCTGGATCCTTGAGTGTCATTGTGTGGTTATAATTGGAATAAGTATGCTTAAGCCGAGCTGTTGTTTTGATAGTTAGTAGTGGTATGGATTCTTGGTGCCAAGTGTGTGTGAGCTTATTGTTATAAATTCTTACTCTGTGCATGCATCTAGAACTTGCCCGGTCTATTTTGTTAAGTTTGAAGTTGGTTGCTTAGGAAAGGATCACATGCCCTTTTTGTGTGCAGTCCACTTAGCCTATAAGACCGTCCAAATGCAAATAATCCCTTTGAACCCTGTTTGAGCCATAATTGACCCTATTCTTTCAATAACCTGTCAATGTTCCTGTTTAACTTTGAATCCCTGTTTTGGCCCTGGTCCTCCCTTGGACATCGTGCACCTCAACTCAGGCAATCAACCTAAGTTGAGGGTGGCTACTATAGAGATAAATGATAAGAAAAATAGGATGGATAAGACTGGTTGTGAATAGAATGAAAATTCCGGATGTGTGTCTAAGAAAAGAAAGATAAAGAAACGAAAAAAAAAAGATGAAAAAGAACGAAAAAGAAATAAAAAGAAGTGGCAGAATAAAGAGGCCGCACCTGTAACTAGAAAGAAGGGAATAAAGAGGTGAATAAGGATGGACAAAGTAAAGTTATGTGAAAATAGTAGGTCGGTGATTCCAAGGAGGGTTTAGTCACTATTCCCCAAACGTATCCTACCTGCACCCGAAGCCTCATTACAAGCCTAAACAAGTCCTGTAGTGATCCTGAGCGGCTTTCTGGAAAAACTGAAATAGAATAGTAAGGGCAAGCCTATGGCATCGCATGTGCATTGTTTGAAATCGTTTGTGAGTGTGAGCGTCTTACCTAGTCCTAAACCTTGTGTGTGGGACTTCTTTGTGGTGAGGGCACCAAGATTTCTGTATTGTCTATTGACTGTTAGGATAGCTGTGCGTGTGTATGCATAATATTCTATCATATCGGAATGACATGTTTGGATCCTTGCAAGTTAACGTTTCATACATTTGTGTGCTACTAGGGAGCTTGATTTAAAATTGAATAAGCATTGAATGACCATGAGTTGCTAGAGACACGAGTTTGTTTTCTTAGTTGAGTCGTCATATTGTTTTTCTTTTGTGTCATGTTGCTTGAGGACAAGCGAACGTCTAAGTTGAGGGTGTTGATGTGCCGCCATTCTACGGCACATTTGACTCCTTTAAACTAAGAATAATCGTGAGTTCTCAAGCAACCGTCGTCGTTTTTGATGTTTTTATGTTGGATTTGCAGGAAATAGCGACAAACGTAGAAAAGGAAGGAAATACGATCAAAAGAGCGCCACTGGTTAAGAGTGACGGCCACCCTGACGGGCCGTCACACATGTGACGGTCCGTCAAGTGGACCGTCAAGTTGAGGCAGCACACTGCCTAGTGGCGACGGCCACCGTGACGGTCCGTCAAGCATGTGACGGTCCGTCAGCCCAGACCGTCAAGTTGAGGCAGTACGCGACGCGGATTCCGAACGTTTTTGGGTTTATTTCCTGGACTCCTATAAATACCCTATGTTAGGTTTATTTTAGAAGAATTCATTACGAAGGATTACCAAATAGTTTTAGGAGATTTTAGTCTACTTTTGAGAGAAGGAAACACGCAAGAACACGTTTTCTTCTTCTTGAATCGTGTTCTTGATTGTTCTTGGGATCTTGGTTTCTTGTTCTTGGATAATTGAAGCTTGTTTTCATTATATTGTAAGAATCTCTTTTCTTTATTATGAATATGATCTTCTTCTCTTTCCATAAAAGCATGATTAACTAACTTCCCACAACTAGGGTTGTGGGAGCCATGGCTAAAGTAGCGATATAGATTCCGGGTAGCGTCGGGTTAAATATTTATGATTGTCACATTGTTAATCATTCATTCTTCACGTTTTCTAGTGGTTGCAAACATTAGAACATGCCTAGGTTTAATTTGCTTGAGTAAAGAAATTAAAACCGAGAAATTTGATTAACTACGAGGATTCGAGACTACCAACTCTCGTCTTATGATTAATGCTGTAACTAGATTAATCTACTTGATGTTTAGGATTGAAATATAAAAGCTCACCTTTTCAAGTTAGAGAGAATTGAAAAGGAAATTCGTCTATTTGGTTGAGAAACGTTTAGATGATACCATTAATTCAATCACATCGTGACACACATATAAGAAAGAACCCGGTTAAGCTTGAATCGACATTGTTACAACGCCATGGTGAACACTTCCCTAGTTAGTTCTCTCTCATATTGATTTTCACTCATACGTTCTTAGTGTTTTTGTTCACATATTGATCACGCAAACCCCCCCCCCCCTATTTACCGGAAACTATTGATTACTAGTCATCTAATTCACTAACGACTTAATTTGCACCTTATTCCCTGTGGGATCGACCCCAACCTATGTTGGGTTCTATATTTGACGACGACCGCTTACGCTTCATAAATTGAGGTGTAGTTTGGGTGTTATCACTAAGTAATATAGGTCTAAAGTAGAGCCTTTTATGAAATTTTCTCAAATAGTATTGATGCACAATTCATAACCACGGAGAAAACATTGACTGCAATTAAATAAGTTATACCCTCTTTATATCCTTCTGTAATATTCTGATGAACACAAGTTGCCCAGAAGGAATAGCCTAATTCGATGATACAGTAGGTTTAGCTCCTTGAAGTAGATGTCAAAGGAAATTTCAAAATTACATGTATTATATGTTTATATCAATTCAATGAATATGTAACATACTCATACATCTATTGGTATCATCAAATCATAGTTAATTAATACACATTTTCACTATAATTTATTACTTAACCATAGTAAATTCATGCAAGTTAGTGTAAACATCGCATGCGCATAAATTTTTACTTTATCTAAGCAACTAAATGAAGAAACATATTACAGACCCAAAAGTAAGAAGTAAAAAGGTACTTATTTGGTTGCTCAAGCATGTCGTAGTAGATGCCACGTGGGCTGTTAAAGGCTCTGCTCTATTTGGTTGCGAAATCAGATACAAATATAATAAAAAGGAAAAAGTACAAGGATCAAGGTCAAAATCAAAATAATTACTACAATAGAATGAGAAAACACAATTTAGTTAACTTTTTAATTACTAAAGATATATCGTTCCAAGAACTAAAGCAGTGATATATATATATACACATGCCCCCGACATACTATAACAAAATAACAGGAAGCTAAGTAAAACCCTTGACAGGAGAATGGAAAAACAGGAACAAGCAGCAAAACTTCCATTTACTGCAAGACAGGCCTCCTGCAACAATGAATTGTGCTTCTTTGTTCAGTAGTCAGCAAGTTTTAGTAGCCTAATAAGGCAGCAATGCAGACGAATGAATTATACTATACATAAAAACAGAAAGACCTTGAAAATTAAACAAGATTCAATTTGATTGTAATCACTTTTATATGATTGTTTTGACAACTTTCATCAATTTATACGTGCTGAAACCCAAAAAGATTTTATCACTATATCTAGAATAAGAAGTCTGGACATCCACACTATTTTCCTTGAGCTCAGTGCTGAACATGTATGGAAAGTGACTCGGGCAGATCACTAAAATTAGTCACCACTAACACCACGTGAAACTCAATCATAAAGCTTTTCTTGTTCAACTTATGGATAAACCTTCACAAAAATAGAAGGATTACGAAATCGTTATTCTCCTTCACAAGATCATTATTTTTTAGGAAAAGACAAAATCATCATTCTCTTAATAAATTGCTGAACAGATGCCAACCAAAAAGCATGCACTAAATGAGAGATGATTATGAAAGAAGTAATTAGCTAATTTATCCCAAAAGAGAAAAAAGAGAGTAATTAACTACATTAATGAGCTACAAGGCTGCACTTCTCAAGAAATTATCCACTGCCAAAAAGGTGGCTGCGAACAAGCAGTTGTCAGCCATAGCTACTATGTACATGAAGATATCAGACGATAATTATTCAAAGTGGACCTGGTAAAGCAATGACTTCTACATACCTAGAAGAATCACTTCTTAGTGGCAAATCCCTGAGGCACTAGCATTCCAAAATTGATGGCTGAGAAGCAGCTTATAGTTGCCATTCAATGGGAGGTATTCCAGTCTTTTCCAAAAGTTGGTTTGTCTGTGAAAAATGCCTGCAGAAGTAATCACCAGTTGAAGGCAAGAAAAAAGTCAATCCCAACCATGAAACTTGATAATGTAAACATAGAAGTGTCATTTTTAAAAATTGCAGAAATCTCATGTTAGAAGGTGGCATCTCCTCAAGCACGAGTAAATGGCTGGATGCTGGCCACTGTGACACCATATCCCACTGCATTCTAGCAAAACAAATTACATCTAATCACACTACTATAAATGGTTGAGTAAGAATTGGTCGGGTCAAACTGGGTTGAGTAAATAAATGGGTGGTTTATTGACCAGACCAAAAGTTGCTTGGGCTGAAATGGGCCAAGAAGCAGGTCATAACCCTTCCCGCCCAATCTTACTATGTTTTAATTGTTTTATTTGTTGTTTTATAATATAATTTTTTTAGTACTTAATAAAACTTTTTTTTCTCTTTATTATGGTTATATATAACATATCAAATACAAAAATGTCCTTTTGAAAATACTTTCACAAGATTTTCATGTGTCAATTAGGGCTATGTATCAGCCCAATTTTGATGGGCTGAGCCAATAAATGGGCGGGTCATGTTTTCATGGGCTAACTTTGACATCCCTAAACAAGACCAAGAAAAAAATAATCACTTTACACAGGAAGATTTATGATCATAAGCTGATCCAGAGTTTTTTATTTTTCTTGCTCATCAAAGAAAACAAATAAGAGAGAGGAAACGGGACAAGGCAATCACGATGCAGACAAATTCATGGGTAACAATGGGAATAACCTAGTTTTCAAATTCATCATTATATCAGTTCCGCATATGTTCCTTTTGGGGGGTGGGGGGGGGGGAGGGGTGTAGGGAGCCGAGAACTTGTGACTTCAGAGGAAACCAGGGCCCTCGAAACAAATAAAAAAGGCTGATTGGTTGCTCATATGCATCAGTCATGTTGTGCACGCCTCCCCCTTCCATGAACATATTTATTATTATATAACACAATCCATAAAAGTAAATAGGGAAAAAATGTTTAGAAAATAAATATTTAATGCAACATAACAACTAAACTCATATAACATAACTACAGCACTCTGATTTATAAAACATGAAATGCTTAAGAGAAATTTCAATTGAAATGAGTGTCAAGGGAACACACCGACATCCAAAGAAGCCTCTGTTTGCAGACAAACCAGAAGGGTGTGCTGATTTGAGAATATGGTGCTTTGTTTCATCAACTAACCTGTAAAACAAAAAGGTTAATTAGGAGGGAAAAGGAATAGTTCCCGTTTGAACCTCGTCTGCACAATTCCGAATCAATTTCAAGAAAGTAGAGCTACATAGCGCAATTTCATTCCCAGTGTTTTTACAGTTAAATTTGATCTTCCTATAGAAATAAAAAATCATTTATGGAATCTTTCACTAGACATCCGAAGCAATTACCTAAATCATAAACTTTAACCTTTTCAGAATAATGGAATATCACTACCTAGCATCTAAAGTTGTACTAAGGATAACTCACTGGGATGTCGCGTAACAAACTGCAGGTATTGCTATTTATTTCTAAGCCAAGGAAACGAAAAATCAGAGAGTACTGTAGGGAGTGAAATAGGTCTGCCAATCCTGTGTTGATGGTGTAAGTGTGTAACTGTTGCTCTTAGAAAAAGAAGAAACAGAATTGTTGCAACTCAAGTAGAATAAGGATGACCAACTATTTTCCAAAATTCCGAGCATGTAAGAAGAAAAATATAGTAGTCTACTTTACAAATAAAATATGTTTTTGTATCTTCTGAAGTATGACTTGGAAAAGAATACCAGTTTAAATGATATTCTGGTGGACCTTGTCTATAGAGTGCCTCATGCAGCTTTCACTATAGATGGCATACTATGTTTAATATAAAAATGCGAACTTGGGAAAAGACTGGTGAGAAGAAATATTCAGTGAAATATTCGACATGCCATCACTTTAAGGACACATAACAAGGTTGACACAAAAAGTGCAAACTTATAGAAGAAATCCTTTTGACAATTGATCTTGAGTGAAGAATTTCAGTCATATAACTTCTGAAAGAAAATAGATATAAACATGTTCCACTTCTAACTTCTCTTCAAGGTCCATTCAGCTAGAATTCAATGCACATGAAATTTTGTAAAATTAGATGCCAAGGGGTCGTTTGGTTGGAAACAAGTTATCCCAGGATTAGTTATCCCAGGATTAATTATCCCGGGATTAACTATCTTGGGATAAGTTATCCCACCATGTATATAGGATAACTTATCCCATCACTATGGTATAAATGGTGGGATAAGTTATCCCAAACTTGGCAACCAAACAGGACACCAAAATTTTATCCCTAGACTATTTTTTTTTATCCCAGGACTATTTATTTTTATTCCTCACACCAAACGACCCCTATTAGTCAAATGAAATGGCTTTCCTAAAGTACCAGCAAGAAGCTGAAGATGGAAGAAAAGCAGAGAAATTCATTCACAGGAAATTTAACCAGAACTCTACTACTGGACATTCAAAAATGTTTGCAGATCATTGATAAGTGGTAATTTACCAACTTATTTAGCTCTTAAATTCGAATTATTGCCTCAATCTCATGTTATTTAGAAGGATTTTATGCCTTTATTCTCTTAAATGCAGGCATTCATGTGAAATGAAGATAGAAGAGGATTTGAACCCAAATGGACTATGAAAAGAAGCCAAGTCAAGAGAAGATCGAGAGAGAAGCAGTCTAACAGGGACATGCGTGTGGACATGCGTGCCGCAAGAGGGCACCTGCGTTTCGTAGGTGCCACGCATGAGGAGCAGACAACACTGCCTGGATTTGTGGGCACCTGCGTGCTGCAAGTCTTCACATGCGGCCGCAGGTGCCAGCAAAAGTGCAGCGCAGATGAACAATTGATGACTATTTTGAGGACTCGGCACTTGCGTGTCGCAAGTCCTCACATGCAGCCGCAGGTGCCAACGCAGGTGGAGCTGCAAGTAACCCGAGGGGCAAAATTGTCCAAAAATCAGTTGTGTATTTGGGAAGCTTCCAAGGTTGATCTTGGGATCTGTGCAAGGAATATTGTGTTGAGTTTTTCCCCAATTTGTAGAGAATAGTGAGTACACTTTGTAGACTACAACTTTTAGCTTCTTCTTCCTTGAAAATAGTGAAAACACCATTGTTAACCATTCAAAGCTTGGAATTGAAGTTAGTTTTCCGAATATGAATGGAATTGAGGATTACCCAATTGGTATATTTTCTTTTTCCTTTAATATGATTGGTAATTTCTCTTCTAGGGGTGTGTACAATGATGGGTGTTAATTATTTGTGCTTATAATTAATTATTATGTGTGGGTCTATTGAATCCTTCAAATTTTAATTAAATAATTGATGGTTCCAAACATTGATTTAACTTTCAAATTTTGGTTTTTGCTTGAGAAAGAAGTTCTATAATTGGGTAAGGATTCATAGTGAGGATTTGAGAATTTCTTATCAAAAGTTGAGGCTAGAAATAGCTTGACTTAGGAATTTCCCATCTAAGGCTTGAGGCTAGAAATAGTTCAACCCACTTAAGCTATTTGATTTGTTTGTTGCTAAAACCTTGGGGTTTGAAAGAACTCAAGGTATATATGTTTGATTGGTTGAAAAACGATTGAACATAGCCTTAACCAAGACCACCCGCACTATAATCAAGCATAAGTCGAGTGATTAATCCCAATTTCAATGTTATGACCTCATCGGAAGCACACCCCTAGTTTCTCCAACTTTGATATTAACAATCTTGTTACTCCGTTATTATTGCAAATAATCAAGTTCATTCTCCCGGCGGACTTAGTTTTGAGGACAAGATGTGGCTTGATCTTCTTTGCGCCCGTTTCTTGCCATCCAAGAATGATCATAAGGTCACCATTGAGGGAGCCATCTTGATTGCTTGCATCATGTCTGGGATCCATGTAAACTTTGGGGAGATAGTGGTTGTCCAAATTAAGAGGAAAGCTCGTCAGCCTGCTAATTCTATGCCCTACCCTATGCTTATTAGCAAGTTATGTGCTAGAGCGGGGGTACCCTACTTCGAGTCTGACCAGTCCATCTCTGCTACTGGTGTGGTTGATATTGAGAAGAAGAGAGATGCAGATGCCCCCAAGGTGAAAAAGAGGAAGCTGCAAAGTTTTGCTGATGTTGAGATAGCGGGTGCAGCTCTTGATACAGGTGCAACTTCACCTACTCGGTTTGTTTAAGGTACTCCTACTCCCGCGGTGTCAGGAAACACTCCTTCGTATGCTCTACCTCCTAGACCATCACCAACTCCTCCTTCCTCGGTTTCGAGTGGTCTTCAAAAGCTGGCCTACATGACTTATTCTCATGAAAATCAACTAGCCAAATTGGCTAAAATTTATCTTCTTACATCCAAAAGGTTGTTAAAGACACAATGAAGGATATCTTTGATAGCCTTAGCAAGTTATGTGCCAAGGTTGATGTTGTGGAAGGGTCGGTAGCCTCGATCCTGGCTGACATGAACAAGATGAAGGGTAAGGCCCCTATGACCACCGCAGATATGAGCTTGTTGGATGCAGCTATGGCCGCCCCTCGTGAGACTATAGGTCCGGTCGATGACTTGTTCGGTAGCATGGGAGCTGAAGAGGATGAAGAGGCAGAGGAGGATGCCACTGCCTCTCCACGTCTACAGGGAGTACTGTTAGAGTCTCTGGGGACAGCACACTCCGCATGGGCGGTGCTGGACCTAGCTCCGAGGCAGACCCGTAGGCTGGTGATTCAGAGTACCGAGCACAGGGAGTTTTTGCACCTTCCCTTTTATATTCTTTGGTTGAGCATTGGGGTCAATGCTATTTCTTAGTGTGGAGGGGGTTGCATTTATTTATGTTGATGAATGGATGCTTTGATTTTGCCCTGGTCGGGCTTGGATGTTTATTTGCTACATTTTGATTGCCCTTGTCGGGGTTAGGTTGTAAGTTTGGATATTTTTGGCCCTTGTCGGGCTTAGGTTGTAAGTTTGGATATTTTTGGCCCTTGTCGGGCATGTTTTGGATAATCTTGCTTATTGCCCTTGTCGGGCCTTTATTTTGTTATGCTTTATTTTGTGCCCTTATCGGGCTTGATTTTTATTTTGGATATGAGTGATACCATGTTGTCGGGTTAGTCTTACAAGCCAATTGTCTTATTACCCGTGCTTTGCAAACTGCGCTTAGTGCCTTCGTCAAGCCTCGTTCTCAAATGATACATGAGTGCGTATTTCAATATTGCCTTTGTAAATAATAGTTAGTTTTGAATAAACTCCGAGGGTTTTCTTTATACCACGGTTCTTTCCCTAGGAGCAATTTTTTTTTCTCTTTATTTTTGTGTCAAACAGGGTGACATTTCCCTATGATAGATTGAGAGGCAACTTTTTTAAGGGAAAATGAATTTGAAAAGCATTCCCTTGTCATGATTTTTACACTCTTCATTTGGCTTTTTGATTCACAAATGAGTTGTGCAAAACTTGGAATAACTTGTCAAAAGTCATTCGTTCCAATTGATTTTGAGAATAATTGTTGACTCCTAGTGATTGTGATGCCTTGTGTGGAAAGATCTAGTATGTTCTTGTGTATGCATATCGTCTAGAACTTGCCCTGAATGTGATTCGAGGCGAAATCTTTGATATTGCTTAGCTTGGAAGATGACCTTAGGCCCTCTTTGAATAGTCACTTTACCAAAACGTCCCTTTCCTTAACATTAATCTTACTCAACCCCCTTGAGCCTTTAACCTTTCTCTTGGCAACCATGTTACACACCTTGACCCTTCCTCTATTTTGGCACCCGTTCCTCCCTAATTGCTAGTAATGAAAATGAAGACTAAAAGCCTAAATATGGGGGGATATGAATGAAAAGTGGAATGTTGATGTAGGCAAAAGACTAAGTTTGGGGGTGTGTGCATTAATGATTGATTGAGGAGTTGAGCTTCAATGTGAGGTAGCACCCTATGTTTATCTTGTGAATTGCTTGAAGTTGTCAAAAGATGGAAGAATGAAAGGAAAAGAATTGAGTGGTGCTACCTCTTGCCTTGTGAATAGAAATGAGTAGAACAAAGGTGTTGGGAAGAATGGCTTTGGGAAAGACTTGGGTTGTGTAAGGGAGAAACAAGGTGAAGATGAATCAATGATGTGAGCGGTGTACTTGAATTGCCTAATGATAGCGTTAGGGAGGTTTAGTCACTTGATCCAAATGATATCCTTACCTTAACCCTAGCCTACATAGTTACCCGCAAGTCCTTAGTGATTCTGAGCTTTGCAACTCTACATTAGTGGTGAATTACATAAAGGGCAAGCCTATGGTTCTATGTGTGTGCACTTGAACTTCCTTAGAAAGTGAGCGTCTTTTGTCGTATCTTATAATCCCTATATTGTGAATTGCATGATTGTGAGTGAGATTCTCTCTTGTGGTGAGTGGCATTACATCCTTGGAATAAATGATGAAGTCTTGAAATCAATTGAGAGGAATGAATGCAACAAGTTGTGTAGTGAACCTTGAGGCAAGCCTTGAAGGTTGAGGTCAATGACTTGAGATGCTTGACGATTTTGTTTTGAATGAAAAGTTCCCCAGATTTTGAATGAAAACATTGAAGTCTCTTGAAAAAGATTTTTGAAGTGATTGTGTTTGCCTTGAGCTTATGGTGGTACCAAAATGAGGTTAGTGCTTTTGTTTGAGTCTTTTTGCTTTGAGTCTTTTCGTTGTTTCTTTTATTTTTGAGTCATAGTAGTCCTATGTGCAGCCTTTGTGTCTTGGAAAGCCTGAGTCAATCCTATGATTAGTGAATGCTTTGCTTGAGGACAAGCATTAGTTCAAGTTTGGGGGTTTGATAAGTTGGTAATTTACCAACTTATTTAGCTTTTAAGTTCGAATTATTGCCTCAATCTCATGTTATTTAGAAGGATTTTATGCCTTTATTCTCTTAAATGCAGGCATCTATGCGAAATGAAGATAGAAGAGGATTTGAACTCAAATGGACTATGAGAAGAAGCCAAGTCAAGAGAAGATCGAGAGAGAAGCAGTCTGACAAGGACATGCGCGTGGACATGCGTGCCGGAAGAGGGCACCTGCGTTGCACAGGTGCCACGCATGAGGAGCAGACAACACTCTCTATATTTGTGGGCACCTGCGTGCCGCAAGTCCTCACATGCGGCCGCAGGTGCCAGCACAAGTGAAGTGCAGATGAACAATTGATGACTGTTTTGAGGACTCGGCACCTTCGTGCCGCAAGTCCTCACATGTGGCCGCAAGTGCCAACGCAGGCGGAGCCGCAAGTGACCCAAGGGGCAAAATTGTCCAAAAATCAATTGCGTATTTGAGAAGCTTCGAAGGTCGATTTTGGGATCTATGCAAGGAATATTATGTTGAGTTTTTCCCCAATTTGTAGAGAATAGCGAGTACACTTTGTAGACTACAACTTTTAGCTTCTTCTTCCTTAAAAATAGTGAAAACACCATTGTTAACCATTCAAAGCTTGGAATTGAAGTTAGTTTTCTGAATATGAATGGAATTGACGATTACCCAATTGGTATATTTTCTTTTTCCTTTAATATGATTGGCTAATTTCTCTTCTAGCGATGTGTGCAATGATGGATGTTTGAAATTGGGATTGGATATTAATTATTTGTGCTTATAATTGATTATTATGTGTGGGTCTATTGAATCCTTCAAGTTTTAATTAAATAATTGATGGTTGTAAACATTAATTTAACTTTCAAATTGTGGTCTTTGCTTGAGAAAGAAGTTCTATAATTGGGTAAGGATTCATAGTGAGGATTTGGGAATTTCGTATCAAAAGTTGAGGCTAGAAATAGCTTGACTTAGGAATTTCCCATCTAAGGGTTAAGGCTAGAAATCGTTCAACCCACTTAAGTTATTTGGTTGGCTAAAACCTTGGGGTTTGAAAGAACTCAAGGTATATATGTTTGATTGGTTGAAAAACGATTGAACATAGACTTAACCAAGACCACCAGTACTATAATCAAGCATCAATCGAGTGATTAATCCCAATTTCAATGTTATGACCCCATCAGAAGCACCCCCTAGTTTCTCCAACTTTGATATTAACAATCTTGTTACTCCGTTATTATTGCAAACAATCATTGTTTACTTGTTAAAACCGATTCCCCCATTTACTTTTTGTTTATACAACACGCTTGCTTGAGTGAATTAATTTACAAATCTTAGTGAATCTTAAATCCAATCCTTGTGAGAAATCGACCCCGACTCTTGTTGGGTAACTTGTTTTGCGACGACCGTAGCCACCTCCTTAATCGGAGAGTTGTTTTGGATGTTATCAATCATCCCCCTATCCTTGTACATTTGCCCACTAAACACTAAAACTTGCAGGTATAATTCCAAGAAGGGCAAAGGTTACAAGTGATGCCCATAAAATAACTAAGTCGTTTTGAGACTAACTACTATAAAGTCAGGATTCACAATCAGATATAAACAAACTTAATAGAGTATTAGCAGCCTTGTGATGAATCACCTGGCTTTTGCTTGGGCATAGTTTCCCCACAAAATGAAAACAACTCCTTCTTTCATCTGAGAAATTGTTTTGATAACAGCATCTGTAAACTGCTCCCAGCCTTTATTTGCATGAGAATTTGCCTGATGATGCCTAACTGAGAGTATATCAGGGAAATGGAAAGGCTCAAAATGCTATTGATTAATAGAAGACAAGAAGCAGTGTCATTGCATCTCTTCAACGATAACATGATAAAGCATTCGAGAACAAATGAGAAGGAGAGTCTTCTTCAAAAAGGGAAAAAAAATTCCGCCATACGTCCTCAGAAGTTTAAAAGGACAGAGACACATAATGTCCAAACAGCAGATCTTAATTTTTAAAAAGATCAAAATGTAGCTGACAACACTAACTTGTGAATTAAGGCAGATTGGGAAACAGAAGAGGCAAATATTCTCTAGGCAAACTATTGAAAAATTGGATAGGAAATCAAACTATGATGCAAGATTTTTGTTCTGTTTCTTTTTTTTTGGGAACAGCAACTTTGGTGCAAGAGTTTTTCCTTATAATGTCAACCATCTGTACACATGTACAAATAGGAACCTAACTGTATAATTGTGTACTTACTATTGACAGCAATCTAACAAGATTCTCCCACATTCTTTTGCCTTGGATGTAGGGGCAAGAGTGATTGTTAGTTAGTGCAGCCAAGGGCAAGGGACTCTATAGTACATGGCATTGAACGACTTCCGACAGTATTATGGAGCACCATCTACATCATGGACAAGACTAGAAAGCAACAAATGGATGCAAATTCTATATGATAGGTTTCATGTCAGTAAATCTTTATGTTTCAATGATGTGTATGCAATCTAAAAAAATTAGGAATTAGAAGTTAAGCACAAAGAAAGTCTGAAATATGAGATGATATGATGTCTAACAATAAGATAACAAAATACAGCAAATTTCACATGGCAGGAGATACCTTTGGTACAGTAGGCAACTTGTCAGATGCCTTCAAATTCGAACCTTGAACAAACATCTAGATACGTTGAGATTGGTTCTTGAATCACTCTTGTTTACCTACTTTATGATGCTTTCTCATTTATTTACCTAAATCGTATTCTCCGATCTTATAAACAAACACAACTTAATTGATTTATGGAGAGAGAGAGAGAGAGATTATTTCAGTTAGTATCTCCTTTTACTTCATCTACTATTAATCTTTACAAGCACATCTGTGGCAATAGCAATATAATATAGCCCTAAAAAGCATATGAGAATAAATGAATCCGAAAGAAATGTGTGCAAACCAATATATAAAACCCTTGAAGACACAAAAAATTTACCTGTTAGAACAGCATTGAGAAGCAGAACACCCTGTAAAGCAATGTGGTGTATGTCAGAGAATTAGTTAAAGGAATTGAAGGCTATAAAAGTGTTGTCAACACTGATAAGAAAAAATGGACTTAGGGCATAACTCAACACCAAAGCTGGCTCATGAGGTGAAGGATTTTTTTTTTGATAACCGTGGTGCCCGAGCCAGCTTGCGCGCACCTCGACTAATTCCACGAGATACCTTCCACCTCCTATCAGCAACAGGTACTGGGTAACTCTACACACCAAGGCTAGGACAGATGGGAAGAAATCACCTAGTGTGTTTTTGTTCCTGCTGGGATTTGAACCTGAGACCTCATGGTTCTCACCCACTTTATTGACCACTAGGGCACACCCTTGGATGCAAGGTGAAGGATTGCCCAAGACCATACAAGAGACCTTCATCCCTAAATGACCACTCACTTCATTGACCACTAGGCCACACCCTTGGGTGCGAGGTGAAGGATTGCCCAAGACCATATAAGAGACCTTCCCATCCCTAAATGACCGATATGGGAACTGAACACCCCCTCGCACGCCCAGGCCTGGCAACTGGAGTGTGGAAAATATAATATGGGGGTCAACACCAAGTAAAAGAAGAATTGGGATGGGACTGGCTCTGGTACCATGATAAGAAAATGGAATTTGGGTCTAACTCAACCCCAAATGCTAGCTCATTAGGTGAGGATTGCCCAAGAACATATAAAGAGATCTTCCCATCCCTAAATGACCGATGTGAGAACTCAAAAAACACAACTTATAAAGAGGAGTACATCAAGGTTTACAAAGTTATTTTTGCTGATTTGAAAGCATCGGTTTCATTTAACAGAAATTTAACATTGAACCATGAACAACTCTAATTTCCTGCTCAATTTAAGTATAAATCTAGGCTAAGTATGCTATAAATAAAAACCTTCTTACCTTAACAAGAAGCAAGCATGCTTTCAAGTATGCAAGTGAGCCAAAGCTACGAGGGAGTGGTGTAAGTTGAGATTTCTATGATATACATCTTTATGCTAAAGTTTAGTTCTAAATCTTCCACCAGACACCAGTAGTGTACAAAAGTGACAAGTTTCAGATTTCAAACTACTTATCAAATTATAAACTGATAGTTTACAGATTTTAAATTGTTATGTATTTCTATCAAATAAGCTTGCATAAATATCAACTTGGTCCAAGTTAGTATCCACCATATTACACTAACATGTAAGCAAACCACAGGATCACCATGTACTCAATAGTTGGCCCCAACTTTAAGAAATGATGGGCAGTTGATAAAGAACAAATCATTAATCTTTGATTAGTTGACATTGGAATTTAAAGTTGCAATCATTTGCAGCTTGTTACACGATTAATAACTAGGAACTGTAAAAATCTGACTTGTCAGTGGCCATGTAGGTTCAGTGAACAAAACCGGCATAAACATTATGCAGCCACATCTTGCTTAAATATCAAATATATGTTTCCATGAATTAAAGTGAAAGAGATCAGAAGTGGATAGTAGTTGAAATGATGGTCATGCTTCAATAGCACTTCCTGTGTCAAATATGTCACAAAAGACTGCAAGAGTGAAAATAGTGAAGGTAAACAAGTCATTGGTTTTGCCTGAACAAACTGATATACGTAAAGCCCTGTGGAAAAAACAACTTAATATGAAACCCATATTAAAGTAGATGACAAGTTCCACCAAGAAGTTCAGAATCACCTGTACAGCCCATTGTTCCAGATTTCCATGACGTGGTATTGAACAGCCCAAATCTTGCTTAAGTTCTTTATATATGTTCATCAGACTAGAAGGGACTTTCACACCCTTAGGCACCGAGAAAGAGAGGCCCATTGCCTGACCTGGTCCATGATATGGATCCTGAAATCACATTGAAAAAGGATCATGCTGCTATAAGTTAGAAAAATGCTTCCAGCAAAGGGTAAAATATTTCTGAAAGTGTAGCTTCATTACCGAATTCCTAAAGGCGATATCTGAGATGAATAAATACCAGATTGCTCCACAAAAGGAAGATGTCCAGAGAGAAACAAAGCAACTTCTGTATTTTATCTTAAATTAAGAGAACTTTGGTTTTTATATTTTTGATGGTTGCATTTCAAAATCTAAGAAACTAATATCACAGGTGCGCATGCTGCGTAATATTTTACTGTATCCTTTTTGGGTAACGTTGTAAAGTTTTCAATACAAAAAACAATTTTATACAGGTCGTGATTCCTTGAGAACAACATACTATTAGTAACATGGTTGATGATCACTGCTGCTATTTTTTGGAGCCTTTGGAATAAGAGAAACATAAGGTGTTTTGATGGCATCTCAACTCCAAGCCATTCTCTTAAAGCTAAATGTTTAGTTCGTCTCTTTTGTTGGACAATGGTGTCCCCAGTAACTAGTTTAGTACAGTATTTGGATTTTATTAGCACTTTAGTTCTTAATTGAGACATTGTATTAGGGGCAAACAATGTTCTCCTACACTTTTGTTCTTTTGTAATTAGCCTCCTGTAACTTTGCATCTCCTTGATGCTTTTCTATGAAACACATTACCTTCATAAAAAAAAAACATACTATTAGTAACATGTGAATGCTACCTTAAAAACTAGAAACTCTACCTGTCCAATGATGACAGCCTTTATCCTGTCAAATGAAGTAGTGTTAAGAGCATTAAAAATCAGATGTTGTGGAGGGTAAATTGGGACACCACCACTAATTTCCTTCTCCACAAATTTGCATAAATTCCCTGCATAGGGCTTCTGAAATTCCCCTGGCAGTGCTTCCAACCATGTCTCCTCAATCAACAGTTCCTGTAACTTCACATATCCAACCCCCTCACCTAACAATCGGTACACAAGAGATATACTTTCAGTGCCTAGCAAGGAATAAGTAGTTTAACCAAAGGCTCTGTAAGTAGCAATCTTACTTTTGAGTTTTGAAACTTACATTGCTCTTTAGCATGAAAAATAAAATATTATAAGTAGAAAACAATCAATTTTTACATTAGTATCTCAAGTAATTAACAAATACTGCAGAGCAAAAAAATTTCCCTTTGGCAAGCTACAACACAAGAGCCTAGACTTGCAAGCATCTATCACATAATGCCCAGCCTAGACTTGCAAGCATCTATCACATAATGCCCAAACTATCTCGTGGCTAAGTTTGCTGACATAATTTTTTTTAACAGTGATAACAAATATTATATATAAACAGGACAAAGCTTGTGCTGAAATCCAAATGTGCAGAGGAGAGCAAAAAATATATCCTTGTTCTTCTTACAAGGATTCTATGAGATCTATCAGTGTGTACGCATCTTCTAGCAGTTCTTCCTTACACCAAAGATGAAATAGAAAGAAACAGTACATTTCAATTTTCTGCACATTTACTATACTTATCTTCAAACCATCTTGAATTTCTTTCCTTTCAAATAGTCCAAAACATCTTTGATGATTTTTAAATTAATCCAATTCAATAACTTTATTTATTTCTTTTAACAACATCAAACATTAAAGAACAACAAAAGAACATGTACCACAAATTTATATCCAAACATCAAAACGTTATAAGACACAATCTGCCACATCAGTTTGCTTGTCCACTTTTAATTTTGGAACGACTATAACCAGAATATGTGAAAATATTTGCACAAAGGTCTTAATGGTCAAAGTTACCCGGTATATGTGCTAGTGTGAGATGGCACGTACATAGTGGAATAGTCCATGTGTGTGCAAATTGGCCCGAACAACACCATTGTCAAACAGCTATGGAAATATAAATTGGTTATCTCTTGAGAAATGTGTCGGATTCTTATTCGAAATTTGCTTTTCTATATATTTTTATAGAAACTATTGGATGAAGCTAAAATGAGTTAATTCCTCACATGATCACTCAACTTAGGGAAAATGTCCCACTAAAGTCATTTATCTTTGTTTGTGCATTTTTTCTTACAAAGTAATAATTGCAAGAAGTGAAAATGCATTGCAAGCTTTTCAAGAAAAAGCCTCAGTCCTAACACAAACTTAAGGAACCAAAAATAATTTTAGAATAGAAGTAAAAGGAGCAGACCGTTTGCGTTTAATTTGGAGATTTTATCAGAACATAGTTTGAGGTTCCTTTTGGCCTTTGCGAGTGATCTGTTGAACTCCATTCTCGACTTTTGCTCTGGTGTTGGAGATGCTATGTCTTTGGGGTCTTCGTCGCCGTCTTTACGCGAAGATGAAGATGACAAGGCGCTACAAATTAAGTTTTCGCTGGAAGATGGCGATGATACCCGTTTTAGGCGCTTTGTTGCTGGTTGCTTGAATAGATCCATTAGGGTTTTGGATGAGGAAGAAGCCATTTTTTTTGGTCAAAGCAGTGAGGAAATGGGAACCTAAAATCACCCAAGCTACTCTATTTTCTGGCGGGAACAGAACTAGAGGATGGACCATTTCATATTCTCCCTCTTAATACACACTCGTTCACTTTTAGGGTCGGTTTGGAAAGCAACTGGTAATTAGAATTGAGAGTTAATTCCCACTCACCCAAATTTTGATAATTGCCTTCAAATATCACTTATATTTCATGTAGGACTAAAATATCACTTAACTATTACTATTTTCTTCAAAAAATACTAAACACCTCAAAAGTTTCTTCTCTCTTAGTTGGCATGCTACATCATTAAGCCTCATTTTTTTTTAAAACTAGTTTGTGGGAACGTGCGTTGCACGTTTATCCCAAACTACTTAATATAAATTTTGTATAAAATGATAAACTTTAAATGGTATATCTATTATACGATTTTCTTTGTGCTATAAAATAAAAATAAAAAATATACAAAACAAAAATAACAACTTGTAAGTTGAGGTTAGAAAATCTTGCACTGACATTTATAGTATTATGATTTAAAAATAAATACATACTCGAACATATATAAATATATGCATATAATAAAAGTATTTATCTGATAAAATTAACTATTATGCATGAAAAATAAAAATTAAACTGATACACATGTTGACTCCCATCATCATGATCAACCCAAATGATATGAGAAGTCATATGAATCTTACTTCGATTCAAACACATGAATATTAAAAGAATAAAAAAAGTAAGAAGAAAATGATTGTATAAGTAATTATTATAAAACATAAAAAGGGAAATACAACATTATGTAGCGACTCCTATATATTTTGGTGTTACAGTATTTTATTTATAAATGAGCAGAATAATCACTTGGGCAAAAAACGATACGCAATAATAAAAACAATTCGTAATACTTTGACTGATCAAGTTAAAGGCATGCTAGGTTAACACAACTTTATTAATAAGAAAAAAATATTTTAACTGACCTTGGGTGGGATATATAATTATCCCTGGAGCTCACCATTAATTTTGTGCTTCATTTCGTTTCTCTTCATTTGAATTCATTGAAACATTCACGTCAAACTATTGTTCTAGTTTCAACAAAAGCAAAACAAACCAATATATAAGATTAGTATTTAAAATAAGGATAAATGGATAATAATGCTATTCAACTTTACAACGACATTTTTATAATTCAACTTTTAATTTGGAGGCTTCTCACTTATAATATAGTATGATGACATCGGCATATAACATCATAGTGGTCACAAACAAAAAGATACAACATCTTCTATAATCCAAACAGATTGCCTTCAATTGTTCAAGAATTATGCAAAAAGTACCATTTACACCATAAAAGCATGGGTTAAAATGAGGACGATCAGAACAATTACTACGAAGGATTAAAAAAAAAATCGTGAGGCTGTTAACTCTCCCATGAAAAAAAAATGTTATAAAGACATCTCGCATACCTTATTTGTATTGGCACAATTCCAACAAAAGTTTTATTTAACTGTCTACAAAAGAGCGCATCATGTCTTGTTTATTCCTGAAATTAAAAAGTGACCTTATAAGTTGTTAAACTAAAACTGTAGCAGTTTATTTTATGTGAGATATCAAACACTTAAACATCAATTAACGAATTGAACCAATTTATATGGTAAGTAAAAAAATCAAGAACCTAAGTGGAAAAAAATTACATAGAAACAATTAACATGCAATAAGAGCTTTATGTTAAAAAAGAACACAAAAATAAGAAAAAGAAGAACTGATAAGAGCTTTGTGTTAGGATTTGCCCTGAATTTCCTACTTTACCTGGATTCTAACATAATTGTGTTTCACTCAAAAAATGATTTCTTGGTAGAAAACGTATTCTAACATGAAGTTTTAGACTTCTATAAATAGAAGATCTTTACTTTTCATACACAACACAATAGCATCCACAATGTAGTCGTTTAGAGAGTTTCGTTTAGGGGGAGATTATTCTCCCAATAAGTCTTTATGCTTTTTAGTTTTTAGTTTTAATATGTAGGCCAATTGGCCAAATCATATAATAATATGGTGTTTTTAGTATGTTTTTTTTGTCATCTGATTTATCATTGTTAAAGTTTGCAATTATTAGCTTCCGCATGACGCCCTCTCGATTTCGATCCCAACAAGTAAAGATCTTCTATTTATTGAAGATCCCTCTTCTCAAATCGAACACAATTATGTTAGAATCCAGGTAAAGTAGGAAATTCAGGGCAAATCCTAACACTTTGTGCCCTCTAAACCAAATTCAACTACATAGTATTGTCATAAGAAGAAAACGGGAAAGAGAAAATATACATCTGAGAATGAAGAAATACGGATTGTTGGGAAATGTAATATATAGCAGTATTTGTTAGAAGATTATTATTAATGAATAATTATCTTTTCATTTGCTTTCTTAGTACTATTTAAATAACTGAAATTATTGTGGAAATTTATGTTACTTAAAAGAATATAATAATGATAGTAATTGAATAGACATATGTACTTTACATTTTCTGTAAAAACGTGTATAGTATTTGCTTGAAGGATTAAAAAGTCATTCAAAAAATAAAGGGTAATTTGGTATTTTAACCTTTTACTTTGGGGCTTTCCACTTATATAGTAATATGATAATAGACTTATTTAACTCATCAAACTTATTTAATTAAAATTATAATCTTATTATTATTATTTTGTAAAAAAATATTAGTTTATTAAGAAGCAATTTTCATACTTAGAAATCCTTTTCGGTACTTAACTTTTTTTTTCTAGAGTTATTTTCTTAAATAGTCACTCATAATTTGAGAATTGCCTACACAAATCACTTTTATTTTTTAAAGATAATAATATCAATCAACTATCACTATTTTTCTCAAAAGTCTCCTTCTCTTTTAGTTGGAATGTCATGTCATTAAACCATTATTTTTTTAAAATAATAGACCTATTTAACTCATCAAACTCATTTAACCAAACTCATGTCTCTACAAAAAAAAAATGTAAATTACCTAGAAATTTATCTGGAGATTATACAAAAAAAATCACAAATAATCTAATTTTTTGCAAATTTTTCTACCAAACGAAATTCAATGAAATAATCTTTATAGATAATTATTACCTGGGGATTTTTGAAATTACTAAGTAAGTTATCTGAGAATTTTTAAGCAAATAATTACCCATAAAAGTTATTGAAATAAATTCGTAAGGTTGACATAGATAAAAGTTTGTAAAAAAGAGAAATTTATTATTTAACTTTTATTTTAATTTAATTCTCCATTTTTATTTTTTTGTAATTGTTATATTAGCTTGGCTACTCTACATTAGTTGCGATATACATGAAGGTCAAGTCTATGGTTCGACGCGTATGCACTTGAACTTTCTTGAGAGAGTGAGAGTCTTCTTGGTTCTCCTACAATCCCGTGTTTTGTGAATTGAATGATTGTGAGTGGGATTCTCTCTTGTGGTGAGTGGCATCATGCACTCAAATTTAAACATAAAGTCTCTATTTCAATTGAGGGGAATGAATGAGACAAGTTTTGTGGCAAATCTCGAGGCAAACCTTGACGGTCCATGCAAATGACTTGAGAAGCTTAAATGTCTTGTTTTGAATGGCAAAAGTTCCCTTGATTTTGAATGAGAAACGATGTCCTTTTGAAAAAGGTATTGAAATAATCAATTGCCTTGAGTTTATGGTGGTCCAAATTGAGATAAGCATAATTGTATGAGTCTTTTGTTTATTCTTTTTCTTAATTTTTAGTGTAAAGTAGTCTTTTGTGCCTTAATTGAGCCTAGATCATAATTCATTCCTTGTCTTGTAAGTATCTTGCTTGAGGACAAGCAATATTTCAAGTTTGGGGGTTTGATAAGTCGGTAATCTACCAACTTATTGAGCCTATATCCATGAATTATTGCTACGTTTTGAATCGTTTTAGAGGTTCTTATGGCCTTTATTGATGTCTATGCAGGTACTTTTGATGGATGATGATAAACAAGGAAATGGACCAAAAAAAAGTTCAAACAGAGTGAAGTGTGAAGTGCTTGGAAAGGCTGAAGATTCTGACCAGAGATGCAGTGGCCATGCGACACGCAGAGGCTGAGGTGTGAACCACACCTCCTCTGCAATAGATCATAAAGTCACTAAAGAGTATGTCATGAGGTGCGGTCATTATGTGATGCGCACATCCTGAGGTGCGAACCGATCCCCTTCGCACGGAGCTTCTAATTCTAGCTGAAGTCACTGATTCAACCGGAGGCAGTGTGTGACGTGCACATCGCAATGTGCAAACCGCATTTCATGCCGCACACCGCCCAAAGGGCATTTTTGTCCTAATTTTTAGTGATGTTTTGGGAAACTATAAAAGGCCTCTTCAGGCACAATTAGAAATAACTTTTATCATTATGAATATTTTGAACAGTTTTTAGCTTAGAGACCAAGTTTTTCACCTCCATTGAGAAGAGGGTTTCAATCTAATTCTCTTGGTTAACAATTGTGTACTCAAATTGAATCTAGACTTGAGATTTAACTCTAATGGAAAGGATTTTGAATTACCCAGCTGGTATCTCTTTCTCTCTCACCATGAGTGGCTAAATTTTCTTGTTTATGGGTGTATTGATGATGGGTGCTTAAGAAATAGGTGTGGGTGTTATCTATTCTTGCTTATACTTGCTTAATTGACATGGGTCTAGTAATTTCACCAAGTTTTAATCCTAAAATTGGTGGTTGCAAACATTAATTTACATTACTTGACTCTGTGATTGCTTGAGAAAGGATGTCATAGTTGTGGATGTGAAATTACTAGTGGGAACTTGGGATTCCACTCATATTTGAGGCTAGGAATAGCTCTTGTCATCGTATTCTCATATTTAAGAGTCTAAGCTAGAGATGGTATGACTTCCCCAAGCTAGATTGGCTATTTATTGATCAAACCGATGACGATCTAACCGAGATCATCGCATATAAGATTGTTGATCGAGAGATAAGCAAATCTTACCCATGACCAATGCTATTCATGTCATTAAGTGAGAATAGGTATCAATTGATAATCACCCTATCCTATAACCAAGGCCCTATCAAATATGCATCCCTAGTCATCCAGTCAACTTGGTACACCCGCTTTAGTTTTATTGCTTTTTGAATTGTATTGTGATTGTAGTGACAACATTCCCAATTCCCCCATCCTTTTACTTGTTGTTTTGAGAAATTACTCTCACCGTGAACTCAATCCATTACAATTGATATATAGCTACCCCAAGTCCCTTGGGTGCGACCCCGACACTCATTGGGTTTATAAATTTTGTTTTGCTGCACGATCGCCGTGACCTCTTAATTAGAGAGCACGATTTGAGCTCAATAAGCCAAAAATCCGCATAGCCCACCTCAAAATTTCTTTCAGCTATTTCTTAGGCCTAAGTTCTTCATAATACATTGTTTTAAGTGTCCCTAAGAACTTTTAACATAATGGTGTGTTTTGTAGGTACTTTGATAACAAATATGGCCTCTAACGGTAGTGACAATAAAGTTGAAATTACTTCGGATGTGGAAATGGAGGAAAACTATGATCAAGATAGGTTCCTATCAGCATCATGTGAGTGCTGGTATGATAAGCTATTGTCCAAACCCTTTTTTAGGGAGAAAGGAATCAATATGGACAATGTTGAACATAAAATGCTAAAATACTACAAGAGGTTGGTGGAGCGGGGGTTGATATGCTTTGCTCCTCCACCTCTCATGGATAACCACACAGTGGTCACCGAGTTCTATGCTAATGCTTCGATCACTGATTTCAATAGCGCACTAGTCACTAACATTCAGGGAGTCCAAGTGTGTTTCAACTCTGAGATCATCAATGTACTATACAACATTCCAGAAGATGACAATGAGGTTTACGTTGCAAAATCAAAAGACGAAGGATACAAGTGGTTGGTAGATAAGCTCCATGATGGGGTGACTCCAAATTGGTTAACTTTGCAAAAGGGGTTGATTAACATGAGTTCACTGCAGAAGCCAAGACTTGGCTTTTAATTATCTGTGCGAGGATCATACCATCCTCTCATGAAATTGATGTGACCCCTGACTGAGCATTGATGGTGGCAGCCCTAATTGATGGCATCGATGTGAACGTTAGGCTCCATATTGTGGCTCAAATGGTTGAGGTAGCCAGTAGAAGGTCTAAAAGCCTTTTCTTCCCTTCATTGGTGACTCAGTTGTGCTACGAAGCTGGGGTGTTGCCATATATGACTGACATTAAAAAGAAGCCAACAACTCTGATCCACCCATTATTGAAGAGGGCCCCAGAAGCAAAGCAAAAAAAGAGAAAGATTGACGTAGCTTCTCCATCCTTCGAACAGATTCCAGAGTCTTTGACTGAGCCCACTGGCCCTTTGGGAGTTGCATCTTGTTCATCTTAGTATGTGGGAGCTCTACAGTCTGGGCCCTATCTCATGCGTCACCTCTCTAGTCAGATTTAGGGAGTGGATGCACATGTTCATCAGTTGTTGGCTAGATTCTCTACTGGCTCAGCTGGAGCCGACACACTACCAGGTTCAGAGTCCCCCCATCTTTTTCCAAGGTAGAAAATGAGTAGAAATTGATTAATGGGCGCTTGTGTGCAATTAATACCCATTTGGAGCACATGAACCGCAGGCAGCGTAAGGTTGAAAAGTGATAAAAGAAGCTCAGCGAGCACGAGAAGAAGAAGAGTAAGTTCTTGAACAAGATGATGGATAGATTAAAGTCTTTTTTTGGATCGGGTACACCGGAGGATGATGATGATGAGAATGAGGAGCGACTTGAGTTTCCCTCTTCCTCCAGTTCAGATTGATACACCTCAGGGAGCCTGCTCAAACTTATTCCTTACTTTGATGTAGTGAGGGCACTGCCCTATCTTAGTTGGGGGTGGGTGTTGATCCGCACTCTATCTTTCTAGCTTAGCTTTCTTCACTTATGGATATTAGTGTGCCCTTGTCAGGTTTGTTTTATATAGTTGGATACAATTGTTCCATTGACGGGCTTGTTTTGTTTGTTTATATACTGTGATGCCCTTGTCAAGTGTACTTTGTGGATTTGCACCCTCATAGGGTTTTGATGTTGTGTGGAAGAAGTTGATGGTTTAGCTTTTTAGTTTTCTTTACTTTTTAGCTTCTTTTGTTACTTGGTAGTTGAGATGCTGGTTGTAGTAGGCCAGGGGAAGTTTGAGTACCCGCTAGGCTAGATGGAACTTGTCTGAGCAGGAGGGATATTTTTGTCGCACATGTCCATGTGTGAACTGCACAAGCTTCGCACATGACCACTGATTCGCCTGTGCGTTGCACGTGCAACACATACTTTGACTTGTGCAAATTGCATGTGCCCAGAAAATGTGATATTTGTGTTGATCCAACTGGTGTAGCAATACCAATTTAGATAGATGAATTGGCCCAATGATAGACTGAGTGACATCATTCTTAAGGGCAAATCATCATCTTTTAAGGTTTTGGTTGCAAATTGACTTGTTTGATACTAATGAAGTAGTCTTGCATGCTAAATGAAATAGACATACCCTTCCAAAATTTTGTGAAAAATGCATGGCGAAGAGTGATGCTCGTGACAAACTCTTTATCTTTTTGTGACTCTTAGCTCATTAGCGGTGATAATATAGATGGTTCCTCTTGGTTCTTGATTAGGAAGTTAAAAATTCATCCTTCTTGAATAATTTGCATATCGTGTGTGGTGAGGTTTAGTTGAATAATTCTCGGGCATGCGTGTCATCTAGAACTTGCCCCGAATGTGATTCAAGGCAAAATTCTAGGTGTGACCAAGCTTGGAAAATGACCTTAGGCCCTTTTTGATAGCTACTTCACCCAAATGACTTCCCATGACATCAACCCTAATGATCCCCTTTTGAGTTTGTGACCATCCTTTGGCACCTTGTAACACCTTGACCTTTTTGGAACCTCTATTTTGGCACCCATCCTCCCTAATTGCTTGAAAATGAAATGTAGGCTAAAAGCCTAAGTTTGGTGGGGGGGGGGGGGAGGAACGAAATACAACATAGGCAAATGCCTAAGTTTGGGGGTGCATGTGATCAAATGAGGAGAAGAAAAGAAGTGCACTTCAAGTGCAAGGTAGCACCTTAATTTCTAATTGAAAATTTCTCCTAAAGATCAATCTAATGAGAAAATTGAAAAGAAAAAATAGGTGCTACCAAGTGAAGGTGGTATAAGGAGTTTGAATGATCATGAATTAAAAGGAGAAATCTTGGGCTGTGTGAGGGAAGAATAAGGTGAAGTTGAAATTGAAAAATGAGAGCGGTGTTCGAAATGAAAACAAAGAGCATTAGGGAGGTGAAGTCACTTGATCCTAATGATATCTTCACCTTGACCCTAGCCAACATCGTAACCCACAAGTCTTTGGTGATTCTGATCTTGGCTACTCTACATTAGTTGCGATATACATGAAGGTCAAGCCTATGGTTTGACGCGTATGCACTTGAACTTTCTTGAGAGAGTTAGTGTTTGTATTTGTCCCTTGTGATTGTTCTTTTTACATAATGTGTTTTTGGGACTTTTGTTCTTGTGAGGGCATGCGAATTAGAATAGTTGTTGACATTGATAAACTCCGAAGAAATGAATCAAATAAGCATGTTTTGGTAAGCTAGTGGTTTGAGTCATATCTTGAGAATTGGTTGTTGTCACTTTCTTGTTCTTATTTTGCCATGACATAATTGAATTGTGTTTTGAATTGAAAGGAATATTTAGAGTAAGTATCATGCGATTGACTAGTCATTAGTACCAACCGAAGTCATTCTTGGTGTTTGAAATGGGTTTCCCTTGGCTTGTGGTATTGTCATTCGCACTTGTGTTATATGCCTCTTGAGTTAGAATTTTTGAGTTTTTTAAGGACAAGCAATAGTTCAAGTTTGGGGTTTGATAAGTTGGTATTCTACCTACTTATTGAGCCTTTAAACTTATGCTTTTGCTAAGAATAAGTGGAAAAATAGTGCAATTGACACGGATTACTTCTCTTTTGCAGGTTCCTATGTTTTAGAAGTGTTGAGGAAGAGATCGGATTAAAACAAGTCAAAAGGGAGCTATTCAGAGAAGCAAGTAGCTGGCAGCAGTACATGCCTTCGCGAACATGGTGTCCCACATGCGTACGTGAAGGCAACTGAAGAAAAGATCTGCGAATGTGACCCCTTGACCGTATACGTGAAGGTCAACCAGACAAAGACACTTCACATTTGCGGTCGACCTTCCGCGTAGGCGAAGAAGGAAAGCGGAGGAAGCTGGGGCACTTTTGGAATTTCACACATTTAGAAACTCCAATCCACATAAAAGTCTTCTCAGCCAATTGGGAACACATCTTTGGCTGGATCTGAAGCTATTCTCACATCTTTTGGAAGCTTGGAGAGTAAGTTCATCAACCAACAACATAGGAGTGAAGATTTGGATGCTTTGTATTGTAAAATCTTAAGTTCCGTTCTTCAAACTCTTTCTCTTAATTGCTATTTTATTGGTGTAATTGTTGAATTGAGATTTTGGTTGTATTAGAGATAATACTTGTTTAGATATTGAATTAATATATAGATTTTGCTCTTGTTTGATTATTTGGGTCTATTGAATCCTCCATGCTTGAATTTATAGTCAATGGTTGCAAACATTGACTTAGATTTCTAAATTGGGTTTTTGCTTGAGAGAGAATTTCCCTAAATTTGGGAAGATTCAATAGTGGGGATTTGAGGTTTCCACTGTAGATCAAGGCTAGAGATAGTTTGGTTTCCGAAAACTCCCATCTAAGAGTTGGGGTTAGATATAACGCAACTCACCCAAGTTATTTGGTTGGTTTATTGCTTACTCGTGGTGGTTCGAGAGAACACATGAGATATATGCTCGATTGGTCAAAAGACGGTTATGCATACTTTCAATCAAAACTACCTAGGTGTTAATCGGGTGAAAGTCTTGTGAATTGAATTCCCATTTCCAATTCTCCCTTGTTATCCTTGATTGGCAAAAGCAAGGTGAAAGCCATTGATCAATTTATCTTTTATTTGATTTTCTTTTGTCATTAGTTTTAGTCTAAAACCCCCTTATAGATATCTTTTTCCCCTTTTTGTTAATTGAACTTCAATAAGTTGCTTGGATTCTTTATTAGCTTGATTGCGACTACATTGTTCCCTGAAGTACTACCCCGACACTCGTTGGGAATTATAAATTTTATTTTTCTCTGACGATCGGCGTGACCTCTAACTTAGAGAGCACGATTTGAGCGTTATCACCACCAGCGAGAGGTAGTGTGTAGGGTAGTAGGGATGGTACCCAGGCAGGGAGATGTGGTATGCAGGGTAGTAGGGGTTGTCCCCAGGCAACAAAACATGGTGTGAAGGGCAGTACGGGTGGTCCCGGGGTAGCGAGAGGTGCTGTGTAGTGTAGTAGGGATAGTCCCCAGGCAGTGGGAGGTGGTGTGAAGAGTACTAAGGGTGGTCCCTAGATGGTTAGAAGTGGCTTTCAGCCAGGCAGTTCAAGTATCCGTCCAGAGTTGGCAGGCACCGTGCATCAGAGCTGGGCTTCTTTAGGTTGCTATGATTAAGGAGTGATTGGGCACTTTTTAAGAGATAGTCCCCAAAAAGGAAAGATCGAGCCTTCAACACCGACTACTCATTCGAGATATAGTCACAGACAATCCGATGTCCCTCTTGGTAGGCTAGAGGTGGAGGTTCCAGATATCGTTTCTAAGGGTTCAGTCTTTGTTATCATTAGCTAAGTTTTGGTATTGCTTGCTATGCGGATCTACCCTTTTTCATGTATCCATATATCTGCCTACCTATTTCTCGTTTGATTATACTAATAGAGTTTGCAGTGTTTATGTGTGTGATTTCTCGATAGGATGATTCTTTTGGTAGTGAATGGGGAATTTTATCTTTGAGAGGTGACTACCCAGGGTTATAACTCCTGGGTAGGTATTGTTAGCTTTATTTCTGCTCTTCACTATGGGTCTAGAGTTGGTTTGAGTATCTCAATATCTGGCGGTCTTGGGTGGTCATTGCCTAGGCCGTTATCTAGTATTTTCTAGAAATCTTTTCATTTGTATAGTGCGATATCGGTAGTTATGTACCAGGGGAAGTTGTTTTATCTCAAGGAGAGTAGTGTTGGGCATGCAAATAGGTATCAAGTGGTCTTTCTTTTCTTGGGAGGTTAGAGTCGACCCTCTTTACATAATTGGTTTAGGTGGTTAGACAGTTTATGGGTTATTTTCATTGTTTTCCTCAATTTCCAGTCTGGTTGACTTTTGACTGTAGCGTTGTAGTTGAGTTGGGAACTCGGGCTATTCTTTTACCCGTCTTACCAAGTGGCACCAGCTGAGATATGGGAGTTAAAGTAACGGCTCCAGGATCTTTTGAGAAAGAGATTTTCAAATTAAGTGTATCTTTTGAAAGGGTTCCGTTTGGTTTGGGAAAGAAAGGAGTGAAATGACAAATTTCTTATATGTGTGGATTACGAGTAGTTGGTTGAGGTGATGACTGAGGGTATTCTTTGGTTTCATTCATTGATGACTTGATTTAACCGACTACAGAGTGTAGTGGCATTTTTCTTAGCTGAATTCGAGATCAGGTTTCCTTTTAGTAGAGATCGAGGTGGTGGCCATCTCCTGGACTACCTTTGGGGCTTATTACATCCATTACAAGTTTCATTATTATATCCCTTGGTTGACTCAAGCCTCAGCAGCATTTTTGAATTGGGCGAGCCGTGTATCCAGAGCCTAGTTGGCTCCAATTTATATAGTATTCATTAGCAGTAATAAGAGTCTACTCGAGGGTTTGACAGAAGCATGACCGGTATTTGAAGTTGGGTTTCAGAGTCGTGGGTTAGCAGGTTACTTCAGATGGCTAGTGGAAGTTTCTCCTTGGTTGTGGCATCCTTGAGCCGAAAGGCAGTGAGTATGGACAGTTTAGCTTCCCTCTTAGTTTTGGAGCAACCGTTAGCCTTAGACATCCCGTCCTTGGCTAACCATTTTGGTTAGGCTTGACTTTCCTGATCCTAGTAGAGTTCTTGCTAGTGTTGAGGTTCATTCTACCTTGGCTAGGCAGATTCAGCAGTGTCAGTTCAGGGATCTACAGTTGTGTGATAATTGTGATCAAGTTGTACGGGTTGAGGCCAGTAGGGATACCTTGGATTCCAATGGTACTTTGAGATTGATGGTCGCCTTTGTGTTCCAAAAATTAGAGGTTTTATTTAGTTGGTTCTTTGAGAGGTTGTCCATTTGCACAAGATTCCAGCGTTGATTAGGCTCTACCAGTGGTGGGCCACAAGTTTTCGTATGTTAAATGCTTTTGGAGTTGGTGGTTTGTGTACTGGCACAGCAGAGTGGATGTCTTGAGACAGAGGGTGGCGAGTTGAGAGATTATGAGATTTTAATAGTTAAGTGGTGACCTTAGACTTGAGGCATCTCTTCCTTTGCCTACAAGTTGGGATGACTTGGTATTCGCGGCATGACAAATTTCTTTTTGAGGGGCAAGGTTAGCAACATAACCATAAATCTGAAGGGTGTTTTAGGTATTTGGAGCAATAGCGCTATTCCTAGAATATAAAGTTAGTCGATGGCTACAGACTTCGTGGTAGGCTTACGACACTCCTTTTAGAGATTGGGTTTTGTTTTGGTCTTCTTGGGCATGTTACCCTAGTTCATTTACTTTTAGCCGATTAAGAGTTGGTGCAGTTCAGCCAGGTTGGTTTTGTTCTACAGTTGGAAAATTATCCTTCTACATAGGGTGTTCACCCATGTCATTCCCAACGCTGGTGTGCAAATTGTAGTTGAGATCCGATGGTTGGTTCAGTTGGGTTTAGGTATCAAGGTTTATCTTAGCGAAGGTATCCGTCCATTAGTTGATTGTCAATTGGGGCAGATTTCTTCAATTCTTGAGGATATACTTCGGGTTG
Source organism: Jaltomata sinuosa (assembly GCA_003996215.1). NCBI lineage: Eukaryota > Viridiplantae > Streptophyta > Magnoliopsida > Solanales > Solanaceae > Jaltomata > Jaltomata sinuosa. The sequence goes on along the minus strand of QJPP01001330.1, from coordinate 114,649 downwards.
GTATTTTGGGTGTCAGAGACTAGTAGACTATGGCTTGGCTTGGATAGAGTTTAAGCCTAAAGGTCACCTTGTTCGAGGTTGAGTATAGCGGGAACTATAGGCTTTCGATGGGTTAGTTGATGTTTCCAGGTTGGCTTAGGTGTTTGACTTGTGTGAAGCTTCATGGTTCAGGTGCGGATGATTCAGGTTAGATAGAAGGGTTTGCAAATCAAAGGATTCAGGAATTAAAAAGTCGAATGGTGGCTTTTGGGTGAGCCTGGTTGTGGTACAAAGTTTCTAGTTTCGTGGGTTGATCACCTTTGTTCTCTTGGCCTCAATGTTGTGTGGGTGCATCCCAGTTAGGTTTCTTGAGGTTCGGTTCAGTTGGTAGACCATTGGATCTTTTCGAGTTAAAGATTTGGGGTCTAGTTTAGCTGCTAAGAAGTCAAAGTTCTTGGTAGTTTTCCTTTGGTTTAGCTCCGTGGGGTGTCGTCTGGTCGAGGAGGCTACCCAAGAGATCCTTCTGGTGTTCTCTTTTCTTGACTTTCGCGGACAAAAGTCATTTTTAGTAGTGGATGATGTATTGACCCTACCAGTCATCCACATTTTTTGCCTTTCTTGCACTATTAAAGCTTTCCTATAGCGACCCCAAGTCATTTATGGCTTGCTGGGACCGGTAGTTCGGTGCCCGGGCCATTCATTGGGTTGTTATGACCATTTCACTATTTGAGAGATTTAACTTAGGCAATCATTGAATTTAGTCCACATTCTTAGCAACCATGCTCAAAATCAAATTCCGACAGTTTTGTTAGCTCCAGAGCATGGACTTTGGTCTAGTTGGACCCTTGGCCGAGTTATGAGAACTTTTGGTTTGAAATTATCTCTCTTTATGTATTTTCAAGACAATTGAGCTTGTAAGATTGACTTTGGTCAACATTCAGAGAAGACGGCCTCAGATGAAAATTCCGACACTATTAGCTCTGGAGTGTCGACTTTGGGCTAGAGGGACCTTTGGTTTGGGTCCTGAGGCTTCCAGACTCATTTTGGGTTATTGGGTACCATTTTGGTTAAAGGTTAGTTTTTGGGCGTGGGGCTCACTTCTCATTAAATCGACCTACGTTGGGAATTTTGTCGATTCCGTTGAGTCTGGAATACAATTTTTAGTTGAGTAGCATCATTCGTTTGCGCATGCAGTGTCCCAGATGATCCCCATGGGCTCATTTAGAGACATTTTGCCTTAAGCGTTTCTGCTGGTTGTTGTTGCAGGTGCATGCCTCAGGTCTTAATTGCAACCACGAGGGAGGCCACATAATCGTGATGGTCTGCCTCATTGGGCATCACGACTGTGAGGTTCCCTTCACGCGACTGCGATGAAGGGCCTGTGGACTCGGCACGCGTTGATCTTTATGATTGTGAGGTTCCTTCTCGCAACCGCGATGCAACCCCTGTCTCCTTGTTCCTCATGACGGCGTGGCTAGACTTCACGATTGGGATGGTCTAGGCAGCGTGGTCCTCGCGACCGCATGGGGTCCCTTCGCGATCGCGAAGAAGGACCCCTGGCAGTATATAAATCTTTCCCATTATTTTTTTCACCCCATAACCGAATTTCCATGATTTTTTATTGAACTCCTAGCTCCATTCTTCAACCCTAATCATTCCAAAGCTTGGAGGTAGTTATATTCTCGGTCCGTGATCATTTCCAACCTCTAATCCATAAGTTTTCTTGTCTAAAAATTTTAAAGTCTCCTTTTAATTTTCCCTCTGTGTTTCTTTAAGCTTAGGGTTGTTTTAAGCCCATTTGTTGGTCGATTCTTGCTCATTTTTGGAGCATGTGTTCCTGGCGAGTCACGAGCCAAACCGCCGCGAGTGGCAGCCACCTGAAACTCCCAGATGAGCAAATCAATTATCAACCCAACACTTAGTGAATTTAAGAGCTCAAAACCAATTGCATTAAAATAAACTATCATTCATAACCCAAAATTACTAAAACAATAAGGTCCTGCGGAAATACCCCTGGAAACTGAAAGTCATCTTACCGAAACATCTACCAATGTCTAGAAATGGGGATGCAACCCCCAAAAAAATAGAGAGTTAAGTCTGCAACAAGTGGACTAATACTAAACTTGAAGAAACCATGGTAGCTCGAAGGAAGAAGCTCACCCATGGAATCTGGAATTGCTGGGACTATATCTGAGGTCGCGTAGGAGCCGCTGGAATATGTCCAGTACTCACAAAAGGAAAGCAAGTGCAGAATCAGTACACAACCAGAGTGTACTGGTAGGATCATCGGCCAGCTCCAACAAACAATATATGAACAATAAACCAGAACTGAGTAAAGCAGTACAAACATGTAACAACATCCAACAATATATTCCCAGACTTTCAATCTACCTTCTAACTTATCAACCATATGAAATAGGTTCAACAACCATTTAAATAGTGAACAATAACAATAACACTTACCCTTTTAACATTAGCTGGACCAACTAAGGATCCCTAGACCAACACCTAAGTGTTAACATGCAAAGCCTGGTCCACACAAGGACCATCCCCACATTTAAGTGTAACTATCCGGCCTCTCAAGGACCGATATGCAAAAATCACAATTTCAACAAACAACCCGGTCCACTCATGGAACCATCGACAAAATACAATCAACAATATATATTTTTAAGCCTGTACTAGGCGTAACACCCGAGCCAACCAATATAGAACCTGTACCAGGTGTGGTACCCGAGCCAACCGTTAGTATCACGTACCAGGCGTGGTACCCAAGCCAATAATTAGTATCCCATACCATGCGTGGTACCCAAACCAACTAATATATATATATATATATCCCTTACCAAACGTGGTACCCCAGCCAATCGAATATCACACAAAATCCAACAGTCAATAATTAAAATAGAAACACACTTGTAACACCAACAAGCAACAAAACCAAGTTCATTTCACATAATTGACACCTGGATACTTGGAAATTCATAACTTCATTCCCTAGGCATGCAAGCACATACATCACTAAGCCAAAGTTACATGTACATACATTGCATTTGGAAAGACAATAACCATCACCTACCTAGAATAGCTTGAAAACTCTACTGGGTTGGAGCCTTCTCGTTTTCTGAAGCTTTTGCTCGTTCTTGGTCTAACAATAATTACAAACATACCAAAATCAGTCCAATGGCCTAAAATTACCCAGATTATACTCAAATCCTAATTCACATGCCAACCCATGATCATTCAACCCATCCCAGTGCTTTCCCACCATTAATTTACCTCAAACTACCATTTAACGGTTACATTAAGCAAATAATGGTGATTTAATCATGAAAAAGTGATAATAATCATAACCAAAGAATTCCACAACCTAAAATCCCTTTTTTCCTCGGATTATACATTCTCCAAACCTTCCCCCAAGATCGTATTTAATGATTCTACTGCATAGGAGTCATATTACTAAGTTAGGGGAGCAAAATCCTTACATTTAGGATGAAATTTTGTGGAAAACTGACTTAGAATTGCCGAAATCACCTTTGCCCTTCCCTAAAATGTTCTTGAGAATTCTTGAATGTTTTTTGTGAATTTTCTGCATTTACCTTGACTTATTCCGCTATAGCAGCCTGTACACCGCTATAGCGGTGCCGCCGTAGGGGAACGGACGGCTATGGCAGTGCTGATCGGCATTGACTTCTGCTATAGCGAGAATTTCTCTGCTATAGGAGTAGCTGTTGTAGCATAGTGTCAACTGCTATAGCAGTTGATACAGGATAGAACCTCGGAAAATCCCCCAAAAAGTGCCTATTTTACAACACCTTTCAAATCCTGATGTTCTGAAATAACCCCTTCACGTTAACTTCAATATTGGGAGTTCTACTCACCCGAATTCACTTCTGAAAAGTCCCCCGGAATCCTTAAGGTATTGGATAACAGAAAGAACTAGCTCGACCTAATATATTCTACCCAATACTCATACGGATTGCCCTAGATCATACCTCACTCAGAATCCGTCCGAGGCTAGCCTAGCCTAAAATTTCCAACTCCCAAACTCGAAAGTTTTCTAACCCAAAACTTAGCATGAAAGGTTCACCCATAACGATGGAACATGTCATTACAATAGATACCAATTTACCCATCATTCATCCCCAAATGATCAAACTCAAAAAAGATGATTTAAAAGAGAGAAGAGTATTATTTGAATCCTCAAATAAGTGAGGGTACTTGTCCCACATGTCCTTCTTGGTTTCACAAGTGGCTTCCTCAACTGGATGATGCTTCCATAGAACCTTTACCGACCTAATCTCCTTTGTCCTTAATTTTTAGACATCGTAATCAAGAATCACAACCGGCTACTCTTCATATTGAAGATCCTTGTCTAGCAAAATGGAATCCCATTTGATAATATATTCCCCATCCCCATGGTATTGCTTTGACATAGATACATGGAAGACTGGATGGACTCCAGATAAACTGGGTGGCAGTGCTAACCTGTAAGCCACTGGCCCTACAATCTCGAGAACCTCGAATGGACTGATGTACCATGGGCTAAGCTTGACCTTCTTGCCGAATTGAATTACCCATTCATTGGTGACACCTTCAAAAATACCTGTTCACCAACTTGAAAAGCCATATCTCTTACCTTGCAATCTGTGTACTCTTTCTGCCTGCTAGCAACTTGGTCTAAGTTCCCCTTATATTTTTCTGAGCTTCCCTCACCAAGTCCACTCCCAAAGGTTTCACATCACCTACCTAAAACCACCCTATGGGTAATCTACATTCTCTCCCATATAGTGCCTCAAAGGGTGCCATGTCAATACTGTAGTGATAACTATTGTTGTACGAGAACTCACACAATGGTAGAAATTGGTCCCAATGACCCCAAAGTCAATCATACATGCTCCAGCATGTCTTCTAATACCTAAATTTTCCTCTCTAACTAACCATCTGTCTGAGGATGAAATATCGTGTAGAAGGTGAGTTGGGTTCCCACTCTTCTTGCAATTTTCCCTAAAACTTGGAAGTAAACTGTGTACCCCTGTCTGAAATGATGGAGAGTGGCACCCCATGCAATCTCACAATCTCCTTAACACAAATCTTAGCCAATTGTTATGAGTTATAATCCATCTTGGGTGGAATGAAATGAGCTCACTTGATCAGCCTGTCCACGATGACCCAAATGGAGTCATATTTTCCCAAGGTCTTAGGAAGACCCACCACAAAATCCATGGCTATCCTTTCCCACTTTCACTCGGGAATGGGCATCTTCTGAAGCAATCCTACAGGCCTTTTGTATTCATATTTAACCTTCTGACAATTCTGACACTTACACACATAGTCAGCTATGTCCCTTTACATCCCAGGTCACCAATAAAGTCACCACAAGTCTCGGCACATTTTGGTTACGCCCAGATGAATCAAATACTGCGAACCATGAGCCTCTGCCAACATATTCTGAATCATGTAATTAACCCGAGGGACACAAATCCTCCCTCTGAAACTCATCACCCCGCCTGTGTCCAATATGGCATCCTCAGACTCTCCAGATACCACCTTGTTTTGAAGCTTGTTCAATTGTTCATATTGATGTTGTTTGGCTTTAATTCCTCTATAAATATGGGTTTGACCTCAATACTATCTTACACCCCACCCTATTGTGATATGTCCAATTGCATTAACTTAGATTCTAGAGTATGAATCTCCGTAGACAATGGTCGTTTAGCCACCCCTAAACAAGACAAACTGCCCATGCTAACCATTTTAGGCTCAATGTATCTGCCATCACATTAGCCTTTCCCTGATGATACTGGATGGTCACATCTTAATCCTTTAACAATTCCATCCACCTCCTCAGCCTCAGATTTAAGTCTTTCTGTGTAAACACATGTTGCAGGCTGCGATGGTCCGTGAACACTTCACACTTGACACCATAAAGGTAGTGTCTCCAACTCTTTAGTGCAAAGACCACCGCTGGCAACTCCAAGTCATGGGTTGGGTAATTTTTCTCATAGGGATTTAACTGCCTTGACGCATAAGCTATAACATTCCTGTCCTGTATCAACAAAGCACCCAAACCCGAATGTGAAGCATCACAATATACAATGAAATCCTTACCTTCAACCGGCAATGATAGTATGGGAGCTGTGGTAAGAAGTGTTTTGAGATTTTGGAAGCCCTCCTCACACTTATTGGACCAAACAAAAGGTAACTCCTTTTGAGTAAACCTTGTCAAATAAGTAGCAATGGATGCAAAGTCCTTGAAAACCTATGGTAGTAGCCTGAAAACCCCACAAAACTTCTAATCTAAGTCACCGAGCTAGGCCGAACCCAACTCTTAACTGCCTCAATGTTTTGGGGATCCACCATCACCCCCTTTCTAACACCACATTCCCTAAGAAGGCAACTTAAGTCAACCAAAATTCGCACTTGGAAAACTTGGTATATAATTTTTGGTGCCTCAAAATATCCAAAACAATGCGAAGATGCTCAGCATGCTCCTTCTTACTTTTGGAGTAAATCAGAATGTCATTTATAAAAACGATGATAAATGAATCCAATTATGATTTGAAAACCCCATTCATCAAGCGCATGAATGTCGCTGGTGGATTCATCAACCCAAACGACATCACCAGAAACTCATAATGCTCTTACCGAGTCTGGAATGCCATCTTAGGGATATCCTCAGGCCTAATCTTTAACTGATGGTACCCTAACCTTAAGTCAATTTTTGAAAATATAGACGCACCTTGGAACTGGTCAAAGAGGTCATCTATGCGGGGTAAAGGATACTTGAATCGGATGGTGACCTTGTTCAGTTTCCTGTAGTCTATACACATCCTCATACTACCATCTTTCTTTTTCACAAATAAAACTGGAGCACCCCAAGGTAAAGCACTGGGATGAATAAATCCCTTGTCCAAGAGTTCCTGAAGCTAAGTCTTAAGTTCCCTCAACTCTGCCGGAGCCATACGATAAGGAAGAATAGAGATTGGGTGAGTGCCCGACTCCAAGTCAATGCAAAATTTAATGTATCTATCCAGAGGCATGCCAGGAAAATCCACAAGAAACACCTCCTGAAACTCAGAGACCACCATAATTGACTCAATCGAAGGGAACTCCATACTAACATCCCGTAGATGAGACAAGAAGTCCAAAAAACCTCTTCCCACTAACTTTCTAGCCCGAACAAAGGATATAATCTTAGCTAGCTTGGGCCTGTGCACACCTTCCCACTCTAGCCTATCCTTATCAAGAATCTCTAGAGTTACAGTCTTAGCATTAAAATTCAACACTGCGTGATATGGAGACAGGCAGGTCATACCCAAAATAACATCAAAATCTAGCATGTCCAGAATAACCAAATCTACCCAAGTCTGAAAACCCACAAAAACCACAGGGCAAGTACGATATACATGGGTTACTACCACAGACTTCCTAATAGGGGTAGAAACATGAATAGGGGAATCAAGGACATCACAAAAAAAATCCATACCCAAAGCAAATTTCACAGAAACATATGAATAAGTAGAACCTGGGTTAAACAGTACAGAGGCCATCCTGCCGCAGACTAGAATTGTACCTGTGATCACAACATCTGATGCCTCAGCCTTAGACTTCCCTAGGCATGCATTACAATAGGCTCGGTCATCAATCTGAGTGACTTACTTGGCTGGCTACGTTACTCCCCTTCCCATGCCACTATTTTTTATATTTCCCCGGCCTTCTATAGACGACCTCATGCGTAGCCACCTCGACCTGCTAGAACCACAGCCTTAGACTGCTGCTGAGTTTGATTACCTGCCTTGTTATGGGGGCACTCCCTCTTGAAGTGACTTGGATTTCCATAATAAAAGCACTCGCGGTCAATAGTAAGCCTGCTAGTAGAAGTACAAGAAGCCCTCGGGCCTCTGGGAGCTAAAAACTGCTGACTGGCTCCCGGACGACCACCTATAGAAACTGGAAGGGCTGACTGAATAGAACAAGAAGAATACACTTGCTATTTGTGACCCCTGGAGTATGAACCACTGAATTACCTTCATTTTGGGACTTCTTAGCTAACACCTTAGCCTGCCCAACTTGTCTAACCCCCTCTAGTTTCTTCACATAATCGGTCACCTTATTAAAATTCTTCCTTGCCGAGGTCATATGCATAGACAATACTTGCAACTCAGTATTCAGGCCCTTCACATATAAATGATTCCTCTCCTCCTCAGTTCCCAGAAACTGAGTAGCATAACGTGATAAGGCATGAAATTTGGCCTCATTGGATGAAACTGACATGTTACCCTGCACAAGATCCAGAAACTCATCCTTTTTATAGTCCCTGAAAGTGCGGGGCACATACTTCTCCAAAAATAGAGCATGGAACTGCACCCAAGTTAGCGGAGGGAAAGCTGATGGCCGACACTCTACATGAGCTCTCCACCACTGCTTGGCATCACCTTGAAGCTAGAAAGTTGTGAACTCTACACCATGCTACTGTATAATTCCCAGCTTATGTAGCCTTTTATAAAATTCTAGAATAAACTCGAATCATCCTCCTTCTCAGTACCCTAAAGTGTTTGGGGTTTCTGTTTCAAGAATTCGGTCAACATCTCATGCTTATTCCCAGTCATAACAAGGCCTAGCATTGGACGGAAAATTCATGAGTACCCAATGCTTCATCCATCCTAGGAGCCATTGTGACAACTGGTTGAGTTCCTGAAACCTGATTCACTATACCAGTGAGAGTGGATCTAACACCTACCAGCACACTCAGAAAATTCCACACTTACTAAAATGCCTCGGGCTAAATGGGGGGAAGGCCTGCACCTCCAGCCAGTTCTGCCTCATCCTATTCTGCGTTCTCCTCAAGAATAGCCTCAACTTCCTCCTTAACAAGATCCTGGGGTGGGGGAGGGATCTCAACCCTTGGCCCTGCAGCTTCTTGAGCTCCACCCTTGGTAGGTGTTGCCCTACCTCTGCCCCTACCCCTGCCCCTTCCACATCCTCTGATCACTGGTCTCGCTACCAAAATTGCTTCTCTCACTCTGTTATGTCTGGTATTAACCATCTGCGTACACAAGAGTGAAAGAAGTTAGATACCAATTTGTATCACCAGATATCAATTGGAATCAAGTTATAGCATGAAGAAAGAAAGAAGAGATAATTTCCTAATGTCCTATAGCCTCTCGAAGAAAAGTACAGACATCTCTGCACTATTCCGCAAGACTCTACTAGACCCATTTTAGTACACCGAGATCAACAAACCTAGGGCTCTGATACCATCTTTGTCCCGACCTAAACCACCACAAGTGGTACCCACCCGAAACCCCTAGATGAGCGATCCCATTATCAACCCAACACTTAGTGAATCTAATAGCTCAAAACCAATTGTATTAAAAGAAACTATCATTCACAACCCAAAATTACTAAAATAATAAGGTTCTGCGAAAATATCCCTAGAAACTTAAAGTCATCATACCAAAACATCTACTAATATCTAGAAACAGGGATGCAACCCAAAAAAAATAAAGTGTTGAGCCCGGAACAAATGGACTAATACTAAACTGGAAGATACCATGGTAGCCTGAATGTAACACCCTAGAACTTCCAAGCCCAGACTTAGCTCAGAAAACCATGAAAAAAATTCAAGACCCAGAGTTGATGCCCCATGGACCACTAGTCGGATCATGGGCCGTAGTCAGGACCATGGACCTTCATTTGACTCATGGATCCAAAGACCAAAGGAGTACCAATTTCCTTCCTCAGAACCACGTATGGGATCACAGATCGTAGTTTGGAACCATAGTCCATCCTGTCACTCGTGATTACCCTTAATCAGAGGACCATCATTTCAAGGCCCAGAAACCATGAGTCAGACTACGGAACCTACTTCAGAACCACGGTCTTTCCTTTGACTCATGGAATCCTCAGACAGAAGAAACTCAGCTAGAATCTCAGGAACCACAAACCACACGATGAACCGTCATTCAGAACCATGGTCCATTCTGTGAAGTCGTGGTTTCCTCAAATCAGAGAACTCCCAAGACTTCTGGACAGGACCACGACTCAGTTGATGGTCCACCGTCCAGGACTACGGTCCATAAACCAAGCCATGATCCCTAAGTCATAATTTTCAACAGAGTTCTTTTAAATTTACCAAGGGTATTCTAGACTTTTACTTTCTCTTTTAAGGCCTAAGATATGACATTTTAGTTATTCTAAACCTAATTAATTAGTCAAAAGCTACCTAAGTCATATATTCTCCTAAAATCGTCAGACTTAGAAAGAAAAGAAGCAAAAGAGGCAACAGTTTCCTCTCAAGAACATGCAGGAGGTCTTCTTCAAGCTCATCCCTAAACCCAAGGATTTCCTCCATAAAATTTTTCTAGGTATGTGGGATTTCACTAGTGGGTTCCTTTCACCCATTAGGTCCCTAGAATTCAGTTAGTTCTTCAGCTCTCCATGAAATATCCAGACCTAGGGTTCCTAAATCTTAGGATTCTTTTTAGTTCAGATGCTATTATTTAAATGATATTTACTTCATGTTTCTTGGAGAAGTAACATAGTCCTATATACAGAATTCAGAAATCCTAGCTTGTATTAAAATTCAGTATTCATAATTTGGACTTGCTAGGTAGATAACTCAGACAATCAGGCTTCAAAATAGAATGCCATTAGTTTCAGTATATGTATGATGCATTCTCAGATGATTATCAGTATTTGAGCTATCCAGTGTTTCATCTTGCACTTTATTGCTTATATTTTTGTTGGGAGTAGACTTAGTACCAAGCGGATGATGAGATGATGGCTTAGCTGTCATATTAGGCTAAGACCTTTAGTAGTATTCCCCAATCCCAGAACTACGGTACCACCGTAGGTATAAAGAGGGGTCAGCTGTCAAATTAGGTTGTACACCTCTATCCTTTATGGACATCAGTTTAGTGGATCCACGTCAGCTTTGTTCGTTCCCTTGGCACGGTATGAACACCCTTCCATCCAGGGTTATAGGTTGGCCCCCATAGTTAAATCTGCTTGGGGTATACTGGTAAGTAGTATCTCCCACAGTCAGATTCATATTACATTGAACTTATATTCAGCCAGTCAAACCAGCATGTTATATAAACTCGTGATATTTATTTGGTCATTGTATTCAACTTACCTACCAGTCTATATTGAAGTATATATATTTCCATGTTAAGTTATTATGTTGTTCAGGTTAGCACATATCCCGCATGCTCAGTACATTCGAAGTACTGATGCATACTTTTGTGCTACATCATATTATAATGTAGGTTCAGGCACTCAGCATCCAGACCACACTCAGATTGACTACCAGTCCTTACTCAACATATTTGGTGTTGAATCCTTATAGTTCGAGGATGATAGACATGATTTATTCTTTAGTCTTTACTTTTAGTTTCAGATTATTAGAGTTAGCTGAGGGCATGTCCCAGTAACTCACATCAGTTAGAGGCTTTCAGGCATATACTAGATTCAGCTATTGAGTTGTTAGTGTTGTTTTCAGTCATCATTATACTCTATATATATTTTAATATTCAGACATGTTTTAGGCTCTTTATCACTTTAAACATTAAATTATTTTTAGCTTCCGCAGAGTATATGTCACTAACTGAATTTGTATAGATATGCTAGACCATGGGTTAGCTTGGGGTCACTCGTAACACTAAGCACCGTATTACGTCTAGGGGGTAGCCTCGGGGTGTGACAAGCTTGGTATCAGAGCATCAGGTTTAAGTGTCCTAGGTTGTCTAAAAGCCGTGTAAAGTAGAATCTTCTTTATGGGTGTGAAGCACGCCATACTTATGGCGGAGAAGCTATGAGATGCCATTAGGAAAAACTTCCCCTTCTTTCTTTTCCAGCTCGTTTTATAGAATATGCACTTTATTTAATCTCCTTCTAATTCATGATGTACATTTTTCAGTGTGAAAGATGCCTCCCAGAAGAGCTAATGCAAGGAATCAGCCAGCACCAGCAGACCCTCTGAACGAGCAAGCCACTCATGCCAAATTCAGGGCATCTTTTCAGGTGCTTGCTCAGGCCATGAGCTTTCAGGTCAATCAGCAGGCTGCGGCACCAGCTCCACCTCAGACTAACACTACTGCAGCTAGAATCTTGGACTTCACTCGGATGAACCCTCTAGAGTTTCATGGGTCCAAGTCAGAAGAGGATCCACAAGAGTTTCTTGATGACATCTAGAAAGTAACAGATATTATTGGTTTCACTCCAGTCAATAGTACAGATTTAGCCACCTATCAATTGAAGGGAGTGTCTTATACATGGTACTAGAAGTGGAAGTAATCTCGGGGCACCAATGCAGGTTCGATAAGTTGGAATTATTTCAAGACTGCCTTTTTGGACCAGTTTTTCCCACTTGAGATCAGGGAAGCCAAGGTCTAGGAATTTATAAACTTGAAGCAAAAATGACATGAGTGTAAATGAGTATGCCCTCAAGTTGACTCAGTTGTCCAAGTATGGTCCGGCAATGGTAGAGGACTCCAGAGCTCGCATGAGCAAGTTTGTATCTGGTGTGTCCGGTGATGTGGTCAAGGAATATAAGACTGCCATGCTTATTAAAGAGATAGATATCTCCAGGTTGGTCACTTATGCTCAACATATTGTGGAAGAGAAAATCAAGGAAATGGGAGGAGATAGTAAGAGGGCTAGGACATGTGATTTCAAATACTCTCAACAGAAGTCAGAGGGTGGTAACCGCTCTCAATTTCATCAAAAATATTAAGCTCTAGCTCCATCTTCTGCTAGTACCAGTGCCAAAATTAAGACATGATCGATGGGATAGAGCTCCAGGCTCTAAGTCCCACGGTATAATTACTAGCGGGCACACTCATCTAGTTTGCAAGAGGTGTGGTAGAAACCACCAGGGTGAGTGTATGGTAGGTAGTGGAAATTGCTTTGGATGTAGCAAGCCAGGCCATAGTATGAGAGAATGCCCAGCATCTTCTCAGAAGGGCAAGGATGTTCGCCCACAGAATCAGGCTAGTTCTACAGTAGCTCCAACAGGTCACCCCACTCATCAGGGTGCCTCGTCCGGTACAGGTGGTGGTCAGTGCCAAAATAGGTTGTATGCCCTCCATACTCGACAGGACTAGGGGGAGTCTTCTGATGTGGTCACGGGTACATTACAAGTCTTCTATTTATATGTTTATGCTTTGTTAGACCTAGGGGCTACACTTTCCTTGGTAACTCTTTATATAGCAGTAAATTTCAGTGTCAGCCTAGAAATCCTCCCAGAACCCTTATCAATATGTACTCCAGTTGGTAACCAAGTTATAGGTAGACAGGTATACAGAAATTGCTCTGTCACAGTTTCCCAGAAAGTCACCTCAGCCGATCTTGTAGAGTTAGAAATAACTGACTTTGATATTATTCTAGGCATGGATTGGTCATATTCATGTTATGCCTCAGTTGATTGTAGAACTAGGGTCATTCGGTTTTAGTTCCCAAGCGAGGCAGTCTTAGAATGGAAGGGTAGTACCTCAGTGCCTGTAGGTCGATTCATCTCTTACCTTAAGGCTAGAAAGATGATTTCCAAATGGTTTATCTATCATCTTTTTTGGGTTAAGGACTCCAAATCCAAAACCTTAACTTTTGAGTCAGTTCTAGTGGTGAATGAATTCCCAAAAATAATTCCAAAAGATCTTCCCAGATTTTCTCCCGAATGGGAAATTGACTTCCGAATAGATTTCCTTCCAGATACCCAGCCTATTTTGACTCCTCCTCACAGAATGGCTCCAACTGAGCTTAGGGAATTGAAAGCACAGTTGAAAGATATTCTATATAAGGGCTTCATCAGACCCAATATCTCTTTATGGGGTTCTCCAGTACTCTTCGTGCGTAAGAAAGATAGTTCTCTCAGGATGTGCATAGACTATCGCTAGTTGAACAAAGTCACAATAAAGAATAAATATCACATCCCAAGGATTAATGACTTGTTCGACCAGTTTCAGGGTGCTAGTTGTTTCTTTAAGATAGACCTCAAGTCTGGCTATCATCAGCTCAGAGTCAGAGATAGTGACATCTCAAAAACAGCCTTCAGGACCCGGTATGGTAACTATGAATTTGAAGTTATGTATTTTGGACTAACCAATGCTCCAGCAGTTTTCATGGACTTAATGAACAAGGTGTTCAACTAGTATTTGGACTTGTTCATCATCCTCTTCATTGATGATATCCTTATTTATTATTGAAATGAGGAGGAGCATGTGAATCATCTGAGATTCGTTCTGCAGACTCTCAAAGACCGCCAGTTATTTGCCAAGTTCAGTAAGTGTGAGTTTTGGTTGAAACTAGTTGCTTTTCATGGTCATATGATGTCTAGTGAAGGCATCCAAGTTGATTCTCAGAAGATTAAGGTAGTAAAGAACTGTCCTAGACCCACCTCTTCGACAGACATCAGGAGTTTCTTGGGTTTGGCTGGTTATTACAGGAGGTTTGTGGAAGGATTTTCATCCATAGCTGCCCCATTGACCAAGTTGACTCAGAAAAAGGTCAAGTTTCAGTGGTCAGATGAGTGTGAGAAAAGCTTCCTAGAACTGAAGACAAGGTTGACTACAGCTGATGTGACGCTAATTTACGTCACTTTCGACTCCTTTTTACTAAGAACAATCGTACGTTTTCAATCAACCATTGTTGTTTTTGATGTTTTTATGTTGTATTTGTAGGAAATGGAAACAAACACGGAAACGGAAGAAAATACGCGAAAAACAACATTCTGCCTAAGAGTGACGGCCTGAGTGACGGCCCGTCACAAGGCTGATGGTCCGTCACTGGGACCGTCAACTTGAGGCAGCAACACTGCCAAGCAGTGACGGTCCAGGCGACGGTCCGTCAACCCTGTGACGGTCCGTCAAGACAAGCCGTCACGCTTAGGCAGTGACTTGCGTCGGCGACCCGCGTTTTGGGGATTCCTAGCCCGTGTTGGATTTGGTTTCTACTACTCCTATAAATACCCTATGTTAGGTTTATGTAATTAGAAGACACCCAATAGTTTTAGAATAGTTTTTAGTCATTTTTTGAGAGCAACAACACGTTTTCGGATTCTTGAATTCGTGTTCGTGAGTTCTTGGGTTTTCTTGTTCTTGGATTATTGAAGATTGGTTTTCATTATATTGTAAGAACTTCTTCTCCTTATTATGAATTCAATTCTCTTCTCTTTTCTTTATAGCATGATTAACTAAAACTCCCGCAACTAGGGTTGTGGGAGCCATGGCAAACGTAGCAATATAGATTCCGGGTAGCGTTGGGTTCGATTTATGTATTGTCACGTTGTTAATCATACATTATGTCATGTTTTCTAGTGGGTTGCAAACATTAGAACATGCCTAGGTTTAATTTGCTTGAGAAAGAGATTAAAACCGGGAAACTTGATTAACAACAAGGATTCGAGACTACCAACTCTCGTCTTAAAGATTAATGCCGTAACTGGATTAGTCTACTTGATGTTAGGATTGAGAGCTAAAAAGCACATCTTTTTGAGATCGAAAGAAGATAAAAGGAAATTTGTTTATTTGGTCGAGAGACGTTTAGACGATACAATTGACGCAATCACATCGTGACATTCATATAGAAAGAACCCGGTTAAGCCTAGAATCGACATTGTTACAACGCCATGGTAACCACGTCCCTAGTTCGCATTCTCTCCTACTGATTATTTCTCCTACGTTTATTATTGTTTTGTTTACAATTTGATTACAAAACCCCCCCTGTTATTTACTGGAAACGATTGACGACTAGTCACATACTTCACTAAAGTCTTAATCATCACCATATTCTCTGTGGGATTCGACCCCAACCTTGTTGGGTTATATATTTGACAACGATCGCTTACGCTTCTTAAATTGAGGTGTAGTTTGAGCGTTATCAAAAATGGCGCCGTTGCCGGGGAATACGGTTTTTGATTAAGTCTGGTGTGTCTATTTGACTTTTTGTTATAATTTCCTGCTTTACGTTTGTTTGTTGTTTTTGTTTTGACAGGGTACAAAGTTGTGCATGCATAGTACCCGAAGCTCGGGTGAACCAATACTACCTTACGATCCCGAGCTTACTAGAACTTTGAGGCGGAATATAGCTGCACAAAACGAGGCAGCAAGGATCGCTGCAGAACTGCTGGCCCAACAAAATTTAAATACTAAGGGTCGGCAAGACGATGTTATGATGAACGATGAGGATCTCGACTTAGATGGAGCTGGCACTACAGGCGCCATTATTCTTCCACCGCTAGCACCCGGAGCAAAGTTCTACATCACTAGCACGATGATCCAGCTGTTGAACTTGAGAGGAGTGTTCCGAGGTGCTGCTAGTGATGATCCAAACCAGCACTTGATGAATTTCGTCGGTATCTGCAAATCGTTTGAGCTGCCAGGCGTGAGTCAGACAGCGATCAGGCTCAGGTTGTTTCCGTTGTCTCTGTCTGAGGAGGCAACATTGTGGTTGACAGAGCTGACCCCCGACTCTATCGCAACGTGGGGAGAGTTGAGAGGAGCTTTCCTAGAAAGGTTCTTTCCTCCCTCTCGGATGATGCAGTTGAGGGACGAGATCATCAACTTTAGGCAGCAACCGCACGAAGCACTGCACGAGACTTGGCTGCGATTCAAAAAGAAGATCACACAATGCCCGAACCATCAGTTGACCGATAACTTTTTGATGCAGACATTCTACCGGGCACTGAATTCGGCTACCAAGTCGACGTTAGACAACGCAGCAGGTGGTGCATTCATGGGTCTCACCTTTGTTGAGGCCACAACTACTTTGGACAGGCTCACCAAGACCTACAGGGCCTGGCACACACGAGATTCAGAGATTGCAGCTAGCACCTGTACCGTTGGCATGTCAGCAGAGCAGCGAAGGAAAGAGGAGGAGCGCGACCAAGACATGGCGCACCTGAAAACCCAGTTAGATCTCCTGACAAGGCACTTGACGTCAGGAAGTATAGAGAAGGTGCAAGCTGTGGGTTCCCAAGGTATAGAGACTAAGGACGCGAATTACGTGGGGGGTTTCCAGGCCATTGGCCAAGGAAACCAAGGTCGGAACTATCCAAACCACTATGAGAATGGTGGCTACAAAAATCGCGACCAAGGAAGCTGGAGGAACAACACCGATGGAGGTGGGTTGTATATACCACCTGGCAATCGGGACAAAACTGGCAGCGAGGCTGAGACGTCCAAACTTGAGAACATGATGGCAAAGATGCTGCTTAAGGTAGAGTCAACTGACTCTGGGGTAAAGGCAATACGGACTGAGTTATCAACATTGAGTCAGGTAGTCGAGTCACACTCAACCGCAATCAAGCAACTAGAGCAGCAAGTGGGTCACATCTCGGTATCTCTAAACCCAAGAAAAATAGGTACCTTGCCGAGCGACAACATCCAAAAGCCGCGGAACGATGCAAGTTGTATGGCGATCACGACCAGAAGCCGTAGAACGTTACCGGAATCACACCCGGTAACTCAATCCCAAGGGGACGTTGCGGATGATGAAGAGGCGGTAGAGGGGGAAACTCCAAAGCCCGCAGATAAAAGCAAGGAAGCTGAAAAGCTTCCAACTATGATGCCTCGGCCACCACCTCCGTTCCCACAACGCCTGAAGAAGAAAGCGGAAGATGGTAAGTTCTTGAAATTCCTGACCATGCTCAAGCAAATATCA
The DNA here is from genome assembly GCA_003996215.1 of Jaltomata sinuosa. Classification (NCBI taxonomy): domain Eukaryota; kingdom Viridiplantae; phylum Streptophyta; class Magnoliopsida; order Solanales; family Solanaceae; genus Jaltomata; species Jaltomata sinuosa. Next base: position 97,009 of record QJPP01001330.1, on the reverse strand, counting down.
ATAAACATCCCATTGGTGGAGGCGCTTGAACAAATTCCCGGTTATGCCAAGTTCATGAAGGACTTGATTACAAAGAAGAGATCGGTAAGCTATGAACCGGACGATAATCTTCACCACTGCAGCGCTATTTCTTCAAAGTCGCTAGTCGAAAAGAAGGAGGATCCAGGTGCTTTCACTGTTCCCTGTACTATCAGGAAGCTCAACGTCGGAAGAGCATTATGCGATCGTGATGCTAGTATCAATTTGATGCCGCTAGCAGTGTATAACAAATTGGGTTTGGGAACTCCTAAACCGACATCCATGAGAGTGATGATGGCTGACCGATCGGTAAAGCGACCCGCAGGGATATTGTCTGATGTGCTAGTCAATATCGGTAAGCTTATTTTCCCAGCTGACTTTGTGATCTTGGATTGCGAAGTGGACTTCGAAGTCCCTATTATTTTGGGACGACCCTTCTTGGCAACCGGAAGAATATTGGTAGATATGGAGAGCAACGAGTTGACTTTCAGGTTGAACGAAGAAGTAGTGAAGTTCAACGTGTGCAGATCAATGAAGCAACCAAGGGACATGAATGTCGTCTCGGTTAGTGATGTTGTTACAGAATTTGATGTGATCGTTTCTATCGAAGAAAGACTTGCTGTAGAGACATTGGCAGCAGTTATGATGAATTTCGATGATGATGGCGTCGAAGACTATGAGGAAATTGTAAATGCTATGGTAGGAATGGGGTCATATAGTCACGCCCCAAAGAAATTGGATCTCGATTTAAAGAACAGACCAACACCTCCCGCAAAGCCTTCTATAGAGGAAGCACCGGTATTGGAATTGAAAGAATTGCCGGGCCATCTGAAGTATGCATTTCTGGGTGACAACGACACCTTACCGGTAATCATCGCGGCAGACCTTGTGCAATCTCAAGTTAAAGCGTTATTATCCATTCTGAGGAGACACAAGAGAGCAATCGGCTGGACCATTGCAGATATCATTGGCATCCCACCAGGTATTTGTACTCATAAGATACAGCTAGAAGAAAATTGCACTCCCACCGCCGAGCACCAATGGAGACTGAATCCGCCAATGCAGGAGGTGGTGAAGAAAGAGATCATCAAATGGCTCGATGCTGGAGTGGTTTACCCGATCTCTGATAGCAAATGGGTAAGCCCGGTGCAATGCGTCCCGAAGAAGGGAGGAATGACCGTGGTAGCAAATGACAAAAATGAGCTGATTCCATTAAGACCTGTCACTGGCTGGTGAGTTTGTATGGATTACCGGAAGCTGAACTCCTGTACTCTCCGTGATCATTTCCCCATGCCCTTTATGGATCAGATGCTGGATAGATTAGCTGGAAGAGGTTGGTATTGCTTTTTAGATGGTTACTCGGGGTACAACCAAATATCTATCGCCCTGGAAGATCAAGAGAAGACCACGTTCACCTGTCCCTATGGTACATTTGCTTTTAGACGCATGCCTTTTGGTCTTTGCAATGCTCCTGCAACCTTCCAAAGATGCATGATGTCTATCTTTTCTGATATGGTGGAGAACACATTGGAAGTCTTCATGGATGATTTTTCGGTAGTGGGTGATACATTTGATGATTGTTTGGCTAATCTGAGTCAGGCGTTGCAGAGATGTGAAGAATCAAACCTCGTGCTAAATTGGGAGAAATGTCATTTCATGGTAAAAGAAGGCATTGTGTTAGGACACAAAATATCTATGAGAGGTCTAGAGGTGGATAGAGCCAAGATTGAAGTCATCGAGAAACTACCTCCACCCATCACAGTAAAGGGTGTGAGGAGTTTTCTTGGTCATACCGGTTTCTACCGAAGGTTCATCAAAGATTTCTCGAAGGTTGCTACCCCATTGTGCAAATTGCTTGAAAAAGAGACGAAGTTTGTATTTGATGCCGAGTGTTTGAAGGCGTTTGAATGCCTGAAAGAAAAGTTAGTGGATGCTCCTATTATAGCTGCCCCGGATTGGTCCAAACCATTTGAAGTAATGTGCGACGCGAGTGGTGTGGCACTTGGAGCTGTTCTGGGACAGAGGAGAGACAAACTTTTTCACCCCATTTATTATGCTAGTAAGGCATTGAATGGAGCGCAAAAGAACTACACAGTGACAGAACAGGAGCTGCTAGCTGTTGTATACGCCTTTGAGAAATTCAGAGCATACTTACTTGGTACAAGGGTGGTGGTGCACACAGATCATGCAGCCTTGAGGTATTTGATGACCAAAAAGGATGCAAAACCTCGACTAATCCGATGGGTGCTACTGTTGCAGGAATTTGACTTTGAAGTCAAAGATCGAAAAGGGTGTGAGAATCAGGTAGCGGATCATCTATCCAGGCTTGAGAGGAAAGAGAACGCAATAAAGGAACCAGAGATTGATGACGCATTTCTGGATGAGCAGGTGATGGCTGCGTCACGTGAGATGGTGCCTTGGTATGCTGACTTTGCAAATTATGCGGTGAGTGACATGATCCCGAAAGATTTGAATTTCCACCAGAAAAAGAAGTTTCTCCATGATGCAAGTAAGTTTTTCTGGGATGAGCCGTATTTATTCCGGTTATGTGCTGACAACATAGTGAGGAGATGTGTAACTGAAGCTGAAATGACAAGCATCTTACAAGCTTGCCATTCATCCCCAGTTGGAGGGCATCATGCTGGAAATCGAACCGCCCGAAAAATCTTACAATGTGGTTATTATTGGCCGACAATCCAAAAAGATTCATATGAATTTGCCAAGTTATGTGATCAATGCCAGCGAAGAGGAGCAATCTCGCGCCGACAAGAGCTACCCATGTCCACTATTTTGGAAGTTGAGTTGTTCGACGTATGGGGAATAGATTTCATGGGTCCTTTTGAAAGCTCTTATGGGAACCGTTACATCTTGGTAGCGGTGGATTATGTGTCAAAGTGGGTAGAGGCAGTTGCTTTGGCAGATAACGAAGGTAGAAGTGTGGTGGCGTTTTTGAAAAGGAACATCTTTTCTCGGTTTGGCACCCCTCGCACAATCATCAGTGATGGAGGATCACATTTTTGCAATAAGGTGTTCCGGGATGCTCTAGCAAAATATGGGGTGAAGCAACACAAGGTAGCCACACCTTATCACCCCTAAACCAGTGGGCAAGTAGAAGTATCAAACCGTGAAATTAAAGAGATCTTGGCTAAATCGGTAAATGTGAATCAACGAGACTGGGCTAGGAAGCTGGACGACGCACTCTGGGCATACCGAACAGCGTTTAAGACGCCAATAGGTATGTCCCCGTACCAATTTGTGTTTGGTAAAGCTTGCCACTTGCCCGTGGAACTTGAGCACAAAGCCCTTTGGGCGCTCAAAAAGTTAAATCTCAGTTGGAGAGAGGCATCAGAACTAAGGTTGGAACAATTGAATGAGATGGACGAGTTCCGATTGCGAGCATATGAGAGGTCCGCTCTCTACAAGGAACGAATGAAGCTGTACCATGACAAGAAGATTGAGAAAAGGGAGTTCAAGGCAGGAGACTTGGTATTGTTGTTCAACTCCAGGTTCAAATTATTTCCTGGGAAACTCAAATCCAAATGGTCCGGGCCATTCAAAGTACACCAAGTGTCCCCATCCGGTGCAATCGAGCTCGAAAATAGTGATGGTGAGTTGTTCAAAGCCAATGGGCAGAGGGTAAAGCAATATATGGGCCACCCGGAGGAGGTACATGTTCTGTCTCGGGTGCATCTGGATGAAGTCTGTGTAATCAAGACACCTGCGTCGTGCCGCGACGTTAACTCAGGCGCTATATGGGAGGCAACCCATAACTCCATCGAATTTTCTTGTTTTGGAGACCCTGGCGGTCTCCAACATCATTCCGGAATTTGAGTCATATCGACTTCACAGGTATTCCTTTATTCTCACAGTTTTTAGCTTTCGCATATATGCATTGGGGACAATGCATGAGTCTAAGTTGAGGGTGTTGGGAAACCTGTGAGTCACCACCGAGGATTTTTGTTGCCGATTTCTTTTCCCTACGGTGTGCTATCTAGTAGAACCGGCATGTTTAGGTTGTTGTTTTAAAGTTTTTTAGTGTCTATAGCAAGCATGCGTTGTTCTTGTCTAAAAACGAGGCCCCTTGAAAAATTTTCTGGTTTTGAGCTTATGTCGAAACAATTGACTGTCTGGATCCTTGAATGTCATTTTGTGATTATGAGTAGAATGAGTATGCTTAAGCCGAGCGGTTGTTTGATAGTTGGTAGCGATATAGTTTCTTGGTGCTAAGAGTGTGTGAGATTAATTGTCATAAATTCTTACTCTGTGCATGCATCTAGAACTTGCCTGGTCTATTTTGTTAAGTTTGAAGTTTGGTTGCTTAGGAAAGGATCGCAGGCCCTTTTTGATGCAGTCCACTTAGCCTATATGACCGTCCAAATACAAATAATCCCTTTTGATCCATGTTTGAGCCGGAATTGACCTTATTCTTTCAATAACCTGTCACCATTCCTGTTTAACTTTGAATCCCTATCTTGGCCCTGGACCTTCCAATGGACATTGTTGTGACGTAGGCAATCAGCCTAAGTTGAGGGTGGCTACTACAGTGGTAAAGGAGAAGAAAAAGAGGATGGAGATGATTGTTGTTGAATAGAATGAAAATCCGGGTGTGCGCCTAAGAAAAATAAAGAAAGATGAAAAAGATCGAAAAAGAAACAAAAAGAAGTGTCAATAAAGAGGCCGCACCTGTATCTAGAATCAAGGAAATAAAAAGGTGAATAAGGATGGATAAAGTGAAGTTATGTGGTGATAAGATGTAAATGGTTCCAAGGAGGGCTTAGTCACTAACCCCTAAATGTATTATACCTGCACCCGAAACCTCATTACAAGCCTAAACAAGTCCTGTAGTGATCCTGAGTAGCTTTCTGAAGAACCGAAATAGAATAGTAAGGGCAAGCCTATGGTATCGCATGTGCATGGTTTGAAATCGTTTGTGAGTGTGAGCGCTTACCTAGTCCCAAATCTTGTGTGTGGGATTTCTTTGTGGTGAGGGCACCAAGATGTCTATATTGTCTATTGATTGTTAGGATAGCTGCGTATGTGTATGCATGATATTCTATCATATCGGAATGACATGTTTGGATCCTTGCAAGTTAGTGTTTCATACATACGTGTGCTACGAGGGAGCCTGATTTAATTGAATAAGTTTAGATTGACCATGAAGTGCTATAGACATGAGTTCGTGTTCTTAGTTGAGTCGTATTATTGTTTTATGTTATGTTGCTTGAGGACAAGCGAACGTTTTAAGTTGAGGGTGTTGATGTGACGCTCATTTACGTCACTTTCGACTCCTTTTTACTAAGAACAATCGTACGTTTTCAAGCAACCATTGTTGTTTTTGATGTTTTTATGTTGTATTTGTAGGAAATGGAAACAAACACGGAAACGGAAGAAAATACGCGGAAAACAACATTCTGCCTAAGAGTGACGGCCTGAGTGACGGCCCGTCACAAGGCTGACGGTCCGTCACTGGGACCGTCAACTTGAGGCAGCAACACTGCCAAGCAGTGACGGTCCAGGCGACGGTCCGTCAACCCTGTGACGGTCCGTCAAGACAAGCCGTCACGCTTAGGCAGTGACTTGCGTCGGCGACCTGCGTTTTGGGGATTCCTAGCCCGTGTTGGATTTGGTTTCTACTACTCCTATAAATACCCTATGTTAGGTTTATGTAATTAGAAGACACCCAATAGTTTTAGAATAGTTTTTAGTCATTTTTTGAGAGCAACAACACGTTTTCGGATTCTTGAATTCGTGTTCGTGAGTTCTTGGTTTTTCTTGTTCTTGGATTATTGAAGATTGGTTTTCATTATATTGTAAGAACTTCTTCTCCTTATTATGAATTCAATTCTCTTCTCTTTTCTTTATAGCATGATTAACTAAAACTCCCGCAACTAGGGTTGTGGGAGCCATGGCAAACGTAGCAATATAGATTCCGGGGAGCGTTGGGTTCGATTTATGTATTGTCACGTTGTTAATCATACATTATGTCACGTTTTCTAGTGGGTTGCAAACATTAGAACATGCCTAGGTTTAATTTGCTTGAGAAAGAGATTAAAACCGGGAAACTTGATTAACAACAAGGATTCGAGACTACCAACTCTCGTCTTAAAGATTAATGCCGTAACTGGATTAATCTACTTGATGTTAGGATTGAGAGCTAAAAAGCACATCTTTTTGAGATCGAGAGAAGATAAAAGGAAATTTGTTTATTTGGTCGAGAGACGTTTAGACGATACAATTGACGCAATCACATCGTGACATTCATATAGAAAGAACCCGGTTAAGCCTAGAATCGACATTGTTACAACGCCATGGTAACCACGTCCCTAGTTCGCATTCTCTCCTACTGATTATTTCTCCTACGTTTATTATTATTTTGTTTACAATTTGATTACAAAACCCCCCTGTTATTTACTGGAAACGATTGACGACTAGTCACATACTTCACTAAAGTCTTAATCATCACCATATTCTCTGTGGGATTCGACCCCAACCTTGTTGGGTTATATATTTGACAACGATCGCATACGCTTCTTAAATTGAGGTGTAGTTTGAGCGTTATCAACAGCTCCCGTTTTGACTCTACCAGAGGGTTTGGATGGCTACGTGGTTTATTGTGATGCATCCAAGGTCTGCCTGGGTTGTCTTTGATGCAGCAGGGTAAGGTCATAGCTTATGCTTCCAGATAGCTTAAGATTCATGAGAAGAACTACCCAACTCATGACCTTGAGCTTGCATCTATTGTGTTTGCCCTAAAGATCTAGAGACACTACTTGTATGGTGTTCATGTTGATGTGTTCATGGATCATAAGAGCCTCCAGTATGTGTTCACCTAGAAAGAGTTAAATCTTTATCAGAGAAGGTGTCTTGAGTTCCTCAAAGACTATGATATGAATGTGCTCTACCATCCGGGTAAGGCCAATGTAGTGGTTGATGCCCTCAGCAGATTGTCCATGGGTAGTGTGTCACATATTAAGAAAGAGAGGAAATAATTAGCCAAAGATGTTCACAGTCTTGCTCATTTAGGAGTTTGCCTTATGGACACGACAGATGGTGGTGTGATAGTCAAAAATGGGTCAAAATCTTCATTAGTAGTGGAGGTTAAAAGAGAAACCAAACAGTGATACCATATTGCTTTAGTTGAAAAGTGCAGTTCATCAATAGAGAGTAGAGGTTTTCTCCCAAGGGGGAAATAGTGCACTTCACTGCCAGGGTCATTTGTGCGTATCTAATATGGGTGAGTTGAGGTAGCAGATCCTTATAGAAGCCCATAATTCCAGATATTCTATTCATCCCAGTGCTATTAAGATGTATCATAATCTATGGGAAGTCAATTGGTGAAACGACATGAAGACGGACATTGCAGATTTTGTAGCTAAGTGTCCCAACTGTCAGCAAGTGAAGGTAGAACATCAGAAACCAGGAGGTATGACTCAGGAAATTCGCATTCCTACTTGGAACTGGGAAGTGATCAACATGGATTTCATTAGGGTTTACCTCATACTCGCGGACAGCACGACTCCATTTGGGTGATAGTGGATGGAGTCACTAAGTCAGCTCACTTCTTGGCTGTCAAGACTACAGATTCAGTGGAGTACTATGCCAGACTCTACATCAGCGAGATAGTCAGGTTGCATGGGGTTCTCTTGTCTATCCTCTCAGATAGGGGTCCTCAGTTTATATCTCATTTCTGGAGATCATTTCAGAAAGGTCTTGGTACTCAGGTAAATCTTAGTACAACATTTCATCCGCAGAGGAATGGTCAGGCAGAGCGTACCATTCAGACCTTAGAGGACATATTGAGAGATTATTTGCCTATAATAAAAGTTTCCACTCCAGTATTCAGATGACCCCATATGAGGAACTCTATGGGCATAGATGTAGATCTCCGGTTAGTTGGTTTGAAGTAGGTTAAGCAGCCTTCATTGGGCCAGATTCGGTTCATGAGGCTATGGAGAAAGTTCAGCTCATCAGAGAAAGATTAAAAAGACCTCAAAGTCATCAGAAGTCCTATGCAGATGTGAGGAGAAGAGACGAGTTTGAGATCGATGATTGGGTCTTCCTGAAAGGGTCAGCCTTGAAGGGGGTGATGAGATTTAGCAAGAAGGAATGCTCAGTCCCAGGTATGTAGGTCAATATAGAATCTTGAAAAGGATTGGTCATGTGTCTTATGAGTTAGAGTTGCCAGCAGAACTAGCAGCGGTTCATCCAGTCCTTCATATTTCTTTGTTGAAGAAGTGTGTGGGTGATCTGACATTGATTATGCCCTTAGAAAGTGTGGTTGTGAAGGATTGTATGACCTATGAGGAGGTTCTAGTTGATATTCTTGACTGTCAGGTTCGTGGGTTGAGAAATAAGGAAGTCGCTTCAGTGAAGGTTTTGTGGAGAAATCAGTCCGTAGAGGGAGCTACTTGGGAAGCAGAAGTAGCCATGATGGACAAGTACCCTCACCTCTTTCCCTCTGATTTAGTTTTAGCTTGAGGTAATAATTTCTCTCCAGTTTCTCAGTTTACTCTCATGTACTTCAATCTCAGTATCATATTCCCTCAGCTACTCTTATATTTCAGCATATTTGCATACTCATGGGAGTCAGTTCAGTTAGATATAAGTTCCTAGTACTCATTTGGCAGGGATTTCAGCTCTTTTCCTCCAAACACAGCTTGTTTAGTCTTCATTCAAAGATGAATTATCCCAAAGGGGAGATATTGTAACACCCCAGAACTTCCAAGCCCAGACTTAGCTCAGAAAATCAGGAAAAAAATTCAAGACCCAGAGTTGATGCCCTAGGGACCACGAGTCATACCATGGGCCGTAGTCCAGGACCATGGACTTTCATTTGACTCATGGATCCAAAGACCAGAGGAGTACCAATTTCCTTCATCATAACCACAGATGGGATCACAGACCATAGTTTGGAATCACGGTCACTCATGTCACTCATGATTCCCTTTAATTAGAGGATCATCATTTCAAGGCCCAAAAACCATAAGTTAGAATATGGACCATACTTCAGAACCACAGTTCGTCCTTTGACTCGAGGAATTCTCAGACCAGAAGACCCTCAGCTAGAGTTCTAGGAACCATACACGATGAACCGTCATTCAGAACCACAGTCCATCCTGTAGAGTCGTGGTTTCCTAAGATTAGAGAACCCCCAAGACTCCTGCACAAAACCACGACTCAGTTGATGGTCCATCATCCAGGACTATGGTCCATAAACCAAACCGTGATCCCTGAGTCATGATTTTCAGCAGAGTTCTTTTAAATTTCCCAGAGGTATTATGGAATTTTCCTTCCTCTTTTAAGGCCTAATATATGACCTTTTAGTTATTCTAAGCCTAATTAATTAGTCAAAAGCTACCTAAATCATCCATTCTCCTAAAATCATCAGACTTAGAAAGAAAAGAAGCAAAATAGGCGACCATTTTCTCTCAAGAACAAGCAGGAGGTCTTCTTCAAACTCAGCCCTAAACCCAAGGATTTCCTCCATAGATTTTTCTCCAGGTATGTGGGATTTCACTAGTGGGTTCCTTTCACCCATAAGGTCCCTAGAATTTAGTTAGTTCTTCAGCTCTCTATGAAATATCCAGACCTAGGGTTCCTAAATCTTAGGGATTCTTTTAAATTTAGATGCTATTGTTTTATGATATTTACTTCATGTTTCTTGGAGAAGTAACATAGTCCCATCTACAGAATTCAAAAACCCTAACTTGTATTAAAATTCAGTATTCATAATTTGGACTTGCTAGGCAGATAACTCAGACAATCATGCTTCAGAATAGAATGCCATCAGTTTCAGTATATGTATGTTGCATTCTCAGATGATTATCAATATTTGAGCTATCCAGTGTTTCAGCTTGCACTTCATTGCTTATATTTCCATTGGGAGTAGACTTAGTACCGAGTAGATGACGGGATGAAGGCTTAGCTGTCAGATTAGGCTAAGACCTTTAGTAGTAGTCCCCCAATCCCAGAACTACAGCGCCACCGTAGGTATAAAGAGGGGTCAGCTGTCAGATTAGGTTGTACACCTTTGTCCCTTGTGGACATCCGTTTAATGGATCAACGTAAGCTTTGTTCGTACCCTTGGAATTGTATGAACACCCTTCCATCCAGGGTTATAGGTTGGCCCCAATAGTTAGCTCAGCTTGGGGTATGTCAATAAATAGTATATCCCACAGTCAGATTCATATTGCATTGACCTTATATTCAGTCAGTCAGATCAACATGTTATATGTACTTATGATATTTATTTAGTCATTGCATTCAGCTTACCTATCAGTTTATGTTGCAGTATATATATTTTCATGTTCAGTTATTATGTTTTTTAGCTTAGCACATATACCGCATGCTCAGTACATTCAAAGTACTGACACATACTTTTGTGCTACATCATTTTATGATGTAGGTTTAGGCACGCAGCACCCAGAGTGCGCTTAGATCGACTTTCAGTCCTTACTCAGCAGCTTCAGTGGCGAGTCCTCATAGTTCGAGGATGATAGACATGCTTTATCCTTTAGTATTTACTTTCAGTTTCAGATTATTAGAGTTAGCTGGGGGCATGTCCCAGCAAATCACATCAGTTAGAGGCTTTCAGACACACATTACACACATTGCATTTGGAAAGACAATAACCATCACCTACCTCGAATAGCTTGAAAATTCAACTAGGCTGGAACCTCCCTGTTTTCCGAAGCTTTTGCTCGTTCTTGGTCTAACAATGATTACAAACATATCAAAATCAGTCTAATGGTCTAATATTACCCAGATTATACTCAAATTCTATTTCCCAGGCCAACCCATGATTATTCCACCCATACCAGGGCTTTCCCACCATTAATTCACCTAAAAACTACCATTTAACGGTTACATTAAGCAAATAATGGTGATTTAATCATGAATGAGTGATAATAATCATAACCCAAGAATTCCATAACCTAAAATCCCCTTTTCCTTGGATTCTATATTCTTAGGTTAACCCAAACATTCCCCCAAGCACGTAGTTAACGATTCTACTAAGTAGAAATCATAGTACTAAGTTAGGGGAGCGAAATCCTTACCTTTAGGATGAAATTTAGTGGAAAACTGACTTGGAATCGCCAAAATCGCCTATTCCCTTCCCCAAAACATTCTTGAGAAATTATGAACATTTTTGGGGAAGTTTCTGCATTTGCCCTAACTTATTCTGCTATAGCGGTCCGTAACGCTATGGCGGTGTTAACCAGCGTTGACTTCCACTATAGCAAGAATTTCTATGCTATAACTGTAGTCATTGACATGGGATAAAACCTTGGAAAATTCCCCTAAAAATGCTCCTTTTACAACACACTTCAAATTCTAATATTTCGAAACAACCTCTTCACGCCAACTTCGATATCGGGAGTTCTACTCACCCGAATTCACTTCCAAAAAGTTCCTCAAACTCCTTAAGGTCTTGGATAATGGAAAAACTAGCTTGACCAATATATTCTACCCAATCTCACTCAGATTGACCTATACCATACCTTGCTCAGAATCCATCCGAGGCTAGCCTAGCCTAGAATTTCAAACTTTCAAAGTCAGAGTTTTCTAACCAGAAACTTAGCATAAAAGGTTCACCCATAATGATGGAACATGTCATTATAGCAAAGTTGGAAACCTCATGGTAGTTTTGGTTTTCGGTTTTGGGTTGTGGGGCCCGCAAGCCTATTTGTGACCCAGATTTTGTCCCAGCTAAACTTTTAGCAATATGGGTACCGATAGCTTTGTATTGATGCATAAAATATGTTGTTGATAGTTTGTTAATGATTCGGGGCTTCTCGGAGTAGTTCGGGCTTGGACGACGTCATTTCAATAGCTTGTCATCGGATGACAAGTAGGTTACGATTTTTCCTACCTTATACTTTGCATATATAGGCTATAATTTCATTAATTAGTATCATTGGGTTGGGTATTCTAGGTTGGCACCCCATACCTTGTCCGTTTCTTCCATTTGTCTTATTTTTATACGTTGGTTGTAGTATTTGATCTATTGTCATAGTATTACCCTTATGGACCCGTGTGGCCTTTGTATATGCCTTTGGACCATAGATGGTGGGATAATTAGGAATGTCCATGAGTCTCAGACATCGAGTTTTGATTCTAGGCTGGTTATCTATGTTGTAGAGCAGATTGAGCCTGTGCAGAGCCGATAGGTTGATTGTGAGCCATTGGGCTATTGATTGTGTTTGGGCATATCATATCATATAAAGAGTTTTCTGCATTATTTACTACTACTTAGGTTGCATGCCTAACTATCATCATTTTTCAAAACTTTGCATGGCCTGAGGGCCCACTTTTAGTATAAAAGATTCTAAATGGATTTGAAAATGGTTTTATGGATTTTATTGAGATAAACAAGATCAAAGGATGATTTTATCACTGGTTTTTACACTGATACTAGACTCGGTTGAGCCATAGTGCTAGATATAGTTTACTACAAATTTAGACCCAGATATACTCTGGGCACCCTTTATTGGGGTTTTGAGATTGCAATTACTGATTTAGACCCAGATAGACTCTAGACACTTACTTTGAGATTCTGATCACTGGTTTAGACCCGGATACACTCTGGGAAATTATATTTTAGATTTTGTGATTTAATATGTGGTCTATGAGATCTCTATTGACCTTGCCAATATGAACCAAGGGCTACGTGTTGCGAGTTCTAGAGGAGGGGTATACGGTGTAGTTGAGGTATACGGGTGCGTCCTTCTATAGATCCTACCTACTCGAACTATAGGCTCCGGATGTGGTACATACAGTACTACTGTCACACCTAATTTTATCATATCACATCACATCATTCATATTGTGTTGATATCCACCCTAGTTTGTTATTTGCTCAGTGTATGCTCCGGTAGTATGGGATGTCGGAGGGTTTGTTTTCACTTGTATGTGTTCCTCAGGTGTATGGGTGCCCATTGGGACTGTAGGTAGATTATCTTATGCTATCATAGTATAGTACTTGTTAGAGGCTTTCCGTTCATTTATGGATTAATTGATTCTATCTTATTGTGGTACTAGTTAGTGGCTTTCCGATCATGGGTGGTGTAGCTTATTCTATCCTAGGGTTGTACTTTTGAGGTTGCCTTTCTGTTTATTCTTATCTTGAGAGTTGTCTTATTAGCATGATTTCTTTAGTAGTATTGTTTCAAGCATGAGTATGTTTACTTTCCTTTCCTTCCTTCCTTTTTATTTGAGGTTATCGGTATACTGCCGTTCTTCTTAAACTATTTTTTATATATTATTGTTGCAAGGATCCAAGTGCGTTCTCCTTTCCTTCACATGTGCTTTGTGATATATATCTTATGTGGCTATCATAGTATGCTTGTATTCTCTTTGTCTTCTATCCGTGCTAGTTTCTGTGTGCTTTCCTCTATTTGTTTCTGTAACTGTTTTCTTTATTGTCTGCTATTTACTACTTTTATATCTTATATATGCTCAGTCGGCCTATGATGCTATTGGGTACCCGTTGCTTTGCAATTGGTGCTCATACTACACTTTTGCATCTTCCTGGTGTAGATGCTAGTATGAGCTATTGATGTTGACCGCGTGGATACTTGTGCAGCTTTTGGATATTCGAGACTGGGGTGAGCTCCTATCTATCGGGGCTTGAACACATCTCCTTTTTTAGCACTATTACTCTCTTTTGTTATTCAGAGACAATTGTATATTCTATTTTATTCTCTCTAGTACTCTGTATTTTATTAGAGGCTCATGTGTTATCGATACTAGGTCGTAGGATGGTGTAGTTCCTTTTCATGTATATATATTGGTTGTTCTCCTTACGCGTTACTTTATTTATCTACTTTCGCTTATTTCTGCTTATTGTGTGTGCTTGCTTAGGTAGTAGACCATTACTAACCATTCCAGTCTATGGGGATTGGTTCACCTATTGGAGGGTTGTAGGTGCTATCATGACCTGAGAAATTAGGTCGTGACACTCCATCGGCTAAGCCATGACAGGTCTTACGAGAATCTAGTTATGCCCGCGAAGGCACAAAGGCAAAGGATGTTCTGCTTCGATGGGACTAGCTCACCTGGGGGCTCTTTGCTACAGCTGAGCTCATGCACATCGATGGAGTTACGGGAGCAGCGTCTTATTTCTTCTGCATTCTTTCTCCTGCAAGACGAGGCCCACTTGTTAGGTGGGTTTCCACTATTATGGGAGCCTCTATGTTTCAGCAATGTCACAACAATGATGAGGGGTCTGCTTCTGCAGAACCCCTACCATTTAATAGTGGACTTTCTCTTTTTTCACTTCATTTCTTGCCTACCTCATTTTTGGATCAAAGAACTCGATTTTGGGGATTTCAAAGAGGATTTTTGAGGTTTCTTCATTGGGAAAGCTTATTATAATACTCGTGTACATTCCCCAATAATTATTTCATGATTTCACCTTCAAATCTTTGCTTTCCAACTAGAGAGTTTAGAGGTTCCCGGGTAGAGTTAAAGAATGGTATTTTGATGATTTCAAGCTCAATTTTAACTCCATTTTTTTAAAAAAATTCATATTTGGACTCCTCAAGCTTTAGGTAAATTTATTTTTGAATAAAATTCCAATTTTTTCTTTGTACTCAGGTTTGTCTTTTTGGTTGAGTTTTTGGACCCAGATTAGAACATTGGCAACATGGTATCATTGGACTCATATTTACTTATAAAACTTGTTATTGGTAAATTGGTTATGTTTGGAGGCTATTCGTAAAGAGAAGGCTCAGATGCAATTAAGTAGAGTCTTGTTGTTCGCCTTCGAGGTAGGTTATGTCTTAAATTTCTTCAGACTTTGCTTGGGTGGGGATTTATAGTGTAAAGCATGATATGGTTGGATGACTTAGTAATATCATATTAATTGAGTTGAAATTGTGTTATTGTGATGCCCTTGTGGGGGATTATGTTGATCATGATAATAAATGGAATGGTTTATCATTGTGATGCCCGATTAGAGGCTTTTATTGTTTTGGTGATATGGGACTTGAATCCCTAGTTTGATATTGAGGGTCATAGCTAGTATTCATTGAATTATCATTATTATTAGGTTTTGAATATAATGACCACATTTGGTTTAACTTTATTTTTGTGTTCACGCATACTTATACATCTCATAATTCATTGACATAGTAAATGACTTGATTGTTAAAAGACATATCATGGAAGGCTTGATTTGAAAGAAATGAATGATTTTAGTTCTGGTTTCGGTCCAAATCATTGATATATATTGATGAGAGTTGATTTGTATATGAACCTCGCGAGTCCCTTATGGGTCCCGTTCATGAGCAAAAAATGCTTGGAAGGTGTATACGGTAGGCATTAGCTATTGCATATCATCCCATATTATTGCATTGTCATTATATTATCATTTGGATTGTTGTGGTAATTATGATAAACTGTGTTAATTATATATATTGAACTGCTTGAACTTTTTTATGTGTAGGTTTAGATTTTGTATCCTTTATTTGATATAGTTTTTTTACTTAAGCTTAGTCGGCCTATGATGCCTACTAAGTACAAGTGAACCATACTCACTCCTACTTTTCTTCATCCTTATGGTGCAGATCCCAGTATGATTTACCCTTATCATTCCTGATTCATTTATTGGTTACTGATTCAGAGTTGTGCTAAGCTCCTATGTTTGGGACAGATCCAACTTCTTCTACCTTTACTTCTGTCTTTACTACCTTTGGATAGTCTGTATTTCAGTTTTTATGTTTGTATTTTAGGTGCCACTCTTGTATTTGTGACTACTGATTCTTGGGGATTTCATGTTTGTATCTTCAGTTTCTTTTGAGCTTATTTAAAGAATTTATCATTATCTTATGTGTATGGATTCTTTACCTCATTGCATTATCATGGATATTATCGAGTTGTTGAGTCAAGCTTACCTACCATGCTCGTGTTAGTGTAGGTTCCATCACAACCCACGGGAATTTTTGATTGTGATAAGTTGGTATCAGAGCGCTAGATTCACCAGTCTCATGAGTACAAGAGTAATTGTTGAGTGGAGTCTTACGGATCGGTACGATGATATTCGTATCTATCTTCATGATGCTATAGGACATTCTTAGGAAAATTCTCTTCTTTGACTCTCTTATCATGTGACTTGTTCACTGATGTGAGGCTAAAAGTACATATATAGTAATTATATTATATTGATCAGGAATCATTCAACTAGGGATTCCTTGTTCAAAGATGTTCATTTCTATGTGTATCATATATATCACAAGGCTTGTGATAAGAGAAATCCATTTATGCTTAGAAATAAAATCCATTTCTAAAAGAATAGAGTGAATGAGAAAGATAAGGAATTTGGAACCACAAATGAAAGGGGGTCAGATAAATAGTTGGGGAGTGAAATAGTCTTTTTGGGGATAGAGGGACTTGAACCCTCACTATTTTTAAAGTCAACAGATTTTCCTTTTACTATAAATTTCATTGTTGCCGGTATTGACATGTAACAACGCTGACAAAATTCTCAAGCCTGTTTACTATTAATGTTGATCGAAGTCAAACATTTCAACTTTAAGAATTCCAAAATAGGGAAACTCTTCTAAAACTTGACTGAACACCTTGGGAAGTGAACCACCCATCCTAATAAGTCAAACAAACCATGAAGAAGTTTCGGGAAGGGTTAAAATGGTGCAAAGGCATGAAAATAAGAAAATAACCACGAGGGTCATTACAAAATCCACTACTAAAAGAACTTTCATCCTCAAAAGTTAGAGAAAAAAAGGTACCTGAAGGCTCAAAAAGGTGGGGGTATCGTGTCTGCATGTCGATCTTAGTTTCCCAAGTAGCCTCCTTGACAGGACGATACTGCCACTGAACCTTAACTGACGAGATATCCTCGGACTTCAACTACCTAACCTGCCTATCCAAAATAGCAATAGGCTCTACCTCAAAGCCAAAGACTCATACAACTGAACTAAGTTCCACTGTAGAACATGCAACTTATCTGGAACATACCACCTCAGTATAGAAACATGAAAAATAGGGTGAACACTTGAAAGAGTAGGACACAAGGCTAACTCATATGCTACCTCCCAATGCGAAGAAGGATCTCAAAAGGCCCAATGAACCTATGTCTAAGCTTTACCTTCCTACCAAACCTTATCATGCCCTTCATGGGCAACATACGAAGGAAAACTCGATCACTAACCATAAACTCTAAGTGTTCAACCTTCCGGTCAGCATAGCTCTTCTGCCTACTCTGGCAATATGGAGTCTTGCCTGAATAACTCAAACTTGATTCATAAAAACACATAGAAAGTTGGTACCCTACGACCTAACCTTAAAAGAATCAAACCAACCCACCAAAGAACTGCATTGCTAACCATACAACACCTCCAATAGAGCCATCTGAATACTAGAATGGTAACTATTATTATACGCAAACTCTACCAAGGCTAAGAACTCATCCCACTAATCTCTAAAATCAATAACATAGGCCCGTAACATATCCTCCAGAACCTAAATAGTACACTTTTACCTGTGCCCTAAGAATGCCCCAACAAAACCCCTCTACAAACCATTTGTAGAAATATGCCAATATGATGAAACTGCGAACCTCGGAAGGAGAAGTAGGCCTATCCCAATAACGAACTGCAATAATCTTCACTGGATCCACCGAATCCTATCCTTGGACCCGTGCCCCATGAATGCCATAGAATCAAGCCAAACTCACACTTAGTGAATTTGGCATACAACTGCTGATCTAACAAGATCTGAAGCATACCTCTCAAATTCTCCTCCTACTTCTCCCTACTCCTCGAGTAAACCAGCATATCATTGATGAACACTATAACAAATTAATCCAAGTATGATATGGTACCACACTATCACATCCTGAAATTAAGTCATGATGGCGCCTAGTAAAAACCCCTGGTAGGAAATCCAAGCTAAAACAAAATAAGCAGAAGTAAGATACTGAATAAGAAAGGGTCACCATCATAGATATATAAAAAAATGGTATAAAATGTACAAACGGGCCCTAAAGAAGCCAAGAAGGACAAATATATACATAAAAACTGAATCCTGGACTTGGTGTCACCGGTACAAGAGCGCCTAATATTCCAAAATAAATCTATACAAGATGCTACTATCTATCCAAATTATAAAATAGACAGTAAGAGTAGAGTGAAATTAGTAAATCTTCGGACGCTAAGAGCTCACTACGATCCAAATAGCACCTGGCCTCGAACGAGTAAAAGATTAGCGAGGGTGGCTTGTACTAGGTGTTGTATCAAAAAAGATGCAAAAATATAGTATGAGTATCAAAACACAGGGTACTCAATAGGCATCATAGGCCGACTGAGCTCAGAAGATAATATATAATATAAGAGTAGTGAAAGTAAACAAAGCACTTCAATCAACCTGGAAGTCTAGACAAAAAATGATAACTACAAGGGAAATGGAATTAGAGCCTCATATAACCAGGGATTTGATGGTGAAGATAATAACAATATATAAAATATTACATTCAAATACAGATACAAGAAAATACAGTGCATTATGGGATAATATGATGCAGTATGTGGCCAATGCAGAAAGTAAAAACACCAAAATTGATCTGCAGGCCACACTGTATGCTCCCTGAATCATCTCGCAGGCCTGTCAGAGCTCATCAACATATGAAATAAATTAAATAACCCAAATAACACCCCGTAAATCAAACCAGCTATCTAAGTTAAAATCTCAAAAAAATTCCATGTTTCAGGAATGACGGGTCCAAACCATGGACCGTGGTTTGAACCATGACTCGTGGAATGGAACCGTGATTCCTATATATTTGGTTCAGCCTATGGTCTGGAACCACAAGTGGGTTCTACGGACCGTGGTTCAAACAATGGGTCTGTCCTGTCCACTCATGGAACACATATCAGAGGGATAGTAAGTCCCCCAGGTTCTACGACTTGTTTTGATGACTCGTCGTCTGAATGATGACCCATTATTTCGAGTCCTAGTTATACCCAGAGATCAGCTAAGTTCCCAGTAATGATGACTCGAAATGATGAGCCATTATTTTTTCTACGGTTCCGTCCTGTTGACCCGTAGAAATGTTTCTGCAAACTGTCTAGTCGTCCAGGTTCCACGAGTTCGACCCGCGAGTCGTAATTCAAACGACGACCCATGGAACCAACCCATAGAACCTGAAGCTGACACTTTTTAACAACTTCTCTAAATTATTTCCCAGGGGTATTTTAGTCATTACCCACCCTTTTAACTCTTAAGTGAGGTCGTCTTGACTATTTCAAGAAGGGTTTTCACCCTCATTAGCCTAAGTTTCTTCTCATTACTTCACTCTTCTCCCAAAAAGGGAAATTCTTCTACAAGCTTCAAGTCTCAAGTCCCAAGTTCAAGTCTCCTAAGTCTTTTCAATTCAAGTGGGTTAGCTTTAATCAAGGTATGTGGGTAATCAAAAATGGTTTCCTTTCACCCTTGTGCCCAAAACCCCTAATTCAAATTTTGATTTCATGATCTTAAAATTAGGGTTCTTATCCAATTCTTATGAGTTTTTCTAAATATGATCTTCTCATGATTTGATTATGAAATTACTATTAAATTGCAAGATTTCACATGGGTTTTTATATGTTCACTCTTATTTCATGAATTGAAGTTTACCCATGGAAATTTCTACATGTATGAAGTTGATTTAAGCAAATTGGATTTTGATAGCATGTTCCTTACGGATTTTTAAGCATGTGCATGCCTAGTTCCTATGATTCTATGAAAGTATATGTTTTATGAAAATTGAACTAGAGCAATGCAAATTTTACAAGTCATGAAGTATGCATGTTTTCCATGTTATGAAGTATTATGACAGACAAGACATCCGATGTTCCATCAATGCTCATGAATCAATTTCTAAACCAAATTCATGAATAGTATGACGATCTGGGGTATGAACAAGTTATGAACAAGTTTGGCATCAGATATGTCACATGTATATGACCTCATGTTATATGTTTGGGAGTAGTATTTAGCACCAAAAGACGAGGTTTCAGATAACCCAAGTCCAAAACTATGTTGCCACCGTAGGTTGCCCTCTGTGGCTTATCATGACAAGATCCTGGTACGACATGGTTCTAACCTTGGCCGGTTAGGACAACTCTTTTTAGTGGGGGTACATGACACTGAACACCATGTAGCTCAGCATAGTTTAATGTCGGTTAAGAGAAACTCCCACATGTTATTTTCAAGCTATGAAGTTACATGATTCTATACTATGAAGCTTAAGCTTTATTTATGTTTCATGTTTCATACTTTGATATCTATTCATGTTCCTTCCTTAAGTAATAAGTTCATTATTCAGCATGTTTTAAATTGTTTTTATCATGATTCATGCATCAGTCACATACTCGGTACATCCTATAGTACTGACACATACCTTGCACTGCATCCTTTGATGATGCAAATTCAGGTGTTCCTTCCCAGATACGTGGCTAGAGCTTCCAAGCCACTTTCTGTCAGCTATGGGCGAGTCCTTTTAAGTCGAGGGCTAGTTATATTTTAGAGTGTTGATTCTTACTTTCGTACTTTGAGTTAGCTAGGGTCTTGTCCTAGCAACTCCTTATGTCATGTAGAGGCTTTCAGACTTAGACAGTGATCGAGTCTCTTTCTAGATTTTGTATTTCTATTCGACTTCATTATCTATGTATGTAATTTCAGATTTATCTATTTTGCTTCCGCTTATCTTTGTTATGCTTGAGAATGTTATGACCAAGGGTTAGCTTGGGGCACTTGTGGTCCCAAGTCCCGTGTTATGTCTAGGGGTAACCTCTGGGCGTGACACCAAATATGTGCTCCTCAGGCTGCTCAAAATCTTACCTCACACGTAAAGTAAGTATTTATGAGTCCGGAATCTTACATAGGATGTAAAGTAAGGAAATATGAGTCTAAAATCATACATTGGGCATAAAGTAAGTAAATTGCTCTCCTGGAAGCCAAAATCAGTAAAAGATGAGACATTTTGTTTTAAAAATAAAAAATTAGTAGTAAAGTAGTACAAATCTTTTTAGAAATATAAAATAAGCAGTAAGGGTGAAAATCCTCTTTTCAAAACAAAAAAACCAATATTCCTTCTCCGAACCATGCCAGGAATTGTGCAAATGAATATATGAATGCATACGTGCCATCCTAGGAATAATGTAAATACACAGATAAATACCAAACATGGCCAACCACCCTTCAAATAAGAGATACTAACTTGGAATCTCACCAAGTCCAAAACCATGACCTCGGGCCTATAATTTCACAATAAATAAAAATAAAAGCTAAAATGAAGCAATAACCATAACCATTAGCAACAATCTATTCTACCACGAAAAACTCCTCAATTCAATACTAAGGATTCTATCCTAATCACCTTAAGGCTAAAAGAAACCTAAACTAAGGCTTAAGATGAAAATCCTAGTCTAAGGTCCCAAAAATGGTCAATTTGTAAGCAAAAATCATTTAAGCCTAATTTTATCCCGCAATCGACCCTGACCAACATAGAACTTATAAAATATAGAATCTAATTGAGCTAGGTCTAAAATAAATAAACCCTAACCTACCTCGGGGCCAAACCACAAATACTAACCATCACTCGTGTGCCTTCCCCTTTTGAAGAGCCTTAGACTGCTGCCATGCTATCACAAATAGATTATACACGTCAAGACAGGACCAACGACACCCATATTGATATTTAGAATTTTGGACTAAAAATCTGGTCAAAAATTGACCCTCAGGATCCGCTAACAAAAGCAGAAACAAAAGTTACAGTTACGCTTCCAATAGGGTTCTAAACACATACCCAAAATTTAGGTGCAAATGGGACACATTTCAGGGCCCAAAATAGCCCCAAAGCTCACTTTGATCAAGGATTTACTTCAAGAATTGGACATGGATTTTGTGGAATTAAAGATGTAAAACTAACGGAAAAGAAGCGGGGTAATGTGAAAAACTTACCCGGAATGGATAGTGATCAAGGTTCCTCAAGGAATGAAGCTCCAAGCTTACTTAGACTCAAATTTTGTTTAAAATGGTGAAGGAATCAAAGTTGGAGTATAATTAGATACAAGGGGTCCCTTCTTCACAAACGCGGGGACCTTTGTTGTGAATGCGAAGAAGCATCAAGGGACCCATCGCGATCGCGATCGTGATTGCAATCGTGATGGTCCCCTTGCAAACGCGATGAAGCGACCTAAACCAGGTACACTAGGTTCTTCATTACAAATGCAATGGCCAGATTGTGAATGCGATGGTCAATTTATTTGACCTTAACAATTGCATGGACCTTATCGCGAACACAATGAAGAGCCTGTAGCTACACTAGAAATAGCACATTAGCAACAAAACAAGACAAAAAAGTTTTTTAATGGACCCTCGGGATTCATTCAGAATCCTGTTAATACAAACCAAATATGCTACCCAACTGGAAATGGCATTCTAGACTCAACAAGATTATCTAAATAACCATTAGAGGTTGTTCTTATGAAATGTTGACAAAAGTTAACACTTTGTCAATTTTACCTAAAACTCACCCAAGTGTCCAAAACGAGCTTGAAAGCCTTGAGACCCAAATCAAAGGTCCCACTAGCCTAAAATCCATGTTCCAGAGCTAACAAAATTTACAAAACTCTCATCCGCACCCATTTACTCTAAATATTGACCAAAATCAAATATTTCAACTTTAGAGATTCAAAACAAGGAAACTCTTCTATAACTTGACCAAATATCTCGGGAAGCATGCCACCCAACCCGGCAAGTCAAACAAACCATGAAGAAGCTATAGAAAGGGTAAAAATGGTAAAAGGGTACGAAAATAAGAAAATGACAATGAGGGTCATTACACGAAACTGACAGAATTCTCATATGATGTCTAAATCACCAAATGTTGATCAAAGTCAACCATATCAACTTTAAAACCTTCCAAAATGAAAAACTCGCTTAGAACCCAACCAAACACCTCAAAAACCATACCACCCACTCCCAAAGGCCATAAATACCATAATACAACTATGAGGAAAGGTAAAATGGTCAAAACACATCAAAATCCAAAAATCACTATGAGGATTGTTACAAATTGTTATTCTAGAACCCCTAACTTGTTAATGGATCAGGTTAATTTATTTATTTCTTAGTGATAACTTTAACCAAAATGAAATAAACACAAGTAAATCAGTGACACAGTTTTTTACTTGGAAAACCCTAGCTCACAAACGGTGAAAAATCATGACTTACACCTCTTTAGAATTTAACCCAAACTTCACTAAATCAATGAGCCTAAGCAATAATTTAGATTACAACACTTGCAATCCTAGGAATTAACTCTAATTCCTATATATTAAATAATCACCCTTGACTATTGAACCCCAATTCGAGGTGCCCCCAACATAAAGTTTACAATATAGAAGGAAGTAGTAAATTACAACTCAATCAACAATACTTAAACCTAGACTTCAAGAACTGTGAAACATATTTCTATATAACAGGTTCTTTAAGATGGTCCATTGTATTGGATTCACTCTAATCTTCAGTCAGAACTCTGTCAATTGTGTCTTCATTCAATATGATTGTGTTATACCATTTCTCTCTGCAAAAGTGCGTGAGTCTCATTGTGTATTTATAAATCTTCATTTTCTTTTTCATTTCATCTGACTTCAAACTCCACAAGGACTTCCACCTTTCTTGGGCTCTCTTGGCCTATCCAGTTATAGACTCTTCATCACATGCAGACTCCTATCAACTTTATACCTTATACAGACCTCAAGATTTTCTCTATCTAGGATTTCCATATTTCAGGGAATCCTACTGCCAGTTGGACTCTACTTGATGGAGCAAGTAATGGAAACCTATTGTATATACATGTACTTTCACTTTGTCAATGTAATGACCCCTCCAGTCATTTACATGTTTTCACCTTTCTTGTACCATTAGAGCTTGTCTGTAGCGGCCCCAAGTCATTTATGGCTTGCTGGGACTGGTAGTTCTGTGCCTTGGCCGTTTGTTTGGCCTTTTTTACCATTCCTTATTTTAGAACTTTTAGCTTTTGAAATCATTGACTTCAGTCAATATTCTGGGTGAACGTGCTCGGAATTAAATTCTGACAATTTTGTTAGCTCTAGAGAATGGATCTGAGTCTGGTGGGATCTTCGATCGTGATCCAGGAACTTTTCAGCTTAGAATTCTCTATGTTCTGTGTTTTCAGGCCAGTTGTGCTGGTTGGGGTTGACTTTGGTCAACATTCAGAGAAGACGGCCTCAAATGGAAATTCTTTCAGCACTGTTAGCTTTGGAATGTTGAGTTTAGGCTATAGGGACCATTGGTTCAGGTACCGAGGCTTCCAAACTTGATTTTAGCCATTGGGTTCCATTTTTCAAATAGTTTGCCTAAGGTTGATATTGGGCGTGGGGTCCACTTTTCATTAAATCCACCTTCGATGGGATTTTCATCGATTCCATTAGATCTAGAATATCATTTTTAGTTGAATAGCTCAGGTCATTTGTGTTCGCGGGACCGCAGATGCATTCTCGGGGACCCAAAGTTTGGAAAATCTGCCTTGACAGCTTGTTGCTTTCATGGGCCCTTTTTGCTCTTCGCATTCGCGTGGGGTGGCCGCATTCACGAAGGCCAGCCACCCCATCTTTGTTGTTCTCATTCGCGGAGGGCTGGTCGTGTTCACGAAGGCCATTTTCCAGCCCCCCATATTTGTTCTTCGCGTTCGCGGAGGGCTGGCCGCGTTCGCGAAGAGTAAATTCCAGCATCTATTTAAGTTGAGCCCTTCGTCTTTCCAACAAGTTTTTCTCAACTCCCACACCTCTATGTCACATAAAACACTCCCTAAAACTTCTCAAAATCATTTCTTAGCTTCCGGAAATCATTGTTTTCGATAATCCGTGGTTCTTCATCAATTGGTAAGTCTTCTTCCCCGACCCTTTTCTTCTCTTGTTTTCTTTAAACCCACCATTGTTGTTGGTTCTTAAAGCTTGGAATTCCTCATAGAATCTGCCTTTTGATCTTTGCATGATCAAGGATTCGGAGTTCTCACTTCCTCAGTTCATCTTCTCATGGTGGTAAGTCTCTTTGATTAATTTTTGAAATTAATTCTTGAAATTCCATCCTTAATTCTTGACTTGAGCAGGCTGTTTTGAGCGCCAATTGTTGTTTGTTTCCACTCAATTTTTGAGCATATGCTTTCGGGATGGTAAGGAACACTTTGGTGTTTTTCGTTTCTAATTTCGGGTTACGAGGCCCACGGGCTCGATTGTGACCCAGATTTTGACCCAGTTACATTACTAGCATTATGGGTATTGTTGGTCTCATTGTAACATTAGATCCTTGTTTTGATAGTGGGGCAGCTTGCGGATTCTTCTCGGGGGAGACAAGCTCTGGTCTTGTGGATTGGATTGTGCGCGCGGGCTCAACAATTTCGGTAGGTTACGGTTTACTTCCTAGACTAAGTTAGTTAGATTTTATATATTTATATGTTACTGGAATGTTAGGTTGGATTTTAGATAGAGGTAGGCTTAAATCTTGTGCTTTGTATTAAATTGGCTATTTCAGATATTAGATTAGAATTATTTCTATTACCCTTAGTTTTAGAGGCTCGTAGTATAGTTGTGGCTAGCCTAGAATCCCTTGTATGTTTTTAGGAGGCTTTAGAGGTAGAGTAGATGCTTTTAGTGGTTTTCATAATTATTTTCTTCTACGTTTCAGCTTTAATTGTTAGTTGTGTGTAACTATGGGCCTGAGGCCATAGCTTGGATTTGGACGGAGTTTCCAGGTCAGTTTTCTTGGTTTGGAGGGTATTTTTGCCCTGTTTTTGCCTTGTTGTATGTGGTATCCTGTGGATTTGCTTATTTTATGCTCATACTGCATTGCATATTATTGAGACCAAAAGAAAGTATTATTTTCAAGGGTTTTGGTTCAAAAAAAAAAGTTTGCTCGGCTTCAGTGATTTTAAGATTTTAAGTGAATTATATTGGGGTTATACTACAGATTTTTGAAGGAAAAAAAGAAAGTACTATTTTCTGCATATATTTATAGCCCAATGTGTTATTTTGGGTCTTATTTTCAGATACAAATACTCATAGCTCGATGAGTTATTCCAGGTCTTATTTTAAAAATATAAATACTTATAGTCTGATGTGGTATTCTGAACCCCTAATGCGTTATTCTAGGTTTTTAGTTCTTATATGCATACATACATTATACTTATAGTCCGATGCAGTATTCCAGACCCCTGATGTGTTATTCTAGATTTTTAATTATTATATGCATACATACATTATATACATAGTCTGATGCGATATTCTTGGTGCCCGATGCGGTATTCCGGGTTTATACTATTATGCATTCATACATCCCATCACATTTCATTGCATTGCCTTGGCTTGAGTGCACTTGGATTGACCGTTGTCTGGTTTTGGTTTTGTTATTGTTCCTTCTTGTTGCTTCAGTTAGTCTTGTGTCGGTTATAACTAGGAATATATGGATCTTTGTATTTTGCTTACTTTCCCATAATTTATTATATATATATTATCTTTCTACGCTCAATCGGCCTATGATGTCTACTGGGTACCAATTGTATTGGTGCTCATACTACACTTCTGCATCTTTTTGGTACAGATATTAGTTGAGCTTTCACCGTTGATCGCATTGGAGATTCGTGTAGCTTCTGGATATTCGAGACTAGGGTGAGCACTTGATGACCGGGGCTTGACCACCTCTCATATTTTGTACTGTTACTCTTTGTATACTCGGAGACAGTTGTACTTATAATTTGGTTACTTCTAGCATTTGTATTCTATTAGAAGCTTTTGTACTATCGATACCAAGTCTTGGGGTTGGTATAGTTTCATTATGTATATATTCAAGTTATTGCTTTCGCTTGGTTCTACCTTTATATTTTGCTTCCACTTATTTCTGCTTATTGTGCATATTGGTTAGGTAGTAGCCCATTACTAACCCTTCTGGGCTACGGGAATTGGTTCGCCTACTGGAGGGTTATAGGTGCCATCATGACCTGAGAAATCAGGTTGTGACAGTTGGTATCATAGCTCTAGGTTCACCGGTGTCATGGTAAAGAAGAAAGTGTCTAAGTAGAGTCTCGTGGATCGGTATGATGATATCTGTATCCTATCTGCGGGGGGCTACAGGGCATTGTTAGGAAAAGTTTCATCTTCTTGGCTCCTTATCGTGCGTTCCTAGATCTATTGACCTATAAACTTTGGTTGTTTCATTCCTTATCAGATGCCTAAGATGAGTTCAATAGTGGGAGATGTCGAGGCTTCTATGCCTGTTACTTTAGTGCTTTTGATAGTGCCAGGACTCCAGAGTTAGAGTTTACCACATCAGATAGGGGGTGTGGGGCCAGCCCAACCTCCAATTTCATTCATAGCTACCCTAGTTCTGTAGGACACCATGGCTAGGACTCTGAGTCCTCCGATGGGTATTTTAGTACTCGGTTCTTCGAGTGGTTCTTCAGTTGGGGTTGAGCGTCCAGTTCTTTAGCAGGGTTGTATATCAATATTAGACTATTAGGCGAGATTTCATGAGATGGTTAGGTATACTTCTAGGACTATGCCTTCAGAGTTTGATAGGGTTCAGAGCTTTGTTGGAGGTTTGATTTCAGCGCTTTGTTTGACGACCAAACATTTGGTTACAGTTGGGACTACCTTACCTTAGGTAGTGGACCATGCTTGGGCTATTGAGGGTTTATGTCATGAGGCATATGGGGGAATTAGTAAGAAGCATCATTGTCAGGGCAGTTTCCGAGGTTCTCAGACTCGAGATTGGGAATTGTTTGCTAGGGATCAGTTCCGTTGTTTCTTATCTAGAAGGCCGTGTTTAGTTGCTCCATAGATTCCATAGAGTGGTTGTGTAGGGAATGTTGAGCAGAGTGGACAGGGTTCAGATCATATCCTTCAGGGTTTTCCTTCAAAGTGTGTAGGCCGTGGTGGCCGGTCAGGTTAAGTGAGATCTTCCCATCGGACTTCATCTGGTAGAGGCTATTTTTGATGTGGTGAGCATGGGTACCTTGCTAGGAATTGCCCCAAAATTACGTATCCTGGTCGGCCTTGTTGTTATGATTGTGGGGAAGTTGGTCACCTTTGTAGAGCTTGTCCCCCGTGAGGGACGGTAGAGCTTTCATCTTTGACTACTCAGTCCAGAGTTAGATCCCGTTAGTCTGATGCCCTTCCTAGTGGGCTAGAGGTAGAGGTTCTTGATATCGTTGCTCCAGGTAAGGCTCTTTTTTACCTTCGGTTAGTGATAGTACTATTTGCATTGCAATTCTATACCGTCTATCATTTATTTGCTTCTATTCTTACTTGCTACTTGTTTACTTATTTGACTACCTGAGTGTAGTGTTTATGCATTATTTTCTTGGTAGTTTATTCCTTAGTAGTGGATGGAGGGTGATTTGTCCTTAATAGGTGGTTACCCAGAGTTGTAGCTCATGGGTAGTCCTTGTTAGCCTTTTTCTGGTTGATTCTATTTCTTATTTCGTTGTGGCTCTAGACTTGTGCCGAGTCTTCTTTATTGAGCGGTCCTAGATGGTTGTTGCCTAGGCTGTTGTATAGCATTTTCTATAAGATCTTGTGTTGGTTTGGTGTTACCGATGGTTATGTCGGAGGTTGAGCTATGGTCCAAAGTTGAGAGGTGTCAGTTGGGCTAGCGTGCATTGATTGATTGGTTTTCTTTTCTTGGATGATTAGAGTTAACCTCCTTGTTGGTTGGCTTAAGAGGTTGGCAGGTCTGTGGATGGTTCCCATAGTCTCCTTCAGTTTCTTATCCGGTTGGGTTGGTTTGTTGTTTTCCCTAGTTCCAGTTAGAATGGCTTTCGATCATAGTTCTCTCGATGGTCTCTTGATTATGGCTTTGCGATTGAGTTTGTCTTTAGCATTTTTGACTAAGTGTTGAACGTAGCCTTGTGGTTGGGTTGTATTTGTAGCACTCTGTATGAGTCAGGCATCCGGCCATTCTTCTCCTGCTTTGTTAAGTTTTGACAGTGTAAGTATGGGAGCTAAGGGAATGGCTCCAGGTTCTTATTTGAGTAAATTTGTAAGGTTCAGTGTATGACAAGGAAGGGTTTTGTTTAGTTAAAAAAGAAGGGAGATGGCTCATTGTTTGTGCTTATGTGTTTTAGTAGTAGACTGAGGTGACGACAAAGGTTTGCTTTGAGATTGTGTGTTAGTGATTAGATTCGGCCGTCTACAGATTGCAGTGGTTTTCCTTTGATTGGTTTGAGAATTTAGTAACAGTTGTGTTTTTGGCAACTTTTGATTCAAAGCCTAGTTGGCTTTGGTTCCTAAAGGTTCATTAACAACATATGGGTTCGACAAAGGCTTTGGTTGGCAATTTTAAAGTTGAGTTTCAGAATCGTAGGCTAGAAAACTACTCTGGATGGTTCGTGGTTGGTTCTTTTCAGTTGCAGCTTCTTGGGTTGGAAGGCATAGAGTTTGGGCGACTTAGTTTCCCCACTTCAGTTGTGGAGTGAGACTTGGCCTCGGACACCTAGTCCTTGGCTAACCTTTGAGTTAGACTGGACATTCTAAATTTTGGCGGTCTTCTAGATAGTACGAGGTTCTTTCTTTCATGGTTGGACAGACTCAACGGTGTAAGTTCGAGGTTCAGTAATGGTGTATGCTTTATGTGATCAGGTTGTGCGGGTTGAGGCTAGCGAGACTATTTTGAGTTCTATTGATACTTAGAGACTGGTGGTCACCATTCGCTTGCTGAGAGTCTGAATACTTGTTTAGTTGGGTCTTCTAGGTTGTATTTTATGTGGGGTTTTTGTGTTTGTTAGACTCAGTCATTGTGGACTAGAAGTTCGGTGTGTTATATGCTTCAGAGATGGTGGTTTGTGTGCTAATATAGTAGAGCAGTTGATTCAAGCCAAAGTGATGAGTTAAAGGAGTATGCAACAATTTCTATAGCTAGATGGTGACCCTGCACCCCAAACACCTTTTCCTTTGCCTACAGGGTGTTTTGACTTGATATTCCTGGCATGGTGGACTTCTTCCTGAGGTGAGAGTTGTAAGGTGATTTCAAATCTGAATGGTGTTTGAGTATTTGGAGTAGCACCAGTGTTTCTTAGAGTTTGGGGCTTAACTGATGATGACGAACTTCATGGTAGGCTTACCATACTCCTCGCACAGTTTTGGGTTTGGGTTGGATCTGTTTTGGTAGGTGATAACGCCCAAACTACACCTCAAATTACGAAGCGTAAGCGGTCGTAGTCAAATATATAACCCAACAGAGGTTGGGGTCGATCCCACAGGGAATAAGGTGCAAATTCAAGTCGTTAGTGAAGTATGTGACTAATAGTCAATAGTTTCCGGTAAATAAAAGGGGGGGTTTTGTGTGAACAATGTGTAAACAAAACAAACAATTAATGTATGAGCAAGAATCAATATGAGAGAGCGAACTAGGGAAGTGTTTACCATGGCGTTGGTAACAATATCGATTCTAAGCGTATCCGGGTTCTTTCTATATGCTTGTCACGATGTGATTGAATTTATGGTATCATCTAAACGTTTCTCAACCAAATAGACGAATTTACTTTTCAATTCTCTCGAACTTGAAAAGGTGTGCTTTTAGATTTCAATCCTACACATCAAGTAGATTAATCTAGTTACAGCATTAATCATAAGACGAGAGTTGGTAGTCTCGAATCCTCATCGTTAATCAAGTTTCTCGGTTTTAATCTCTTTACTCAAGCAAATTAAACCTAGGCATGTTCTAATGTTTGCAACCACTAGAAAACGTTAAATTATGAATGATTAACAACGTGACAACATATGTATTGAACCCGTCGCTACCCGGAATCTATATCGCTACTTTAGCCATGGCTCCCACAACCCTAGTTGTGGGAGGTTTAGTTAATCATGCTATAAAGAAAAGAGAAGAGAATTGTATTCATCATAAAGAGAAGAGATTCTTACAATATAGTGAAAACAATCTTCAATTATCCAAGAACAAGAAAACAAGATCCCAAGAACTAATCAAGAACACGATTCCAAGAAGAGGAAAACATGTTTCTTGCCCTCCAATCGACTAAAACTCTCCTAGAATTATTGGGAGAACTATTGTAAAGGCTTAAAAGCATAATAATAAAATAAACCTAACATAGGGTATTTATAGGAGTCTAGGAAACAAATCCCAAAAACGTTAGGATTCCGCGTAGCGGACTGCCTAGGTGTGACGCCTTGGGTGACGGACCATCACTAGCTTGACGACCCATCACGGTGGCCGTCACCACTAGGCAGTGGTGCTACCCCATCTTGACGCCTTGGGCTTGACGGTCCATCATGAGTTTGACGGCCCATCATGGTGGCCGTCACCACTAGGCAGTGGTGCTGCCCCATCTTGACGACTTGGGCTTGACGGTCCGTCACTAGCTTGACGGTCCGTCACACGGACCGTCACTCTTATCGAGAATGCTCTTTTTGCTCGTATTTCCTTCCGTTTCCATGTTTGTCCCTATTTCCTGAAAACATAACATAAAACCATCAGAAACGACAACGGTTGCTTGAAAACATACGATTGTTCTTAGTTTAAAGGAGTCGAAAGTGCCGTAAAATGGCAGCACATCAACACCCTCAACTTAAAACGTTCGCTTGTCCTCAAGCAACATAACATAAAAGAAAATAATACAACGACTCAACTAAGAAAACAAACTCGTGTCTCTAGCAACTCATGGTCATTCAACATCTTATTCAATTTTAAATCAAGCTCCCTCGTAGCCCACAAATGTATGAAACACTAACTTGCAAGGATCCAAACATGTCATTCCGATATGATAGAACATTCTATATACACACGCGCAGCTATCCTAACAATCAATATACAATACAGAAATCTTGGTGCCCTCACCACAAAGAAATCCCACACACACGCTTTGGGACTAGGTAAGCGCTCACACTCACAAATGATTTCAAACAATGCACATGCGATACCATAGGCTTGCCCTTACTATTCTATTTCAGTTCTTCAGAAAGCCGCTTAGGATCACTACATGACTTGTTTAGGCTTGTAATGAGGTTTCAGGTGCAGGTAGGATACATTTAGAGGTTAGTGACTAAGCCCTCCTTGGAACCACCGACATCTTATTACCACATAACTTTACTTTGTCCATCCTTATTCACCTTTTTATTTCCTTCTTTCTAGCTACAGGTGCGGCCTCTTTATTTTGACAATTCTTTTTATTTCTTTTTCGATCTTTTTCATCTCTTTTTTTTCTTTCTTTTTTTCTTAGGCACACACCCGACTTTTCATTCTATTCACAACCAATCTTCACTATCCTCTTTTTCTTATCATTCACCTCTCTAGTAGCCACCCTCAACTTAGGCTGATTGCCTGCGTTGAGGTGCACAATGTCAAAGGGAGGACCAGGGCCAAAACAGGGTTTACCTCTATAGTAGCCACCCTCAACTTAGGCTGATTGCCTGAGTTGAGGTGCACGATGTCCAAGGAAAGACCAGGGCCAAAATAGGGTTTCAAAGTTAAACAGGAACGGTGACAGGTTATTGAAAGAATAAGATCAATTATGGCTCAAACAGGGATCAAAGGGATTATTTATATTTGGACGGTCTTTTAGGTTAAGTGGACTGCATACAAAAAGGGCCTGTGATCCTTTCCTAAGCAACCAAACTTCGAACTTAACAAAATAGACCGGGAAAGTTCTAGATGCATGCACAGAGTAAGAATTTATAACAATAATCTCACACACTCTTGGCACCAAGAAACTATATCGCTACCAACTATCAAACAACCGCTCGGCTTAAGCATACTCATTCTAATCATAATCACACAATGACATTCAAGGATCCAGACAGTCAATCGTTTCAACATAAGTACAAAACCAGAAAAATTTTAAAGGGGCCTCGTTTTAGTCAACAAAAAATGCCATGCTCATCACTATAGACACTAAAAAAAACAAAAATTTAAAATAATAACCTAAACATGCCAGTTCTACTAGATAGCGCACCGGAGGGAAAAGAAACACGGCAACAAAAACCCTCGGTGGTGACTCACAGGTTTCCCCACACCCTCAACTTAGACTCATGCATTGTCCCCAATGCATCCATATGAAAGCTAAAAACTGTGAGAGAAAGGAATACATGTGAAGTCGATAGGACTCAGATTCTGGAATGATGTTGGAGACCGCCAGGGTCTCCAAAACAGGAGAACTCGATGGAGTGTGTGCACGCGACAACCTCATGTTGCATTCCAGCTTCTTCTTTCATTGGCTCCGCAGCTAGTCGCGACAACTTCTTCGCTCTTTCTTTGCAGATTCTCTTGCGGTGTTTTTGTTTTCTTGATCTATTTTCACCGCCTTCCTCTACAGGTTTCTCTTCTTGTGCTCCCAACTTTACTCTCATAACAGCTCGGGTTTCAACACAACCCTTCTCCTCAAGATACGCATCCGCAGGGACTTCCTCAATTGCATTGATGACCGTGACCACCCTCATGTCACTTGGTTGCTTCATCAATTTGGACACATCGAACTTGACAACTTTATTGTTTAGCCTGAAGGTCAGTTTGTTTCTTTCCATGTCAACCAACGCTCTAGCCGTGGCTAACAAAGGTCGTCCCAAGATTATGGGAACTTCAAAATCTACTTCGCAATCCAGGATCACAAAGTCAGCTGGGAAGATAAGCTTACCGATCTTTACTAGCACATCAGACAATATTCCCACAGGTCGCTTTACCGAACGGTCAGCCATCATTACTCTCATGGACGTTGGTTTAGGAGCTCCCAAACCCAATTGTTTATAGACCGCTAGCGGCATCAAGTTGATGCTAGCACCAAGATCACATAATGCTCTTCCGAAGTTGAGCTTCCCGATAGTACAGGGAATAGTAAATGCACCTGGGTCTTCCTTCTTTTCCACTAATGATCTTGAAGAAATAGCGCTGCAGTGGTGGAGGTTGTCTTCCGGTTCAAAATTTACCGACCTCTTCTTTGTAATCAAGTCCTTCATGAACTTGGCATAACCGGGCATTTGTTCAAGCGCTTCCACCAATGGGATGTTTATTGATATCTGCTTGAGCATGGTCAGGAAATTTAGGAACTTACCATCTTCCGTTTTCTTCTTCAGGCGCTGTGGGAAGGGAGGTGGTGGTCGAGGCATCATAGTTGGAAGCTTTTCAGCTTCCTTGCTTTTCTCCGTGGGCTTTTGAGTAGCCTCTTCAACCTCCTTGTCGTTGGCGTCATCACCCTCAACTTGAGTCTGAATTATCGGATGTGATTCCGGTAGTATTTTTCCACTTCTTGTAGCGATCGCCATACAACTTGCGTCGTTCCTCGGATTTTGGACGGTGTCGCTCGGCAAGGTACCCATCCTCCTTGGATTTAGAGATGCCGAGATTTGTCCCACTTGCTTCTCTAATTGCTTGATCGCGGTGGAATGCGCATCCACTATTTGACTCATGGCCGATAACTCAGTCCTTATCTCTTTTACCCCAGAGTCAGTCGATTCCACCTTCAGCAGCATCTTTGCCATCATGTTCTCTAGCTTGGACGTCCCTGCCTCGCTGCTAGCTTTGTCCCGATTACCAGGTGGCACATACAACCCAGCTCTATCATTGTTATTCCTCCAGTTTCCTTGATCGCGATCTCTATAACCAGCTTTTTCATAGTAGTTGTCCTTCTGATAGGTCCGACCTTGGTTTCCTTGGCCATTGGCCTGGAAACCCCCCAAATAATTCGCTTCCTCATCAGATTGAACTTCCGCTGCTCTACCTTGGGAACCCACAGCTTTCACCTTCTCCATACCTCCTGAAAACATGTGCTTTGTCAGTAGGTCCAACTGCATTTTCAGATGCGCCATGTCTTGGTCGCGCTCCTCCTCTTTTCTGCGCTGCTCTGCTGACACACCAACTACATAAGTACTAGCTGCTACCTCTGAATCGCGTGTGTGCCAGACCCTGTTGGTTTTGGTGAGCCTGTCCAAAATAGCTGTGGCATCGGCAAAAGTGCAACCCATAAACGCTCCACCTGCTGCGTTATCCAATGTCGGCTTGGTAGCCGAATTCAATGCCCTGTAGAATGTCTGCATCAAGAATTTGTTGTTCAACTGATGGTTGGGGCACTGTGTCAGCTTCTTCTTGAATCGCAACCAAGTCTCATGCAAAGCTTCGTGAGGCTGCTGTCTAAAATTACTGATTTTATCCCTCAACTGTATCATCCTAGAGGGAGGAAAGAACCTTTCTAGGAAAGCTCCTTTCAACTCTCCCCAAGTTGCGATAGAGTCGGGGGTCAGCTCTGTCAACCATAACGCTGCCTCATGAGACAGAGACAACGGAAACAACCTGAGCCTGATTGCTGTCTGACTTACGCCAGGCAACTCGAACGATTTGCAGATCCCCACGAAATTCATCAGGTGCTGGTTTGGATCATCACCAACAGTACCACAGAACACTCCTCTCAAGTTCAACAGCTGAATCATCATGCTAGTGATGTTGAGCTTGGTCCCGGGCGCTAGCGGAGGAAGAATAATGGCGCCCGTAGCGCCAACTCCATCCAAGTCGATATCCTCATCATTCAGTATAACATCGTCCTGCAGACCACCAGCATTCAGATTTTGTTGGGCCTGCAGTTCCGCAGCGAGCCTTGCTGCCTCTTGTTGTGCGGCCATATTCCGCCTTAACATTCTAGCAAGCTCGGGGTCGTAAGGTAATATTGATTCACCCGAGCGCCGGGTACTTGGCATGCACAACTCTGTACCCTGTCAAAACAAAAACAACAAATAAACGTAAAAGCAGGAAAGTATGACTAAGAGTCAAATAAACACACCGGACTTAATAAACAACCATTATTCTTCCCCGGCAAAGGTGCCACTTTTTGATAACGCCCAAACTACACCTCAAATTACGAAGCGTAAGCGGTCGTAGTCAAATATATAACCCAACAGAGGTTGGGGTCGATCCCACAGGGAATAAGGTGCAAATTCAAGTCGTTAGTGAAGTATGTGACTAATAGTCAATAGTTTCCGGTAAATAAAAGGGGGGGTTTTGTGTGAACAATGTGTAAACAAAACAAACAATTAATGTATGAGCAAGAATCAATATAAGAGAGCGAACTAGGGAAGTGTTTACCATGGTGTTGGTAACAATATCGATTCTAAGCGTATCCGGGTTCTTTCTATATGCTTGTCACGATGTGATTGAATTTATGGTATCATCTAAACGTTTCTCAACCAAATAGACGAATTTACTTTTCAATTCTCTCGAACTTGAAAAGGTGTGCTTTTAGATTTCAATCCTAAACATCAAGTAGATTAATCTAGTTACAACATTAATCATAAGACGAGAGTTGGTATTCTCGAATCCTCGTCGTTAATCAAGTTTCCCGGTTTTAATCTCTTTACTCAAGCAAATTAAACCTAGGCATGTTCTAATATTTGCAACCACTAGAAAACGTTAATTTATGAATGATTAACAACGTGACAATATATGTATTGAACCCGTCGCTACCCGGAATCTATATCGCTACTTTAGCCATGGCTCCCACAACCCTAGTTGTGGGAGGTTTAGTTAATCATGCTATAAAGAAAAGAGAAGAGAATTGTATTCATAATAAAGAGAAGGGATTATTACAATATAGTGAAAATAATCTTCAATTATCTAAGAACAAGAAAACAAGATCCCAAGAACTAATCAAGAACACGATTCCAAGAAGAGGAAAACGTGTTTCTTGCCCTCCAATCGACTAAAACTCTCCTAGAATTATTGGGAGAACTATTGTAAAGGCTTAAAAGCATAATAATAAAATAAACCTAACATAGGGTATTTATAGGAGTCTAGGAAACAAATCCCAAAAATGTTAGGATTCCGCGTAGCGAACTGCCTAGGTGTGACGCCTTGGGCGACGGACCGTCACTAGCTTGACGACCCATCACGGTGGCCGTCACCACTAGGCAGTGGTGCTGCCCCATCTTGACGCCTTGGGCTTGACGGTCCATCACGGTGGCCGTCACCACTAGGCAGTGGTGCTACCCCATCTTGATGGCTTGGGCTTGACGGTCCGTCACTAGCTTGATGGTCCGTCACACGGACCGTCACTCTTATCCAGAATGCTCTTTTTGCTCGTATTTCCTTCTGTTTCCATGTTTGTCCCTATTTCCTGAAAACATAACATAAAACCATCAAAAACGACAACGGTTGCTTGAAAACGTATGATTGTTCTTAGTTTAAAGGAGTCGAAAGTGTCGTAAAATGGCGGCACATCAGTAGGTTACCCTGGTTCATTCGCTTCCAGTTGATTTAGACTTGACACGGTGCAGCGAAGTTGGGTTCATTCTACAGTTTGGAAGTTTCTCCGTCAACACAGGGTGTTCATACATGGCTTTCCTTACCTTTGTGTGCAAACTTCAGTCGGGTTCAGATGGGTTATTCAGTTGGGTTCTGTTATTGAGTTTGATGTTAGCGAAAGTGTTCGTTCATTGGTTGGTGGCCAAACGAGCCAGGTAACGCCCATCTTCGGTGATATGCTACGGGTTGTTATCTTGGATGGCAAGGGTTAGTAGGCTATAACTTGGCTTGGAAAGAGCTTGAGTATAAAGGGTGGCTTTGTTCATAATGAATTATAGGTGGGAATTGTGATCTCCAGTGTGTCAGTTGATGCTTCGAGGGTGGTTGAGTGTTCGACTTGTATGCAACTTCTTGTTATGGTGCGAAGGGATTCTGTTCAGAATAAAAGAGATTTGCAGATCAGCGGGTTCATAAGTTGGAGTTTGGGTTGACGGCTTTTCTGGTAAATTTGATTGTGGATTCGAAGATTTGAGTTCTGTGTGTTGATTGCCTTGCTTTTCTGGTTTTGGTGTTGTGTCGGTGCTTCCGGTTGAGATTCTTGAGGTTCAGTTTGGGTCGGCAGATCCTTGGGATTTTTGAGTTGAGTTTGGAATCTATCTTGGCTAGTAATGAGTTTTAGGCTTGGTGGTGTTTGTTAGTTTTGTTGGGTGTCGTTCGGTCGTGGAGGCTACCTGGGTTGTCCGAGAGAGTAGTGCGGGCTTTGTATCTGCTGTCCTTTTAATCGCTAGTCTTTGCTTCTTTCCTGACTTTCAGGGACGAAAGTCTTTTTAGTAGTGGATGATGTAGTGACCCCTCTGATCATTTATGCATTTTCACCTTTCTTGTACCGTTAGAGATTGCCTATAGCGGCCCCAAGTTATTAATGTCTTGATGGGATTGGTAGTTTGGTGTCTGGGCCGTTTGTTTGGCCTTTCTGGCCATTCCTTGTTTTAGAGCTTTTAACTTTTGAAATTATTGACTTCAGTCAACATTCTGGGAAAACATGCTCGAAATCGAATTCTGATAGTTCTGTTAGCTCCGGAGCATGGACTTTGGTCTAGTGGGACCTTTGATCGGGATCCGAGAGCTTTTCAACTTGGAATTCTCTCTTGTCCTATGTTTTCAGGCCAGTTGGGCTAGTTGGGGTTGACATTGGTCAACATTCGGAGAAGACGTACTCGAATGGAAATGCCGCCAGTGTTGTTAGCTCTGAAATGTTAGGTTTAGGCTAGAGGGACCATTAGTTCGGGTCCCGAGGCTTCCAAACTTGATTTTGGCCATTAGGTTCCATTTCTGAAATAGTTGGCCTAAGGTTGATGCTGGGCATGGGCCCACTTTTCATTAAATTGACCTCCGATGGGATTTTTATTGATTCCATTGGATCCGGAATGTTGTTTCTAGTCGAATAGCTTAGGTCATTTGTGTTTGCGGGACCCCGAATGCGGTCCCGGGGACCCAAAGTGTGGAGAATCTGCCTTAACAACTAGTTGTTGTCATGGGCCCTTAAGCTCTTCGCGTTCGCGAAGACCAATTTCCAGCCACCCCATCTTTGTTCTTCGCATTCGCGGAAGGCTGGCCGCGTTGGCGAAGGCCATTTTCCAGCACCCTATATTTGTTCTTTGCGTTGGCGTTCGCGAAGAGTTAAAGTTAAGCTCTATCGCACGATGTGATCATGAAAGAAGTGAAGTTTTCCTAAAACATCTCATAGCTTCCCTCTCATATGTGTTGTGCGCTTCACACACATGAAAAAGACTTTACTCGATGCGGCTTTCAGACATCCTAGGACTCTTGAACCTGAGGCTCTGATACCAAGTTTGTCACACCCCAATGTTACACCCTAGACGTAACATGGGACTTGGAACCATAAGGATCCCAAGATAACCCTTGGTCATAGCATTCTCAAGCATAACAAAAGATAAGAGGAAGCAATCATAGATAAAGACTCAGAATATCATAAACATAAAGTCGAATCGAGAGATACAATCATCCAACAGAACCCAATGACACTATGTCTGAAAGGCCTCTACTACTAGCATAAGGAGTTGATGGGACAATACCCCAACTAACTCAACAATCTGGAAGTAAATGAAACATAGAAAAGCTAGAATAAAGTCTAGTCCTCGTACTATGAGGACACACCAAAACTGAGCATGAGTGGCCGGGAACTCTAGCCACGAAGTTGTGAAGGGACACCTGAATTTGCATCATCAAAGGATGCAGCGCAATATGCATTAGTACTATGGAATGTACTAAGTAGGTGATCAATGCATGAACATGATGAAAACATGCTAAGTATACATTAAATAACTAAAATCATGCTTTTAAAGATAAACTGAGCGCAATGACTCTAATACTTTCTATAAGCTGAAACATAATCATAAGTAATAAGTCTGAAATCTTAATAAGAGTCAAATGCAAGTGTTAAAAGCATAAACTATTTTCTGTGGGAGGTTCTCTAACCGACATAGACCATATGAGCTACATGGAATTCGATGTATCTGCCCTATCGAGAGAACCCAATATACCGTGCCAGGGTATAAAGGCATTACTGTGGCGTGATCACTAAAACTGATGCCCAACAGAGGGGACTTAAGACCTATGGGGGCACATAGTTCTGGGACCTTTTTGGGTGCTCTCACCCTGTCCAACTCGGTGCTAATACTACTCCCAAAACATTCATATAGCTCATATAATACTGGGCATATCTGATGCCAAAACATGTTCATACTGATGACATATCTGATGTCAAAACTATTTATAACCAATGACATATCTGATGCCAAAACTGTTCAAAAAGCAATAAGACATATTTGATGCCATGCAATTCAAATTCATACATATATAGACTTAGCATAGCCATAATTCAAAACATGCTTTTCTTGCTGAATTCATACTTAAAGAATTAGGCATGCAATTTCATAAATACATAAAAGCCATGATATCTAATCATGCCAAATTTCTCTTGAAAACATGTAAATTCATAGTTTCATTCTAGAAATCAACTTTCATTCTTAGGCTTTAAAAACCAATAATAAAGTCATAATCAAATCATGTAAAATCAATAAGAAACCATGAATTTAAACATAAGAACTGATTTCATAAGCTTTACCCAAAGTTTAGATCAAAACCCTAATTTCATAAGTTCATAATTCAACATAAGAATTGGAGATTTTGGGCACAAGGGTGAAAGGAACCCATTGTTAAAGACCCACATACCTTGGATGAAGATTACCCACTTCAATGGAAAAGATTAGGAGACTTGACTTGAAGCTTGAGGAAGAACTTTTCTTCTTTTGGGAGGTGAATGAATAGTTTAGGAGGAACTTAGGGTAATAAGGGTGAAAACCCTTCTTGAAGTAGTCAAAATGACCTCACTTAGGAGTTAAAAGGGTGGAAAATGACTAAAATACCCCAAGGACTTAACTCAGAAAAATAGACTTAAAACCCTAGCTTCAGGTTCCACGGGTCCCTCCCACAAATCGTAGAACCAGTCACGACTCGTGGAATGGAGTCGTGGTTCCTGAGCCAAAATTCCAGACTGCTGGATGTTTCTTGTGGTCCAACAGGATGACTCCTGGAATCTTTCACGAGTCGTAAGGCTGAGTCATGGAACTCAGAGAACTTGACCACTCTCTGTCTGAGTTCCACGGTTTGGTTACACGACTCGTGGAAACATTCAGGAGTCGTGAAACTTACTCGTGGTTCTCAGACCTGAGGATGGTCTGCAGGACTGGAACCATGAGTCACTTCCACGACTCGTGGAACCTTCCACGATTTGTGGACCCGTGGTCCTTGGAAGTCCAAATTTTTTCTGCAAGTCTGAGTTTAAAAGCTGGATACGTTTCCGGGGTGTTACATCAGTATTTAAACATGCAAAAAAAATCCTTTGCATGAATGATATGCTCGCAAACAAAAGGGTTAGCCCAACGGCTCACAACATTCCTACCGGCCCTGCACAGACACAAATAGTTCTACAACACAGATATCCAGCCTAAAGCAACATCTAGATGTCCGAGACTCGTAGACATTCCCAATATACCACCGTCTATAGTCAAGAGGTATATACAAAGGCCACACGGGGCCACAAGGATAATATTACAACATTACAATAAATAATACAAACAATGCATGTGATAAACGAACAAAAGAGGCGGGCAAGGTCTGAGGGTACCAACCTAGAAAACCAACCCAAGGATGCTAAATAATCCAGTTATAGCCTATATACGCAGAGTCTTAGTAGGGAAGACCATAACCTACCTGTCGTCCGACGACTAGTTACAAAAATAGTGTCGTCCAAGCTCGAATTGCTCCGAGAAAGCCCAAATCACGAATAAACTATCAAAACAATATTCTACGCATTAAAATGAAGCCAATGATACCCATATTGCTCCAAGTGTAGCCGGGTCAAAATTTGGGTCAAAAGTGAGCCTGCAGGGCCCACAACCTGAAATCAAAAATGGAAAGAAGCACGATGAACATACTACTCCCGTGAGGGCATGCTTCAAAATTGAGCAAATTTGGCCTAGATAAAGGGCCCAAAACAGCCTACTCAAGAAGGAATTAATGATGGATTTTCAAGAGTAGAACCATAAATTAAAGTGAGAACCAACTTACCACGATGAGACGAAGCAAGCCAACTAATAAAATTTCATGAACGCACGATCAAGAAGCCTCAAAACGAGCAACTAAAACCAAAGAAACCCCAAGCTTTGAGAAAGATTCAACAATGGGGAAAATGGAATTTAAATAGAGGATTTACCCATTTTAGAAGCCCATAAACATTCAAGAGTGGATAACATGAAAGCCTCCAAGTAGAAGGGTTGATCAAGGTATTTTAATGGAGGTTTTGAAGTGAATTCTAATGGAGAAACGATTTGGGAATTTTTGGAAATGAGGGAGAGAAGAGGGATGGCCAGCTTATAAGCTGCCAGTCGCTAAGGCGCAGGCGCGCTGGTGCCACAGCGGCCAGGCACTACGACGCTGGCCAGGCGCAAGAGCGCTGGTGGCCGAGATAGGTGGGAACATAGGGTTTCTAGCCTGGGCCCAGGCACGCGAGCGCTGGTATGGCCCAGGTGGCACCCTGGCACCACACCAGCAGCCATCAACAACAGTAGCCAAGCTAAGACAAGATTTCACATGATGGGTCCTTGGGAACGCATCTGGGGTCCCGTAAACCCATACGAGCTGAGATATTGAACCAAAACAGCATTCTAGATCCAACAGAATTGACAAAAAATCCATCGGAAGTTGATTTAATGAAAAGTGGGCCCCATGCCAAAAATCAACCTTTAGGCCAACTATTCCAAAACAGAACCTAAGTGCTGAAATCAAGTCCAGAAGCCTCGAGACCCAAACACATGGTCCCTCTAGACTAAACTCGACATTCTAAAGCTAACAACCCTGGTGAAATTTCCATCTAAGACCGTCTTCTCCAAATGTTGACCAAAGTCAACCAAACAAACCCAACTGGCCTAAAAACACAGAATGAGAGAGAATTTCAAGCTGATTAGCTCCCGGATCCCGACCAAAGATCCAACTAGACCAACGTCCATGCTCTGGAGCTAACGGAACTATCGAAATTTGATTCTAAGCATGATAGCTAAGAATGTTAACCATAGTCAATGATTTCCAAAGTTGAAGCTCTAAGACGAGGAAACGACCATAAAGACCAAGAAAATGGCCCAAGCACTGAACTACCGGTCCCAGCAAGCCATAAATGACTTGGGGCCACTATAGGCAAGATCTAACAATACAAGAAAGGCGAAAATGCGAGAATAACTGAAAGGGTCATTAC
This sequence comes from Jaltomata sinuosa, assembly GCA_003996215.1. NCBI lineage: Eukaryota > Viridiplantae > Streptophyta > Magnoliopsida > Solanales > Solanaceae > Jaltomata > Jaltomata sinuosa. The sequence continues at coordinate 53,904 of QJPP01001330.1, read as the reverse complement.
ATCATCCACTACTAAAAAGGACTTTCGTCCCCGAAAGTCAAGAAAGAAGGGAAGAGCAGAGGCTTGATAATTGTGGATACAAAGCCTGAACTACTCTCTCAGACAACTCGGGTAGCCTCCTCGATCGGACGACACCCAATAGAATGATACCAAGAAAATCAAACAAGCCTTAACTCTGTACTAGCCAAGCTAGATTCCAACCTTTAACTCCAAAACTCCAAAGATCTACCAACCAAAGTGAACCTCAAGAATCTTAATAGGAAAGAACTAACACAACAACGAAACCAGAGAACCCAGGAGATCAACACACAGAACTCGAATCCTTGATACCACAACCATGTTCATCGAGGAAGCTATTAACTAGAATTCCAACTCCTAAATCCATTATCCCGCAAAACTCTTCTAACTATTTTGAATCACTTTACCATAGCCATGAAGCTTCACACAAGCAGAACACTTGAGCCACCCTCGAAACATCAACTAATCCACTAGAGATCTAAAGTTATTATTATACTTAACCATGAATGAAGTCACCTTTATACTCAAACTCTATCCAAGTCGAGCCATAGAATACTAGTCTTTTGATATCGAAAATACTAACCCAAAGCACATACTCAAAAACTGTAGTAGGTTGCCTTGATTGACCATCAACCAATGGATGGATACCTTTTCTAGCCTCAATCTCGATATTTGAACCCAACTGAACCAACCATTGGAAATCATTGAAGCTTGCACACAAGGGTTGGGAAAAGGAATGTATAAATACCCTATGTCAACGGAGAAACCTCCCAACTGTAAAAAAAACCCAACCTCGCTAAGCCGTGCCAAGTATGAATCAACTAAAAGTGGATGAACCAGGGCAACCTGCCCAAAAGACCCAAACTAAAACCAATACTCTGCAAAGGGTATGGTAAGCCTACCACGAAGTTCGTAACCAACAACTAAGCTCCAATCTCTAGAAGTACCGTTGCTGCTCCAAATACTCGAACACCATTCAGATTTTAAGATCACCTTACTAGTCTCACATCAGGAGGAAGTTCACCATGCCGCGAATATAGAGTAAAAAACCCTGTAGGAAAAGGAAATATGTCTGAAGCCCAAGGTCTCCATCAAGCTGTTGGCAAAGTCTTAACCTTCTAACTCACCCCTTTGGCTCCAAACCAACGCTTTACTGCATCAGTACACAAACCAACAAGTCTGAAGCATAGAACATACTGAACTTCTGGTCCAGACTGGCCAAGTCTAACCAATGCTGGAATCCCACACAACATACCACCAGTCAGAGAGTCGACCATATCAAGATTTCAACCCTTGGAATACAAAGGCAACCATCAAACTCATTGTACCATCGGGACCTAAAGTAGCCCCGCCGGCTCCAACCCGCACAACTTGATCACACATAATGCACCACCACTAATTCTTAAACCTACGCCACTAAACCTGTCCAAGCAAGGTAGAATAGACCTCACACCGATAAAAACACCATTGGGAGCTGGAATGTCCAGCCTAATCAACTGGTTAGCCAAGGACGGGATTTCCAAGGCCAAGTACTACACCAAAACTGAAATTGGGAAGTTAAGCTATCCGAACTCGCTGCCTTCTGACCCAAGAACCTGCAACTGAAGAGAACTATCCATGAACCATCCGAAGTAGTCTGCTAGCCCACGATTATGAAATCCAACTCCAATTGACAATTAATGCCTCTGCCAAACCTCTGAGTAGACCCATACACTACCGATGAACACTTAGGAACCGGAGCCAACTAAACTGTGAATGTACCAGCTGCCCAATCTGTAGATGCTATTGAAAGTTGGGTCCCCCAAAGAGTATAACAAGGAAACCACAGTCAATGAAACAAGATCCAAAAAGTAGTACTGGAAATGGCCACTACCTCGAACACTTATTAGAGGAGAATCTTACCTCGAACCTATCGAAGGAAATGCCACTGCAATCTGTATTCGGTCAACATAAGTCACCTACAAACAAGCCAAACTAGCCCTCAGTCATCACCTCAGTCAGCTGCGAGAACATATATACAAACAAGGAGTCATCTCCCTCCTTTTTAAACCACATGAGACCTTTTTCAAGGATACACTGAACCTGACAACTCTTTCTCAAAAGACCATGGGGCTGTTCCTTATCTCCCACAACTTCATTGGCAACATTTGATATGATGAACGGGAGTAGGTCAAATGCCCAACCCAGCCAAAATGATATAGCCAAAACTCAACCCCAAAATACTACGAGCACACTCAACCACGATGTTGCAGTCTATACTTAGCAGATATAGCCAAAACTCAACCACAATGCCACAATTAAAACTCAACCAGAGTACCACGATCAAAACTCATCCTGACTGAAATAGGGGAAAACAAGAAGATAACCTAACCAGATATGAAACTGAAGAAAACCATGGGAACAACCCACATACTAGCCAATCCCTTAAAACATACAATTAGAGAAGGCCGATTCTAATTTCTCGAGAAAAGCAAAACCAATATATGCCCATGGGCATAACCACTCCAGTCTTCTTAAGACAAAAATCTCAATCTCCAGTACTGATAAACGCTCAAATGTACTCTCCAAAGATGGAGGTAATAACGATCGTCAAGCAAAACATATTTATAAGTACCCAACAGGTGTCGGGGTCGTACCCACAGAGACATGGTGATAGCAATATGAAGATTGTATTGAGATGACTTTTCTAGGAGAATAAATGTTTAAAAACACAAAAGTAAAAGATTGGGGGAATTGGGATTCTATCACAACAATCACAATTCATAGAAACGCAAGAAAGTAAAATGGGTGTACCAAATTGAGTAGACGACTAGGGATGTGTGATTCCTTAAATGGGTGATTCCATCAATATAAGCTATTTATGTCCTCAAATCTGAATGGAGTCCCAAGTTCCCACTAGTAATTTCACATCCAAAACTATGAAATTCTCTTTCAAGCAATAACATAGTCAAGTAATGAAAATTAACATTTGCAACCACCAATTTTAGGATTAAAACTTGGTGAAACTACTAGACCCATATCAAATAAGCAATTATAAGTAAGAATTAAAAACACCCAAACCTATTTGTCAAGTAATCATTATCAACACATCCCTAGACAATTAAAATTAGCTACTCATAATAAAGGAAAGAGATATACCTAATGGGTAAGTCAAATTACTTTTCATTCAAGTATAATCTCAAGTTCTAAGCTCAATTTGAGTACACAAATGGTTAACCAAGATTTGGAAGAGAGAATGGATTGAAACCCTCTTCTTCTTCTTAGAGAGGAAAACTTGTTCTCAAAGGTAAAAGTTCTTCAGAATATTCAGGACGCTAGTTTTTTTTTACAATTGTGCCTAATTTGGCTTTTTATACTTTCCCAAAATGTCACTAATTTTCTGAACAAAATTGCCCTTCGGGGGGCGTGCAATGCAACGTGCGGTTCACACATCGTGATGTGCATGTCGCACACCATCTTCAGTTGTACTAGTGATTTTAGCTAATTTTGGAGGCTTCGTGTAAAGGATGTGCAGTTCGCACCATGAGTTGTACACATCGCACAATAATTGCACCCCTTAGCAGATTCTTTAGTGACTTTTGTGTCTCTATGCGGTGTAGGTGCATTCTGCACCACAAATTGTGCGTGTTACACGGGAACTATAGCTCAGGGTAGAATCTCTATCTTTTTCGATCACTTCACACTTCACTCCTTTTAAGCTCTTTTTGGGTCCATTTCCTTGTTTTCCATCATTGATCATAAGTACCCGCATAGACATCAATAAAGGCCATAAGAACCTCTAAATCTATTCAAAACATAGCAATAATTCATGGATAGAGTCTTAATAAGTTGGTAAATTACCGACTTATCAAACCCTAAACTTGAACTATTGCTTGTCCTCAAGCAAGATACTCACAAGGCAAGGAATGAATTATGCTCTATATTCAATCAAGGAACAAAGGACTAATCTATACTAAAAATTAAGAAAAAGAATAAACAAAAAGACTCAAACAAAAGATTCAACTACAATGCTCATCTCAATTTGGACCACCATAATATCGAGGCAATTGGTCATTTCAAAACCTTTTCCGAAAGGACTTCATTTCTCATTCAAAATCAAGGGAATTTTGTCATTCAAAACAAGATATTTAAGGTTTGCCTCGAGATTCTTCACACAACTTGTCTCATTCATTCCTCTCAATTGAAATAGAGACTTCATGTTTCAATTTGAGTGCATGATGCCACTCACCACAACAGAGAATCCCACTCACAATCATGCAATTCAAAAAACCATGGGATTATAAGAGAACCAAGAAGACTCTCACTCTCTCAAGGAAGTTCAAGTGCACACACGTCGAGCCATAGGCTTTACCTTCATGTAAATCGCCACTAATATAGGGTAGCCAAGCTCGGAATCACCAAGGACTTGCGAGTTACGATGTTGGATAGGGCTAAGGTGAGGATTTCATTTGGTTCAAGTGACTACACCTTTTTAACGCTCTTTGTTATCATTACGAACACCGCTAATATTTTCAAATTTCAACTTCACCTTATTTCTCCCTCACACAACAAAATCTTCTCCCTTCCAATCATGATCCTTCAAACTCCTTGCATCACCTTTGTTTGGTAGCACCTATTCTTGCTTTATATTTTTGCTCATTGGATTGAACTTTTGGAGCAATTTTCAATTCAAAGCTAAGGTGCTACCTTGAACTTGAAGTGCATTCCTTTTCTTCTCCTCATTTGATCACATACACCCCCAAACTTAGGTATTTGCCTATGTTGTCTTTTCATTTCCCCCGCAAACTTAGGCTTTTAGCCCACATTCCACTTTCAAGCAATTAGGGAGGATGGGTGCCAAGATAGAGATTCCAAAAAGGTCAAGGTGTTAACCCGGTGCCAAAGACCGGTTACAAGCTCAAAGGGGTTCACTGGGATTGATGTCGCGGGAAGTCATTTGTGTGAAGTGACTATCAAAAAGGGCCTAAGGTCATCTTCCAAGCTTGGTCACACCTAGAATTTTGCATTGAATTATATTTGGGGCAAGTTCTAGATGACACACATGTACGAGAATCAAGGTAAAGCCTTACCACACAAGGCATCATGCCACAAGACTTCTTTCATTAGTCTCAAAATCAATTGGGACAAGACTTTTGACAAGTTATTGCAAGTTCATTACACACTCGTTTGTGAGTCAATCAAGCCAAAGTGAGAGTGTGCAAGTCATGACAAGAGAATGCTTTTCCTCAAAAATTCATTTCCCTTCTTCCTTTTGTTTTCAAAATAATTTGCCAAGAGAAAAATTTTGGTGGGCCCATTTTGAGACGAGCAACTACTGACACAATTTTAAACTAAAACTTGGCATTTTCCCTTAAGAAATTCGCCTCTCATTCTATCATAGGTAAACACCAACCCGGTTCAACACAAAAATAAAAGAAAAAGAAAGATAATGAAAACATTTGCTCCTTGAAAAAGAACCGTGGTATTAAGAAAACCCTCGGAGTTTATTGCTAAACTACTATTAACTAGGCGATATCCAAATTGTATGCTCATGATTCATTTGAAAACAAGCCTTGGTGTGGGCCTTTAGCGTATTTGCAAAGCACGGGTAGTAAAATAATGGGGCGTGTAAGACCAACACGGAAATACAATCACAACAACCAAATAAAAAGTCAAGCCCGGCGAGGACACAATTAAGCTAAATAAAACTAACATAATCTAAAGGCCTGGCAAGGGCAATAAGCATCACAATAATCCAAAATATGCCCGACAGGGTCCAAATTAAATCTAGCACAACTAAAAATGTCAACAAGGCCCGACAAGTAGATCAAGGAAAAGAAAGTGGAACTCTCTGGGGGACTAGGCCTTATCATCAGCATCATCATCAGTTGTTGCCTCATCATCTGAGGTATTTCTACCCGGGCCGGCACCACCCTTTCGAGAGTGCATAGAAAGTGTCAAGTCATGAAGGGCTTTCTGGAACTCAGGGTCCTCATTATCATCCACACTGACATTCCTAGTACCGGGTAGCACATCCTCATCCTCTGCATAAGCTGCCAACAAGGTTTCCATAGGGCCGGGCCTTCGATGAGGTATAGGTAAGGTGCTCAAATCTTCTTCTACCACCGGAGCTTTACCACTAGCTTTGCCAATATCTTCCCGGAGTATTGTGATCGCCCCCTCAATGATGTCCAACCTTTTGTACAATACGGTTACTTTATCCATTACCCCTTGCACTGCATTCTTGACAGCTCTATTTATCATACCGGGAAGCTTCGTAGCTAAGTTGGTCAGTTGTTGCTCATGGCTATAAGTTTTTTCCACTATGTCTTGAAGACCACATTTGTTCAAAGATGGTGCGGAGACATGTGTGTGTGCCTCTAAAGTAGCCCTAGAAGGAGATGAAGCATCTACTCCAGCATCAAGCTCATCACTGTCAACTTCCCCCAACTGCTCAGTCCTTCGCCTCTTAAACCTAGGAGCGTCCCTTTCTCTTTTCTTATCAAGGTCGATAGTCCCAATAGCATGAGTGAACTTGTCATAACTGAAGATGGGGACATCAAACTTAGCACACAGTTTAGTGATCAGCACCGGAAAGAGGAAAGAATCATTCCTTCTACGAGCTTTTCTCCTTATCACCATAGCTACTATCTCCCTAAAATTTACATGCTCCCCCATCATAATAGCCGCAACCAAGATGGCCTCATCTTGAGTTATTTTCTGATCATTTTGGGAAGAAAAGAAATGATTGCAAACAAGATCATATCAGAGATGAGCTTCTAAGATCAAGGACTTCTTTGGAATATCTACCCCCATAGTGGACTAAATAGGGACATCTTGAGCAATGACAAGGGCCGTTTCACGATAAGGATTTTGCTCCGCAACCAACCTAGCTAAGAGTGATAGGGCAGGTGCAATTGGGTAACCCCAATAGATGGAATTAAAGGCAGCTGGAGTGAAAGAAACTTTCTTGCCCCCAATGACAACTGAATCCAAGTTAGGGAACTTCTCCTTATTCCCTTTGTAACCCTTGGAATCCTGTGTGGCTTGATAGGCCACAAAGAATTCTCAAACTATCTCTTCATAATACCCACCGGGCATATCTTGGAATGGTTGCCACTCTAGGTCAGCAAATTTATAGTGCATGTAGGGCAACTCATCCCCAACTTCACCCAGGTTAAAACTCTTCTCCACATTGAAGGTTCTATTCTTGTCCCGCTTATAGAAGACTTCCATGCCTTCTACCCCGAATCGAAGTGTTGCTTCTTCTATGGCAGACAGTTGCCTTGGTTGGCCTCCCGTGTTTCTCTTGCTAAAAGACATGTTCTGCATACAGAGATTTTGAGCCAAAAACAAAAACAAAACCTTAAAAGAAGTTAACAACTAAAAAGAATGGAATGCAATGAAGTAAAAAACAAAGTAGGGGTCTGTTGGCTCTTGCGAGCCACATGTGAACCACACCAGAGGAAGTGCGAATCACATGTGCCTCTGTACTAGCTAACAAAACCCTGCAGGAGTTTTTCCACTAAGGTGCGAAGCTGGTGCGGACTGCACCAACCAAAGTGCACATCGCACCAGGCTTCGCCCCTCGAAGCAGTGAACTGGCCTTCTTTTTCAACAAGGTGCGATGCCTTGTGTGACCTGCACATCAAGATCTACGCATCACATGCAAAACGCACAAAGGCATGATTGGAATTTTTGGTTCCTTATGTTCTTGTAAATTACGCATGTGATCATAGAGCAAGATGTACTTAGGAACTTGGAACCACGCAACAAACTAACAATATTTAAACGTAGGGGACAAGGAATATCATGACAATAAACTTTTGGGTACTCAGACTTCCCCAGATTTCCATTGACAAAAACAAAAAGCAAGAAAAGAACTTAACGACTTCCCTTAAGATGGACGTTAACCTGTCTATCATCAGGAACATCAAGATCTCACATGCAACAATGGGCATCAAATTTTTTTACAACAATTAACCCCTCCCTGCACAAGATCATACACACAAAGATAATGTTCAACAAAGAACCATGGGCCTACGAGAAACGAAATTCATCCACAACAATCAATTTTTAGCAAAACCTTATGACAAATGATGATTTTCCCTTAAGAATGACGTCACCCAATCTATCATCAGGCCAAATAATTCATCAATCACAAGTGGATTACTTAGACTTCACATCAAATAGAGATTTCAAGGCTAACAATCACTATCAATCAACATGCATAAGCAAAATTCAAGTTCTACCAAGTTGATACTAAACATAATTCTCAACACAATTCAAAATTGGGGACCCAAAATTTTCAGATCTCACCTAAAATCAACATGGCAATTCTATTTAGTATGCTTCACAATATGAGTTCCCAACCTTCATGAAAATAAGTATTTAACATCGGGGAACTTACCATGAGTAAAGATTAGGCAGAGAGAAGTGAAAATTAAAGCTTTTTGAATTGCAACAATGGTGACCAAATTGACTTGCCTGGAGAGACGACAACGGCAGTGTGGAGGATTGGTGGTGGTGATTGTGGTGGAGAATAAGAAGATTTTGGGAGAAGTAGGGGGATTTGTGGAAAGTTTTGGGAGAGAAATTGAGAAGTTTTAGAGAAAATATGGTGAAAGAGAAGTTGGCTGGTGGTTTTAAAAAGAAAAAGAAGAAGAAAGGTCAGTCAAGTCATCTCCGAGTTGGGTCGGTCAATGGGTTAGGTCAATTAAAATTCAATTTTACCTTTGGTGCATCGCGACATGTGATTCACACCAGCCTTGGTGCGGACCGTATGTCGTGTCGTACATCACCTTTTTGTTTTCTCCTGGTTTGCCCAGGCATCTGGTTTGCCATGCGATGGAGGTGCAACATGCACTTGGGATCTTGCGTTTCGCATGTCCAAGCGCACATAGCCTCCAACATTTCCATTTTTTCCCAGGTCTACTATTTTGGTGTGCGGTGAGCTGTGCAACACGCAAAATGGCTTGTACGTATGCAGAGTCCACCGCATACCCCATTTTTTCCTTGTTTCACACTTATTCATTTTCCACCTTATGTATTCCCTAAAAACACACCAAAAATAACAAAGGGTGAAGAAAATTAAATCAGAAACACTTGGGTTGCCTCCTAAGAAGTGCTTTATTTTACGTTATGGCTTGACGATAGTACCTCAACCTCAGTCATTGTCAGAAAGCATGCCAATCTGGTTGGCGTGACCCCATCCCAAGAAGGGGATTTGCTCCATCAATAATTTAGAGACATCATCATATTGCTCAAGCATGGGCTTTATGCCCACTTCACACTCCTCATGGGCATCACCAAACATGCCCTCTGAGTCTATCACCGATATCACTCTCAAATCATCAGAAGGCCTTATCGGTTGGCATACATTGAAAGTCACTAATTCATCCCCCACTTGGAATTTGAGTTCTCCGAGTTCGACATCAGTAAAGGCCCTCTCTGTGGCTAATTGTGGTCGCTCCAAAATAATGGGCACCTCTACATCCACCTCACATTCTATTATTATGAAATCTGCTGGAAGAATCAGTTTGTCCACCTTTACCAACACATCAAACAAGATCCCTACAGGGCGCTTAATGGACCTATAGGCCATGAGTAGCCGCATAGAAGTAGGCTTGGGCGTACCCAATCCTAGCTTCTTGAAAATCATTAGGGGCATCAAGTTGATGCTTGCCCCCAAGTCGCATAAGGCCTTTTGGATCTTCTCTCTTCGTTGCCACAATACTAGTCATCACAATGCTACAACTGTGTAGATCTCAATTGTGCCCATGTCAACCACCTTCATAATTTTGAGTAACTCCTTCAGAAATTTGGAGTACCCTGGCATTTTCATTAGAGCTTCAACTAAAGGAATGTTTATTGATAGTTTGCTAAACATGTCAACAAACTTGCTAAAATTTTGTTCTTCTTTCTTCTTATTTAGCCTATGAGGGTACGGTGGAGGTCCTTGGAAGTTATGGTCGGTATGCTTTGCACAAAAGAGGGGTATTCCTCGACATCGATGGTCACTTGGGGAGAGGGTTCAACCTCTTCCTTCTCATCGTCACTTTCAACATTTGCCGGGGCATTCGGTGCACCAAGTTCTTCCCCTACCTCCGGGGTTTCAACAATATTTTCATGCGCCCTCTCTTTATCTTTATCACTTGGCTTCTTGACCGCTTCAACAATAGGATACTTTGGGTTAACAATCGGCTTCACAACAGGTTCTCTTATTTCACCGGTTGTTCGTCCACTCCTAGTAATAATAGCCATGTTGTGCCTATCACTTTTATGCTTGGTAGTGGCATTACTAATAAGTGATGCCTTCATCCCCGGGCTCATTTGCATGGAAAGATAATCCATTTGGGCCTAAAGTTGCTTGATGGAGGTCGAATGAGAGCTTACAGTCTTATAAAGTGTTGAGACTTCGCCTTTAGGGTAAATAGATCATTTACCCCGGGATGTGTTGTTTCCACTTTTTTTAGCACCAAGGACAATATGTCCTCTACCTTAGAATGCTCGGGGTTGCTTATGGTCGGTTGGTAGAGGGAGTCTACTTTGTTTGGGGGCACATAAGGGCTTCGGTGATTGTATCGATCACCATACTTGTCCTGATCATCTCCTATCCAACCTTGATTCTCTTCCCTTGGGCGATAGTACCCGGGACAAGAACCCATACAAAGCACAATTTTCCATCTACGACTGTCATCAACTCATCATCGCTAGCTTTTATTTCCGGCGTATTCACAACATTTACACCCTTAGCACCCATCGCATGCTTTTCCAAGAGATAAATTTGGGTCATCATTTTAGCCATGGTGTCATCTTGAATTTTCCCTTTTTTCTGATTTCATTTGCCAAGATGGATGAGGCTGCTTCAGAGATTGGCACATACGCTTCTTTTGTATACCAAGCTTGGTTGGTTTTTATCATTCGCTCTAAGAAAGCCGAGGCAATGGGAAATTGCAAGTTCATGAAGGTGCCACCTCCAAGGTTGTTAGCTATCAACTTGTTCATAGAATTCAATGACCGATAGAAACTTTGGACCAATACGTTGTCCGGCAACCCATGGTTCGGACATAAGACAAGCTTCTTTTTGAACCTCAACCAAGCCTCATGTAGGGGCTCATCCAGGAGTTGCCTGAAGTTGGTAATCTCATCTCTTAGCTTCATCATGCGAGACCGAGGGAAGAATCTCGAAGTGAACTCCTCAACCAACTCGGCCTAAGATTTAATAGACCCGTCCGATAATTCTTCCAACCACGATGTGGCTTCCCCCATCAAGGAAAAAGGGAATAGGCACAATCGGATGGATTCTTGGGAGATGTTTTAAATAATGTATGGTTGGAAAATCTCCACAAAATTTTTGATATGCCAGTTGGCATTTTCATGTACTGCTCCACTAAACATACCCTTCATTTAGATCAAGTGGAGTATGGTTCTAGTAACGTGAAATACAACATTTCCCATCGTGCGGGGTAGGCGGATTGCACCCACACCCACTTGCATCACAGGATCAGCAGCGTTGGCATCCATTAAGCCGTCGATGCTCTCGTTCTCATCGGCCTCGCTCATAAGCTAGCCTGCTCAATCAGTACACAAACAACAAACAATAGTAAAAGAAACAAGCACTCTCAAAATGACTTCAAATCAACAATCAAAAATAGCTATCAATTCAAGTCCATGGCAACGGCCCCATTTTTTGATAAACACTCAAATATACTCCCCAAAGATGGAGGTAACAGCGATCATCAAGCAAAACACAATTATAAGTACCCAACAGGTGTCGGGGTCATACCCACAAAGACTTGGTGATAGCAATTAAGAAGATTGTATTGAAATGACTTCACTAGGAGAGTAAATGTTTAAAATCAAGAAAATAAAAGATTGGGGGAATTGGGATTCTGTCCCAACAATCACAATTCGTAGCAATGTAAGAAAGTAAAATGGGTGTACCAAATTTAGTAGACGACTAGGGATGTGCATCTCATGGGGCTTTAATGTGGGATAGGGTGTTTTTCTATTCACATTTAATCTCGCTCATTGACATCGGTAGCCTTGGTCATGTGTATGGTTATTTATCTCTCGATCAACAACCCTATATCTGATAATCCCAGTTAGAGCACTATCGGTTAAATCATCAAACAACCAAGATCAAGCGTAGAGAGGCCACACTATCTCTAGCTTAGACCCTTAAATGGGTGATTCCGTCGATATGAGCTATTTCTAGCCTCAAATCTTAATGGAGTACTAAGTTCCAACTAGTAATTTCACATCTGAAACTATGAAATTCTCTTTCAAGGAACAACATAGTCAAGTAATGAAAAATAATGTTTCTAACCACCAATTTTAGGATTAAAACTTGGTGAAACTACTAGACCCATGTAAAATAAGCAATTATAAGTAAGAATTAACAACACCCACACCCATTTGTCAAGCACCCATTATCAACACATCCTTAGACAATTGAGATTAGCTACTCATGATAAAGGAAAGAGATATACCCAATGGGTAAGTCAAATTCTTCTTCATTCAAGTATAATCTCAAGTTCTAAGCTCAATTTGAGTACACAAATGGTTAACTAAGATTTGGAAGAGAGAATGGATTGAAACTCTCTTCTTCTTCTCAGAGAGGAAAACTTGTTCTCAAAGGTAAAAGTTCTTCAGAATATTCAGGACTCCGATCTTTTTTTACAATTGTGCCTAATTTGGCTTTTTATACTTTCCCAAAACGTCATTAATTTTCTGGACAAAATTGCCCTTCGGGTGGCGTACAACGCGATGTGTTGTTCGCACGTCATGATGTGCGCATCACACACCCTTTTCAGTTATACCAATGACTTTAGCTAATTTTGGAGACTTTGTGCAAAGGAGGTGTGGTTTGCACCATGAGTTGTGCGCGTTGCACAACGACTGCACCCCTTAGCAGATTCTTCAGTGACTTTTGTGGCTCTATGTGGTGAAGGTGCGTTCTGCACCACAGCTTGTGCGTGTTGCACGGGCACATCATCTCAGGGCAGAATCTCTATCTTTTTCGATCACTTCACACTTCACTCCTTTTAAGCTCTTTTTTGGTCCATTTCCTTGTTTTCCATCATTGATCATAAGTACCTACATAAACATTAATAAAGGCCATAAGAACCTCTAAATCTATCAAAACATAGCATTAATTCATGGATAAAGGCTCAATAAGTTGGTAAATTACTGACTTATCAGGCACCTAACCACCGGTATCACACCAAACCAACAGAAGGACTTTTAGCAAATGTTGGAGAACGGCCTAGGCAACAATAACCCAAGACCTTTAGGAATCAAATAACTTAAAACCAACTCGAGAACTTCAGGGAAGAACCAGAAATGAGGCTAACAGGACCTACCCATGAGTCATAACTCTAGGTAGCCACCTCTCAAGGACAACTCACCCCATCCACTACTAAAAAGTACTGATCTACCAGAAAAACACATGAATAGTAATACAAAAACAAATAGCAAAACAACTAAACAAGGAAAACATGAAGGAGTTTAAGCAAATACACAAAAAGGGAAGAATCACAACGCAAACATTACCAGATCTAGCCGAAAGTAACAAAAGTTATACCTGGAGCAATGGTATCAGGAACCTCTACCTCTGGCCCACCAAGAGAGGCATCGAACTGATAGTGTCTATCACTGGACTGAGTAGTCGAAGCAGAAAGCTCAATCATCCCTCTCCGAGGGCAATCTTTAGAATAGTGACCAACCACTCTACAACCGTAAAAACTACACTGACTGGGATACGCGATCGTGGGGCAATCCCTAGAAAAGTGCCCACACTCACCGCATTAAAAACAACCTTTACCTGATGAAGTCCAACGGGAAGATCTCACTGAACTTGACCGGCCACCATGGCCTGCACACCCTGAATGCAAACCTTGAAGAACTTGACTCATATCGTGTCTACTCTGCTCAACATTATCTATACCACCATCCCCTGAAACATGTGGAGCAACTGAAACTGGTCTGCTAGATAAGAAGCAATGGGAACTGACCCCTAGCAGAGAATCCCCTACCTCGAGTCTGGGAACCTCAAAAATTGTCCTGACAACGACGCCTCTTACTACTACTTCTATATGTCTCACTAAATAAACCCTCAATAGCCCATGCATGATCAACCACCTAGAGAAAAGTAGTCCATGTTGTAACCAAGTGCTCTGTTGCCAAACAGAGCAGTGAAATCAAACCTCTAATGAAACTCTAAACTCTCTCAAACTCTGTAGGTACAGCCCTAATAGTACGTCTAGCCACCTCGTGAAACCTTGCCTCATACTCCAATAATGACATACTACCCTGATGAAGAGCTGGAAGCTTAACCCTAACTGAAGCACCATTCAAAGAACCGGGTACTGCCTCACCCTAAGGTACTGAAATACCCATCAGAGGATTCAGAGTCCTAGCCACACTGTCTTGAAGAACTAGGGTAGAATGAAACCCTACCAGAGGCTAGGCTGGCCACACTCCGCCTAAATTATGCGATAAACTCTCACTCTGCAATCTTGGTGCTGACGGATGCAATGAAGCAATAGGCACAGAAGCCTCAACATCACCCATTGTCGTACTCATCCTAGGTATCTGAGAAGGAATGAAACAAATGAAATTCAAGAGTCGATAGAGCAGGGGCACACGATAAGGAGCCAAGAAGATGGAATTTTTACTAACAATTCCCTGTAGCCTCCTACAAATAGGATACAAACATCATCATACTGATACGCGAGACTCTACTTAGACATTTGCTTCTCTACCACGACACCGGTGAACCTAAGGCTCTGATACCAAGCTTTCACGACCCGATTTCTCAGGTCATGATGGCACCTACAACCCCTCAGTAGGCGAACCAATCCTTGTAGCCTAGAACAGTTAGCAATGAGCTACTACCTAAAAAATATGCACAATAAGTAGAAATAAGCAGAAGCAGATATAAGATAAATACAATGCGGTAGCAAATCACCTGAATATATATATATATATATATATATACATATATATATATATATACATATATATATATATACATATATATATATATATATACATATATATATATATATACGCATAAGGAAACTAAACCAACCCCAAGACTTGGTATTGATAGTACATGAGCTTTTAAATAGAAAACAAGTGCTAGAAGTAACAAAATAATAAGTACAACTGTCTCCAAAAATACAAAAAATAACAGTGCCAAAAGATGAGATGTGGTCAAGCCCCAGTCGATAGGAGCTCACCCTAGTCTCGAATATCCAAGTTGCATGAGTCTCCAAACGATCAACGGTGAAGGCTCACAATAATATCTAACCAAAAGATGTAGAAGTGTAGTATGAGCACCAATTGCTAAGCAACGGGTACCCAGTAGGTATCATTGGCCGACTGAGCACATATAAGATATAAAAATAGTAATAAGAAGATAGCAAAGAAGGAGTCACAGAAACAATAGGGAAAGCACATCGAAACTAGCACGTAAAGAAGTCAAAAAGAATTACAAAAAAGCTATGCTAGCCAGAGAAGATATATATAACACAGAACATAAGTGAAGGAAAGAAGAACGCACCTGGAGTCTTTGCAACAACAATATATATAAGGAAAAGGTTTAAGGAGAAGGACGGTATACCTGTAACCTCAAGAAAAAAGGGAAATAAAAGAATCAAGCCAATATATTCGAGCTAAAAGCAATACACTAACATAATCATTCTTGAAACACCATTCAAGATAAGATAAACAGATAAACACCTCCCAATTTCAAACCTAGGATGGAATAAACTACGTCACAAGGAACCGAAAGCCACTACTCAGAACCAAAATAAAGGATAAAACTCACTAGCTTACCACTACCTAGAGGACGACATAAACTGTGCCTCAAATCAATAAGGGACCCACCAATCCATCAATGATCAAAAATATCCAACAACTGGAGCCTCAACAGGCTAGAACCCACTAAATCACCAAGTACTAAAGGACAACAAGCTCTATAATATGAGATAAGCAATAATATCTACCTACAGTCCCAACAGTCACTATACAACCGAGGAACATAATCAAGTAAAAACAAACCCTCTGGCATCCCATACTATCAGAGCGTACACTGAGCAAATTGCAAACAAGGGTGGAATCTAAATGAAATATGCATGATGATGATGGTGGTGAAATCAGTGTGATAGTAACCCATATGTTACCCCCTTCAGTACCTAAAAGGCCTAATAAAGGCAGAATTCACGGAAGGGATTCCCCCGAGTACCTCAACTCCATATACACCCTTCCTCCTGGCAACCTAGGCTTGTAGATCTTGGTTCAGGAATGGCAGGGTCCAGGGAGGTCTGTGACCACATACTAATGTGAATCTCAAAGGATAGCTCAATAATCAGCATCTTGTACTACGTTCTCAGAATTGAACTAGGTCTAAAATAGTAGTAGTGATCTCAAAATCCTCATAAAGGGTTCTCGGAGTGTATCCGAGACTAAGCCAGTAATCAAGTCTGAAAATCCCCTAAATAGGGTGCCCAGCATGTGTCCAGGTCTAATTCCATAAAAAATCATATCTAGCGCTTGTCCCAGCCGAGCCTAGTATCAGTATGAAGACCAGTGGTGAAATTATCAAAATATCCTCTATACTCCGAGAGGTTTCATAGAATCAGTACCAAAACCTTTAATACTCATTTTAATAAAAAATAGGCCCTCTGGACCATGCAAAGTTTAGAAAACCATTTATAGTGGCCCAAAGCCAAATAAGTAGTAAAACATGAAGAAAAATCCTTTGCATGAATGATATGCTCGCAAACAAAAGGGTTAGCCTAATGGCTCACAACATTTCTATCGGCTCTGCACAGGCACAAACAGTTCTACACCACAGATATCCAGCCTAAAGTAACATCTAGATGTCCGGGACTCGCGGACATTCTTAAATATCCCACCATCTATGGTCAGAGGCATATACAAAGGCCACATGAGGCCAAAAGGGTAATATTATAACATTACAATGAATACTACAAATAATGCGTGAAATAAATGGACAAAAGAGGCGGGCAAGGTCTGAGGGTACCAACTTAGAAAACCAACCCAAGGATGTTAATTAATGCAGTTATAGTCTATATACGCAAAGTCTAGGTAGGGAAGACCATAACCTACCTGTCGTCCGATGACTAGCTGCGGGAATGACATCATCAAAGCTCGAACTGCTTCAAGAAAGTCGAAATTGTGAACAAACTATCAAAACAATATTCTACGCATTAAAACAAAACCAATGACACCCAAGTGTAGCCAGGTCGAAATTCAGGTCAAAAGTGGGCTTGCGAGGCCCACAACCCAAAATTAAAAATGGAAAAAAGCACGATGAACATACTACTCCTGGGTGCATGCTCCAAAATTAAGCAAATTTGGCCTAAGGAAGGGCCCAAAATAGCCCGCTCATGAAGGAACTAAAGATGGATTTTCAAGAGTAGAATGAGAAATTAAAGTGAGAACCAACTTACCATGATGAGACGAAGCAAGCAAACGGATAGAATTTCATGAACCCATGATCAAGCAGCCTCAAAATGAGCAGCTAAAACCAACAAAACCCTAAGCTTTGAGAAAGGTTCAACAATAGGGGGAAATATAATTTAAAGAGAGGATTTACCCTGTTTAGAAGCCAATAAACATTCAAGAGTTGATAACATGCAAGCCTCTAAGCAGAAGGGTTGATCAAGGTATTTTAATGGAGGTTTTGGAGTGAATTCTAATGGAGAAACGAGTTGCGAATTTTTGGAAATGAGGGAGAGAAGAGGGTTGGCCAGCTTATAAGCTGCCAGTCGGTAGGGCGCAGGTTTGACCAGGCCAGCCGCAGGTGTGCTGGTGCCACGGCGTCCAGGCAGGCGCAAGCGCTATGGTGCTAGCCAGGCGCAAGAGCGCTGGTGGCCGGTTTAGGTGGGCACGCATGGGTGCTGTCCTGGGTGAAGGCACATGCACAAGCGCGGCCTAGGCGGTGCCCTGGCACCACACTAGCAGCCATCAGCAACAACAACCAAGATAAGGCAAGATTTCACACGATGGGTCCTCAGGAACACATCTGGGGTCCTACGAACACAAACAAGATGAGCTATTCAACTAGAAACAACATTCCATATCTAACTTAATCGATTAAAAATCCCATCGAAGGTTGATTTAATGAAAAGTGGGCCCTGTGCCCAAAATCAACCTTTAGGACAACTATTCCAAAATGGAACATGAGGGCCAAAGTCAAGTTTGGAAGCATTGAGACCCAAACCAATGGTCCCTCTAGCCTAAACTCAACATTCCGGAGCGAACAACATTGGCAAAATTTCCATCCGAGGTCATCTTCTCCAAATATTGACCAAAGTGAACCAAATAAAGCCAACTAGCCTGAAAACACAGAACGAGAGAGAATTCAAAGTTGAATAGCTCCTGGATCTTACCAAAGGTCCAACTAAACCAACGTCCATTCTTCGGAGCTAACAAAATTGTCAAAATTCAATTCCGAGCACAATAACTAAGAATGTTGACCGAAGTGAACGATTTCCAAAGTTGAAGCTCTAAGATAGGGAAACAGCCATAAAGACCAAGCAAATGGCCCGGGTACTGATCTACAAGTCCTAGAAAGCCATAAATTACTTGGGGTCGCTATAGGCAAGCTCTAATAGTATAAGAAAGGTAAAACACGAGAATGACCAGAAGGGTCATTACAATTTTGAGGGTCAATTCTAAGCTTTTAGAATGGTTGTTGTTGCAAGTTTTTGATGCCTTGCACCGCATCTGTGAAGCTAGCTCAGCTAAGCCATGACCGGTCATATGAGAATTTGGTCATGCCCATGAAGGCGCAAAGGCAATGAATGTTCTGCTTTGATGGGACTAGCTCACCTGGG
This sequence comes from Jaltomata sinuosa, assembly GCA_003996215.1. Classification (NCBI taxonomy): domain Eukaryota; kingdom Viridiplantae; phylum Streptophyta; class Magnoliopsida; order Solanales; family Solanaceae; genus Jaltomata; species Jaltomata sinuosa. The sequence continues at coordinate 35,032 of QJPP01001330.1, read as the reverse complement.
GGCTCTTCTCTCCTACTGAGCTTGTCCACATTGATGGATTCGCAGGAGCAACACCTTATTGATTCTACATTCTTGCTCCTACGGGATGAGGACTACTTTGGTGAGGCCCACATATTATGTGGGTTTCTACCATTGCGGGAGCCTGTCTGCTTCAGCGATGTCACAACAATGATGAGGGGTCTGCTCCTACAGAACCCCTACCATTTAACAGTGGACTTTCTCTTTTTTTACTCCATTTCTTCCCTACATCATTTTTGGAACTAAGAAGTTGATTTTGGGCAATTTCAAAGAGCATTTTTGAGGGTTTTTTCATTGGGTAAGCTTCTTATACTACTGTTGTACATTCCCCAATAATTATTTCATGATTTTACCTTTAAATCTTTTCTTTCCAACTAGAGAGTTTAGAGATTTCTGGGTAAAGTCAAAGAATGTTATTTTGATGATTTCAAACTCAATTTTAACTCCATTTTTAATGAAATTTCATATTTGGACTCCTCAAGCTTTAGGTAAATTGTTTTTTGAATAAAATTCTAGTTTTTTCCTTGTAAGCTCAGGTTTGTCTTTTTGGTTGAGTTCTTAGACCCAGATTAGAATCTTGGCAACATGGTATCATCGGACTCATGTTTACATGTAAAACTTGTTATTGGTAGATTAGTTATGTTTGGAGGATATTCGTAAAGAGAAGGCTCAGATATGATCAAGTAGAGTCTTGTTGTTCAGCTTTAAGGCAAGTTATGGCTTAACTTTCTTCAGACTTTGCTTGGGTGGGGATTTATAGTGTAAATCATGCAATGGGTTGGATTACTTTGTAATATCATATTAATTAAGTTAAATTATGTTATTGTGATGCCCATGTGGGGAATTGTGTTGATCATGACAATAAATGGAATGGTTTATCATTGTGATGCCTAATTGGAGGCTTATATTGTTTTGGTGATATGGGGCTTTAATCCCTAGTTTGATATTTAGGGTCATAGCCAATATTCATTGAATTATCATGATTCTTAGGTTTTGGATATAACGATTGCATTTGGTTTAACTTTATCTTTGTGTTCATGCATACTCATACATATCATAATTCATGGACATAGTGAATGACTTGATTTTTAAAAGAAATATCATAAAAGTTTTGATTTGAAAGAAATGAATGATTTTAGTTCTGGTTTGAGTCCAGATCATTGATATATATTGATGAAAGTTGATTTGTCTATAGACCTTGTGAGTCCCTTATGGGTCTCATTCTGGAGAAAAAAATGCTTAGAGGGTGTTTATGGTAGGCATTAGCTATTGCATATCATCTCATATTATTGCATTGCCATTATATTATCATTTAGATTGTTATGGTAATTATGATAAACTATGTTAATTATATATATTGAACTGCTTAGACTTTTCTTGGTGCATGTTTAAATTTTGTATCCTTTATTCGATATAGTTTTTTATTTAATCTTAGTCGGCCTATGGTGCCTACTAAGTACAAGTGACCATACTCACTCCTACTTTTCTTCATCCATAAGGTGCAGATCCCAGTGCGAGTTACCTTTATCATTCCTGATTCATACAATGGTTACTGATTTAGAGTTGTGGTAAGCTCCTATGTTTGGGACTGATCCAAATTTTTCTACCTTTACTTCTTTCATTACTACCTTTGGATAGTCTGTATTTCTGTTTTGATGTTTTTATTTTAGGTGCCGCCCTTGTATTTTTGACTACTGATTCTTGGGGATTTCGTGTTTCTATCTTTAATTTCTTTTGAGCTTATTTAAAGAATTGATCATTAATTGGTGTAAATGGATTCTTTATCTCATTGTGTTATCATGGATATTATCGAGTTGTTGAGTCAAGCTTACCTACCATGCTTGGGTTAGGGTAGGTGGTATCATAACCTATGGGAATTTTGGGTCGTGATAAGTTTGAATCAGAGCGCTAGGTTCAACAGTCTCATGAGTATAAAAGTAAGTATTGAGTGGAGTCTTGAGGATAGGTATGATGATGTCCGTATCTATCTTCATGGTGTTGTAGGACATTCTTAGGAAAATTCTCTTCTTTGACTCTCTTATCATATGACTTGTTCACTCTTTGATTACTAAACTTATGTTTTAGTTTTTCAGTAGATGGTGAGAATGCGATCTAGTTCTATGGAGAGATATAAGTCGGCACCCACTATTGGGCCCTAATTAAGGGTCGAGCCATATGTCGCAGCTATGGAAAAGGTAGAGGTATATCTTATGGGGAACATCTTTCTAAAGGATATGCGAAGGCAGTATCCTGTGAGCTAGATGTTGAGTTTGATAATGTAGCCTATCAGCTTGGGTGTGTGGGACCATCTTAGGTTTCTTAGGGTTTTATCTTTACTCCTGAGCTGCATGATCCCATGGTTTGGCTCTTGAGTTATTTGGAGGGTATGGCTCAGAAAAAAGCTCTACCTATCACTCCTGATGGGTGTCTGACTAGGGAGGGTGTTCAACCTAAGGATCAGGCATTAGTTTAGGATTTTTAAAATCCTGGGGCACAACCTGTTGCTATTATGGCTCCTTGCATTGATGCTTTAATAGTCAAACGTATTGCTCCGCTAGTTATGCCTAGACCAGTGACAACAGTGGATGAGTAGAAGACGTTTGATAGGTTTGTGAGATTGAGCCTCCCAAGTTCAGTGGTGCGCTTGAGTAGGATGCTTATGAGTTTCTGGTTTGATGTTAGGGGAGGTTGCATAACCTTAGTTTTGTTCAATCACACGACATAGATTACACTACCTTTCAGTTGGTTGGGGAAACAAAGTAGTGGTGGAGGTATTATCTTGGTTGTAGGCCAACAGGTTTACCTTCCATGAGATAGACACAGTGTTTTTAGACTTTTCTTGAAAAGTATATACCTCACAGTTTGAGGGAGAGGTTGAGAGATGATTTTGATTCCTTAGAGTAGCATTCTATTACTATTATCGAGTATGAGACTCGCTTCTATGACCTATCTAGGCATGCCATGATGAGTATTTTGACAGAGAGAGCAGGTCAAAAAGTTTGTGAAGGGTTGATTACTCCTCTTCAGTTGGCTACAACATAATTGGTGACTATTGGGGTCATTTTTTGTTGATAGTTGATCACACCATGAGGATAGAGGGTATTCTTCGTGGAGCCTAGGAGAGTAGCAGTAAGAGGTTTTGCAGACAGGGTGGTTTTAGTAGATCTTTATCCTGAGGTAGGGATTTCTTAGGTAGAGGCTCTAATTTTCATCATAGTAGGCTTGTTCAAGCAGCAATGCATGGTTCTGATGGTAGATATTCAGGTTTTGGTACCTCGGGTGGTTAGAGTTTGAGTTAGATGGTCAGAGGGTCTCATTGTGGGTTGTCAAGACACGGTGGTCATCCTAGTTTATCTAGGAAATTTTGTCACCTTCCACAGTTCATGGGCCCTTTGATTGTAGGGTGTTTGGTCATTATGCTAGATATTGCCCTAGGCTTAGGAAGGATCATGCATAACAAGGGTTTTATATACAGAGTTATCGGGTACCGGCATCACTAGATGAGGAGCTACGCAGGGTGGTAGAGGTAGTTATCGAGATACAAGGGGTGAAGCCCAGGTGGATCATGGAGTTACTCAGTCCAGGGGTAGACGTAATTAGTGTTATGTATTTATGGGTTGACCCGAGGCATAAGCCTCCAATGTGGTTATTATAGGTATTTTCCGAGTTTGCCATCGGCCTGCTTTAGTGTAATTTGACCATAGTTCTATATATTCATATGTGTTTGTATATTTTGCTTTGATTTGAACATGATGTGTGAGTACCTTCCTATGCCTATTTTTATCTCTACCCAGTAGGTGATTCTTTAGTGGTGGATCAGGTGTACCTGTCATGCCCCAAGCCTACACCCGGGATGTAACACAGTACTTAGAGTCACAAGTGACCCCAAGCTAACCCATGACATGGCATAAGCGAAAACAATCACATGATTTTAAAAACCGAGCGGAATCTAAATTGATTCATATTGTCAAGTTTTAATAAAATAACTAAGAATATCTGAATGTCAACTAAGTCTGGAAAACAAAACCAACTAAAATAAGTTGATGTCTAACTCTATGTCTGAAAAGATTCTACCAACAGACGAGCTGCTGGGACAAGTCCCCAGCTCACTCTAAATGTTGAAAACATAAAGTACTAAAGAAAAAGCATAATAAAAGATGATGAGGACTCACCAGTAGTAGTCGGTGAAGTGGAATTGGATTGTACTAATTGCGATGTTGTTCTTTAGCGCCTGAACCTGCATCATGATAGGATGCAGCACAAAGAGTATGCGATCAGTATTTTGAATATACTGAGCATGCAAAATATGCAACTAAAAAATAACTAAATATGCTAAAATACTGAACATTTATACAAATGCAAAGTAAATTTGTAGTACAATGGCCCAAAATTACTAGATGCATAAAATCTAAAATGCAGGAATATTCTGAAAAGTCATAGTGAAAAGCAGTAAAATTGAACTGAGGTTTGAAGTTTTGGAGAAGAAGCCCTAGGTCTGTAGCTTGAGAGAAAGATCCCTTTTCTTTTTCTGAAACTTAGTCGATGGAATAAGGGAAGAATAATCTAAAGCTGAATAAAACCCCTCCAAAATATGCCTAAAATGACTTAGTATATTAGTTAAAAGAATAGGAAAAGTCCAAAATACCCCTAGGAAACTTAACATAAAAATTGAGATTTTTTTTGAAATCAGGTTCCATGGCTCGTGGACGTGGTCCATGGTTCTTAGGAAAATTGGCAGCCTACAGGTGTGCTTTCAATGAGGTGAACCATGATCCATGGTCTGATCCACTGCCCGTGGATCCCTCTTGTGGATCTCAGACCAATTACTATCCCTCAAGTCTGATTTCCATGGATGGCATCCATGGTTCGTGGTCTGTTCCAAGATCTGTGGAACCCGTCCATGGTTCGTGTCTGTCTTTTGAAAGCATTACACTTAGAATTCCAGTTTGGTTCTTAGCTTAGAATTTTTTAGGTATTACAATATATCCCCTTTGGGATCATTCATCCTTGAATGGAGACTAAATAAGCTAAGATTGGAGGGAAAGATTTGCAATCCCTACCAAATGATTTTTAACTGAAATATAACTGAACTAAATTCGTGAGACATGAATGCATACTAGGAGCATGGGAATGACTGATGGAAAATACTAAGGAGGAAACTGGGAGTACTGAAGAGGAAACTGTTACCTCAAGCTGGAACTAAATCGAAAGAAAATAGGTGAGGGTACTTGGAATCATAGCTGCTTCTGCTTCCCAAGTAGCTCCCTCAACTGACTGGTTCCTCCAAAGGACTTTCACTGAAGCAACTTCCTTATTCCTCAGCTTACGAACCTGATGATAAAGAATCTCAACTGGGACCTCTTTGTAAGTGAGACTACCCTTCACACCCACACTCTCCAATGGCACAACTGAAGTCGGATCACCTACACACTTCTTTAACAAGGACACATGAAAGACTGGGTGCACCGATGCTATCTCGGCTAACAACTCTAACTCATAAGTTACCTTTCTAACTCTCATCATAATCCTGTAGGGAACTACATACCATGGACTAAAATTTTCCTTCATACCATACCTCATCACTCTCTTCGTAGGTGAAACCTTCAAAAGCACCCAATCATCAACTTCAAACTCTAAGTATCTTCTCCTCACATCTGCATAGGATTTCTAACGACTCTGAGCTACGTTCAGCCTCTGCCTAATGTGCTGAACCTTTTCCATAGTCTCCTGAACTGAATTTATCCCTATCAATGCAGCTTCACCTACCTCAAACCAGCCAATAGGTGATCTACACCTCCGCCCATTAAGTACCTCATACGGGGCAATCAAAATGCTAGAATAGAAGCTATTATTGTAGGCAAACTCTATAAGTGGTAAGTGATCATCCCAATTACCTTTGAAATTGATCACAGAATCTCTAAACATATCCTCTATGGTCTAGATGTACACTCTGCCTGATTGTCTGTCTGCGGATGAAATGTTGTACTGAGATTTACTTGCGTACCAAGACTTTTCTGGAAAGACTTTCAGAACTTGGATGTAAACTAAGTTCCCCTATATGAGATGATAGACAAGGGAACTCCATGCAATATTACTATCTCACAGATGTAGAGTCTGTCATAATCCTCCGCTAAATTAGTAGTCTTGACAGGCAAAACATGGGCTTACTTAGTTATCCTGTCTACTACCACCCAAATAGAATCCTGATGTCTGTGAGTAAGAGGTAAAACTGTAATGATGTCCATATTGATCACTTCCCACTTCCAAGTAGGAATGTTAATATCTTGATTCATAGCTCCCATTCCTGATGTTCTATGTTTACCTGTTGGCAGTTTGGACACTTAGCCATAAAATCTGCTATGTCCCTTTTTATTCCATTTTGCCAATAGACTTCCCGTATGTCATAGTAAATCTTGGTGGCACCTGGATGAATCGAATATCTGGAGCTATGAGCCTCTTTGAAAATTCACTTCCTCAACTCTTCTACATTTGGAACACATAATTGACCCTGATAGCGAAGCACACCATCTCCCACTTGGGAGAAAACCTCTACTCTCTGCTGGTGGATAACACCCGTCAATTGATGTAAGGTAGGATGATTTTCTTGTTGATCCTTCACCTCAACTACCAATAAAGATTCTGATCTATTCTGAACTATAATACCACCATCCTCTGAATCAATAAGGCGAACCCCTAAAGGAGCAATCCTATGAACATCCTTAGATAATTACTTCTTTTTTTCATACACTTGTGACACACTAGCCATAGACAATCTACTAAATTTATCAGCCACTACATTGGCCTTGCTCGGATGGTAAATCCCACTATTGTCGTAATCCTTATCAAGTTCAAGCCACCTTCTCTGACAAATATTTAACTCCTTCTGAGTGAACACATACTGGAGACTTTTATGGTCAGCAAACACATCTATATGGATACCATACAAGTAGTGTCTCCAAATCTTTAAGGCAAAAACAACTGCTTCAAGCTCAAAATCATGAGTCGGGTAGTTCTTCTCATAAAACTTAAACTGTCTGGAAGCATAGCCTATGACCTTTTTATGTTGCATCAAAACACAACCAAGGCCTACTCTAGATGCATCACAGTAAACAAAAAAGACATCTAAACCCTCTGGTAATGTCAAAACTAGAGTTGTGGTCAATGTAGTTTTCAATTCCTAGAAGTTCTTCTCACGCTCATCACCACTGAAACTTGACCTTTTTCTGAGCCAACCTGGTCAATTGGGCAGCTATGGATGAAAATTCCTAAAAAAACCTCTTGTAGTACCCAGCTAAACCCAAAAAGCTCTTATGTTCGTCGGAGAAGTAGGCCTAGGCCAGTTCTTTACTAATTTTATTTTCTGTGAATTTACTTGAATGCCCTTCTTAGACACCATATTACCCAAAAAAGTGACTGACTGCAACTAAAACACACACTTGCTAAACATAGTGAATAACTAGTAATCGTGAGAGTTTGCAGCACAATCCTCAAATAGATTGCATGCTCTTCCTCACTCCGAGAATAAATAAGGAAGTCACCTATAAAAACAATGATGATCATATCTAAGTACTGTTTGAATACCCTATTCATCATAAAAGTTGCAGGTGAATTTGTTAGTCCAAAAGACATAACCACAAATTCATACTGACCATACCGAGTTCTAAAGGCTGTCTTTGGAATGTCACATTCTCCAAAGGCTATCTTTGGAATGTAACATTCTCTAACTATAAGTTGATGATAACCAAATCTGAAGTCAATCTTGGAGAAATGACTGGCACCCTGAAGCTTATCGAACAAGTGACCAATCCTAAGAATAGGAGACTTATTCTTGATTGTGACTTTGTTCAATTGGTAGTAATCTATGTATATTCTAAGCAAACCGTCTTTCTTATGCACAAAGAAAAATAGAGCACCCCATAGAGATATATTGGGTCTGATGAAGCCTTTATCTAAGAGGTCTTTTACTTGATCTTTCAATTCCTTAAGCTCTGCTGGAGCCATTTTGTAAAGAGTAATAGATACGGGTTGTGTATCTAGAAAAACGTCTATCCCAATGTCAATCTCTCGCTCTGGAGGAACTCCAGGCAAATACTCAGGAAACACCTCAGGGAACTCGCTAACTACTAGAACTGACTGGAGAGATGGGGTCCCAGACTCAGAATCTTTAACCCAAACTATGTGATACATTTACACTTTTGAGATTATATTTTTAGCCTTGAGGTAAGATATGAAATGACCTTGTGACATAGGAGGACTACCCTGCTATTTTATGACAGGTTCATTGGGAAACTGAAATTTACAACTCTGGTTCTGCAGTCGACTGAGGCATAATAGGCATGTAGCCAATCCATGCAAGCTCACATGCGAAATGCATGTGCAGACCTGCAGCACGCATGTGCTACCGTAGGTCCGAGCCAATGAACTGGGAGTAAAACCCCAACAAATTGTCACCTGCACTCCACATGCGAGCCACAGGTAGCCACCTGCGAAACACATGTGGCAGCGCAGGCACATGTACATTTTTTTCTTTTAACCTTGACCTAACCTATTTGACCTTGACTCAACCTGGCATGACCCACATCTCCTCACCTTCTTAACCCCTTCAAAATTGTCTTTTTCTTCTCTTTCTCCGTAACAAACATTCTAAACCTCCATTACTTCTCCCACAAACTCCCTAAACTCCCAAAATTCCTTCTCCACACTCATCTTTTTCTCATCACTGCCACAGCTGCAGTCAGAGTTTCTTTATCAATTGTCACATCTTTATCAGTTCACCAGGTTTTTTATCGTGAATGCGATGGCCAAATCACAAACACAATGGTCAATTTCTTTGACCTTTGTGATCGTGTGTCCCTCATAGCGAATGCGGTGAAGGGCATGTAGCTTCACCAACAACAACACACCAACAACATAACACGACTAGAAAGTTTCCAAGTAGACCCACGAGATTCATTCAAAATCCCATAAACACAAACAAAATATTCTACCCAACTGAAAATGACATTCTGGACTCAACAGAATCATTGAAATGACCAACAGAGGTCATCTTGAAGAAATATTGACCGAAGTCAACACTTTGCCAGTTTTACCTAATACTCACCCAAGTGCCCAAAATGAGTTCAGAAGCCTCAGGACCTGAACCAAAGGTCCCACTAGCCCCAAATCCATGTACCAGAGCTAACAAAATTCTCATCCAAGCCTATTTACTCTTAATGTTGATCGAAGTTAAACATTTCAACTTTAAGAGTTCCAAAATAGGGAGACTATTCTAAAACTTGGTCGTATACCTTGAGAAGTGTGCCACTTATGCCAATAAGTCAAACAAACATGAAGAAGCTTCAGAAAGGTTCAAAATATTTGAAATGGCATGCAAAATAAGAAAATGACCACGAGGGTCATTACAACATCCACTACTAAAAGGACTTTTGTCCTCAAAAGTTAGAGAAAAAATGGTACTTCAAGTCTAAAAAGGTGAGGGTATTAGGTCCGCATGTTGATTGTAGTTTCCTAAGTAGCCTCAACGATAGAATGATACTACCATTGAACCTTAACTGATGAAATATCCTTGGACCTCAACTGACTAACCTGGTTGTCCAAAATAGTAATAGGCTCCAACTCAAAATCCAAAGACTCATACAATTGAAACGAGTTCTACTATAGCATGTGCAACTCATCTACAACAGATCACCTCATTATAAAAACATGAAAAACAGGGTGAACACTTGAAAGAGAAGAACCCAAGGCTAACTCATGCTACCTCCCCAATGCGATGAAGGATCTCAAAAGCCCCAATGAACCTAGGGCTAAGCTTACCCTTACTCCCGAACCTCATCACGCTCTTCATGGGCATTACACGAAGGAAAACTCAGTCACCAACCATAAACTCTAAGTCTTTAACCCTTCGGTCAGCATAGCTCTTCTGCCTACTCTGGGCAAAACAAAGTCTCGCTTGAATAACCTAAACTTGATTTATAGAATCACTCAGTAAGTCAATATCCTACGGCCTAACCTAAAAAGCATCAAACCAACCCACTAGAGACCTGCATTTCCTACCTGTAATACCCCAGAACTTCCAAGCCTAGCACCAGCTCAGAAAAATAAGAAAATAAAAATTCTCAAGTCCTAGCCAGAACCACGAATGGTTTCCATACACTGTGGAAAGGTCCAAAAGTCATGGAAAGCCTCTGTGGAACTCAAACATAGTCCAATCATTTGAGGTTCAAATTCACGAGTTGGAACCATAAACCATGGAACATTCCACGAGCTATGGATTCCACCTATGGAACTCAGACTTGAGGGTCCTCTATCCCTCAAGAACCACAAACTAGTTCTACAGACCGTGGATGGTTCTATAAGTTGTGAACCCAGTTCGTGTATCTCAGACCCGCATCTTGATAAAAAGGGCTAGGAACCATGACAGGGTTCCACAGGCCGTGGAAGCATCCACGGATCGTGGTTCCTATTCGTGGAACCTGAGTCATGAAATTTTTAGCAACTTTTACTTGGGGGTATTTTAAACCATTACCTCTTATTTTACCTCTGACTATAGGTCATTTTAGGATTAATTTAAAAGGGTTAAATGAAATTACTCTAGTTTTCCCTCATTCAATTGCTCTAGTCTTAGAAAGGAAGAGCAAAGAAGTTTTCTCCCCACCAACCTAGGGCTTCCTTCTCCAAAGCTATAGAACTCCATCACCAATTCAGGAATCATCTTCTACCAGGTATGTGGGTATTCAGTAAGGGTTCAGTTAACCCTTATGCCTAAAACTCCAGTCTTTTCTTCAAATATTCATGGTTTATAAAACTAGGGTTCCTACCTGATTATGCAAATCATTCCAGAATTTAGTCTTTATGATCCCTACATGCTTTATATCCTGTTTTATATAAATTGTATTATGTTGTTAATGATTTGCATGAGTTTTCACCATGAATTGAGAAATTAAGAATTTAAACCTAATATGTAGTATTTCTCATGAAATGGTTTAACTCAGAATCTAGTTCAGAATATTAGCACTAAAGTTTTAAACAAAGTTTAGTCAGCTTTAGTTGTAACTTTCAGAAAATAATGATTTCAGATTAATATAGTTCGGACAAAGAAATTCAGGACCTCATTTTAAATGAGCTAGTATACCAGTTTTAGGAGTAGTACTTCACACCGAGTTGGACTAGGGTTCAGTGTACCCTAAAGTCCCAGAACTACGTGCCACCATAGGACTATTTAGCCCCTCAGTTTAGTGATGATGCCAATTATGCCTTTATACCCTGGCAAGGTATATTGAGTCCTCTCGATGGGGCATATACATTGGACTCCATGTTTAGCTCATATGGTTTATGTCGGTCAACAGGATCTCCCACAGTATAAGTTTCAGTATTGTGCATTAGGCCCTCCTCGTTTGTTTATACAACTTTACATTCTGTTTTTTAGACTATTCTTGCATTCCAACTTTTATTGCATGATTATATTATGGGCTTATGTACTACAGTTCAGATTACAGTTTTAAATAGCATGCTAGCATCTTAGTCTGTTTTAAGTTACTTGCACATCTCGCATACTTAGTACATCTGAAGTACTGATGCATACTTTATATGTTGCATCCTATCATGATGCAGGTTCAGGTTCTCATATTCAGGCTCGCGATTAATTTGACTCAGCGCCACCCCAGTGGTGAGTCCTCATCATCCGAGGACGAATTTTACATTTCTTTTTCCTAGTTATTCAGTTTATTTTGGAGTTCCAAGCAACTCATCAATAGTAGAGGCTTTCAGACATAGAGTTTGACTTTTCAGCTTTCAGTTAGTTTGTTTGTTTCAGTCTTATATTAAACTCAGTTATGCATAATAAGATTTTAGAACTCATGATTATAATTAGTTTAGTTTCCGCTTAATATTTGATATACATTCAGAATGCTTAGCTTATGCCAGATAAATGGTTAGCTTGGGGTCACTTGTGACTTTGAGCACTGTGTTACATCTAGGAGGTAGCCTCGGGGCATGACACTACCGTACAATTCCTCGAATTGATCCATCTGAATACTTGAATGGTAGCTATTATTATATGCAAACTCTACCAAGGCTAAGAACTAGTCCTACTGATCTCTAAAATCAATAACACAGGCCCGCTACATATTCTCCAGAACCTAAATAGTACATTTCGACTTGCCATCAGTCTTTGGGTGAAAAGCAGTGCTAAGCTTAAATCAGGTACCCAAACGTTTTTGAATCGACCACCAGAAATACAAAAGTAAAATGCGTACCACAGTTAGACATGATAGAAATGCACCCCGTGCAAATGAATTATCTCACGAATGGAAATTTGAGCCAACCATTCTAAACTGTAAGAAGTCTGAACTTGTAAAGAAATGTCAAATCTAACCAACCTGTTAGCTAAGGACTGGTTTCTAAGCTAAAAGTCGTTGCTCTGCTGCCAAAAATACCAAACTCCCCATACTCACTACCTTCTAGCTCAAGGCATCCGCTACCATGTTTGCCTTACCCGGATGATAGATAATAGAAATATCATAGTCCTTCAATAACTCCAACCACATGCGTTGTCTCATATTTAGGTCCTTCTGGATGAAGATGTACTGAAGACTATGATAATTTGTGAAGATCTCATAATGTACTCCATACTTATAGTGCCTCTAAATCTTCAACATGAAGACTACCGCTGCTAACTCCAAGTCATGAGTGAGGTAGTTCCTCTTGTGAACCTTCAGCTTCTAGAAGCATAGGCAATAAATCAGCCCTGCTACATCAATATACAACCCAAACAAACTCCACAAGCATTACAGTAAACAGTAAACCACTGGCCCTTAAACGAAAGAGTAAGAATTGGAGCTGAAGTCAATAAGGCCTTGAGCTTCAGAAAGCTCACCTCACACTCGTCAGACCTCTGGAAAGGAACATTATTCTGAGTCAATCAAGTTAATGGAGCTACTATAGAAGAAAACCCATCCATAAACCATCTGTAGTAACCTGCCAACCTGATGAAACTATTAACCTCGGTAGGAGAAGTAGGCCTAGCACAATAACGAACTATCACAATCTTCACTGGATCCACAAAATCCCATCCTTGGACCACGTGCCCTAAGAATGCCATATACTCAATCCAAAACTTATACTTAGTGAATTTGGCATACAACTGCAGATCTTGCAAGGTCTGAAGCACAACTCTTAAATACTACTCATGATTCTCCCTACTCCTCGAGTAAGACAGAATGTCATCGATGAACACAATAACAAATGAATCCAAGTATCATCTGGTACCATGCTATCACAACCTGAAATTAGGCCATGGTGGCATCTACTAAAAACCCTAGTAGGAAATCCAAGCTAAAATAGAATAAGTAGAAGTAAGATACTGAATATGAAAGGGCCACCAACATGGATATATACAAAATGGTATAAAATGTACAAATGGGCCCTAAAGAGACCAAGAAGGACAAAATATATACATAAGAACCAAACCCTCGACCTGGTGTCACCGATACAAGAGCCTAATATTCCAAATTAAAGATATACAAGACGTTACTATCTATACAAAATATAAAATAGACAGTAAGAGTAGAGGGAAATTAGTAAATCTTCGGACTCTAAGATCTCACAGTGATCCAAATAGCAGCTCGCCTCGAACGAGTAAAAGCTTAGCGAGGGTTGCTCGTACTAGGCACTGTATCAGAAAAAGATGCAAAAATATAGCATGAGTACCAAAATATGGGGTACTTAATAGGCATCATAGGCTGACCAAGCTCAGAAGATAAAGTAAACAAAGCACTTCAATCAACCTAAAAGTTTGGAAAAAAATATAGCATGAGTGGGATCCATGGTTCGTGGACTTTTCCATGAGTCGTGAACCCAATTCATGGATCTCAGACCCACAGCTTGATAAAAAGGTCCAGGAACCACGACAAGGTTTCACGGGTTGTGGAAGCATCCATGGACCGTTGTTCCTATCCGTGGAACCTGAGTCGCAAAATTTTTAGCAGCTTTTAATTTAAATTCCTTGGGGGTATTTTAGACCTTTCCTCTTATTTTACCTCTGAAAATAGGTTGTTTTAGGTTTAATTTAAAAGGGTTAAATCAAATTAGTCTAGTTTTCCCTCATTCAATTGCTCTAGTCTTAGAAAGGAAGAACACAAGAAGTTTTCTCTCCACCAACCTAGGGCTTCCTTCTCCAAAGCTTCAAAACTCCATCACCAATTCAGGAATCATCTTCTACCTAGTATGTGGGTATTCAGTAAGGGTTCAGTTCACCCTTATGCCTAAAACTCCAGTATTTTCTTCAAATATTAATGGTTTATAAAACTAGGGTTCCTACCCAATTATGCAAATCATTCCAAAATTTAGTCTTTATGATCCCTACATGATTTACATCCTATTTTATATGAATTGTATTATGTTTTAAATGATTTGCATGAGGTTTAACCATGATTTGAGAAATCAAGATTTTAGCCCTAATATTTAGTATATTCTCATGAAATGGTTTAACTAATAATCTAGTTCAGAATATTAGCATTAAAGTTTTAAACAAATGCTAGTCAGCTTCAATTGTAACTTTCAGAAAATAATGATTTCAGATTAGTATAGTTCTGACACAAAAATTCAGGATCTCAGTTCAAATAAGCTAGTATACCAATTTTAGGAGTAGTACTTAGCACCAAATTGGACTAAGGTTCAACGTAACCTAAAGTCCCAGAACTACGTGCCACTATTGGACTATTTAGCCCCTCAGCTGGCCTAAGTTTAGTGATCACACCAATTATGCCTCTATACCCTGGAAAGGTATATTGGGTCCTCTCGATGGGGCTTATACATTGGACTCCATGTTTAGCTCACATGGTTTATATCGGTTAATAGTCTTTCCCACAGTATCAATTTTCGTAGTGTGCATTAGGCCCTCCTTGTTTGTTTATACAACTTTACATTATGCTTTTCAGACTACTCTTGCATTCCAGTTTTTATTGCATCATTATACTTTGGGCGTGTGTACTACAATTCAGTTTACAGTTTTAAATAGCTTGCTATTATCTTAGTTTGTTTTTAGTTACTTGCACATCTCGCATGCTCAGTACATCTGAAGTAATGATGCATACTCTATATGTTGCATCCTATCATGATGCGGGTTCAGGTTCTCATATTCAGGCTCGCGATCAGTTTGGCTCAGCGCCACCCCAGTGGTGAGTCCTCATCATCCGAGGACAGATTTTACATTGCTTTTTCCTAGTTATTCAATTTTTAGTATTTTGGAGTCCCAAGCAACTCATCAATAGTAGAGGCTTTCAGACATAGAGTTAGACTTTTCAGCTTTTAGTTAGTTTGTTTGTTCGAGTCTTATATTCAACTTAGTTATGCTTATTAATATTTTTGAACTCGTGATTATATTCAGTTTAGTTTCCATTTAATATTTGATATATATTCAGAATGCTTAGCTTATGCCAGATTAAAGGTTAGCTTGGGGTCACTTGTGACTCTAAGCACTATGTTACGTCTAGAGGGTAGCCTCAAGGCATGACAAACTTGATATTAGATCATCAGGTTCAAGAGTCTTGGGGTGTCTGAAAGCCGCATTAAGTAGTGTCTTTTTCATGGGTGTGAAACGTGCCATACTTATGAGTGAGAGACTACAAGACGTTCTTAGGAAACTTCACTTCTTTAACATTTTGTATCATGCGTTAAAGTTGACTCCAATTCTTCCTTTCTAATTGATTCGTTAAGCATTTCAGATCATGCCTCCTCACAGAGCCAATGCTCGCAATGCATCTAATCCTCCGGTTCCAGACCATTAGGTCACAAATGTTGAATTCAGGAATGCCATTCAGATATTGGCACAGGTTGTGACTGCTCAAGAAAACCGCAGCTACCTGCTCCCGCTAACCCAAATAGTGGGACAATTGCTGCAAGGGTAAGGGGTTTCATTTGCATGAATTTGCTAGAGTTCCTTGGGTCGAAGGTGGATGAGGATCTACAAAACATTACTGATGAGATCAAGAAGATTCTTGAGATAATGCAGGTTTTAGGGGCTGAGAGTGTTGAGCTGGCGTCTTATCAGCTTAAGGATGTGGCTCACATCTGGCTCATACAGTGGAAGGAAAACATAGGTGTGAACGCAACTCCTATAACTTAGGAGTGTTTTACTGGAGCTTTTCTTGATAGGTTTTTCCGAAGAGAGTTGAAAGAGGCTAAGGTAGAGAAGTTTGTGAATCTGAGACAAGGGTCTATGTCTGTTCAAGAATATGGGTTAAAGTTTACCCAACTCTCCAGGTATGCTCCATCCATGGTAGCTGAATCGAGGGCCCGTATGGGTAGTTGTATTTTGAGTATCTCTGACTTGGTTAAGAAGGAGTGTAAGACAACTATGTTAGTCGGGGATATGGACATCTCTTGACTTATGACTTATGCGCAGCAAATGGAGGAGGAGAAGCTTAAGGAGGTTGCACATGATGAACGCTCAAATCGTGCTCTCCAATTAGGAGGCCATGACGATCGTGCAGCAAAACCAAATTTATAAACCCAATGGATGTCGGGGTCGGCCCAAGGGACTTGACTTAGTCAACTAGAGATTGTATGAGTTGCTTTTAAGGTGAGAGTAATTGTTTAAACAAAAACAATTAAAAACATGGGGGGAATTGGGAATGTCGTCACTACTAACACAATTCAACTAAAAGCAATAAAACTAAATATGGATGTACCAAGTGATTTAGAAGACTAGGGATGCATATCTGATGGGGAATTTGCTATAGGATTGGGTAATCATTAATCCACATATACTTTCACCTATTGACATGAATAATATTGGTCATAGGTGTGGCATTCTATCTTCCAATCAACATCCATATTTTTGATGATTTAGGTAAGAACATCATCGGTGTAGTAAACAATCAACCAACATTAGCTAGGGGAGGTCATCCTATTCCTAGCTCAGACCCTTAAATGGGAGATTCCTGAGATTAGAGGTATTCCTAGCCTCCTGGACACCCAAGTACACACTAGCAATTTCACATCCACAACTATGAAATTCTCTCCTGAGCAATCACATAGCTAAGTAATGTAAATTAATGTTTGCAATCACGAATTTTAGGATTAAAACTTGGTGAAATTACTAGACCCATGTCAAATAAGCAATTATAAAGGTGAATTAACAGCACCCACACCCATTAGCTAAGCACCCACCATTTATAAACCCCTAGATAAGGGCATTTAGCCACTCATAGTAGGAGAAGAAGCGATACCATATGGGTAATTCAAATTCCCATCCATTGTAGATGAATCTTAAGTTCT
Organism: Jaltomata sinuosa; assembly: GCA_003996215.1. Classification (NCBI taxonomy): domain Eukaryota; kingdom Viridiplantae; phylum Streptophyta; class Magnoliopsida; order Solanales; family Solanaceae; genus Jaltomata; species Jaltomata sinuosa. Next base: position 17,737 of record QJPP01001330.1, on the reverse strand, counting down.
AGAATCAAATTAGGCACACAAATTTTTAACCAAGCGATTTTAATTTAAACCCTCTTCTCAATGGAGGTGGAAAATTGTTTACAAAGAAAAAACTCTCTCTAAAACTCAGGTCTGAAGTATTGTATTTACAAAATGAGCCTAAATTGGCCTTTTATAAGTTCCCAAGTCATCACATAAAATTAGGACAAATTTACCCTTCGGGCGATGTGCGAAGCAACGTTCGGTTCGCACGTTGCATTGTGCGCGTCGCACTTACTTCAGATCGTCCAGTGACTTCAGCAGCATAAGTGAGCTTTGTGCGAAGATGGTGCATTTTGCACCACGGGTTATGCACGTCGCACAATGATCGCACTCCTTAGCAAAATCTTCACCAACTTTTGTAGCCTCGTGCAGAGGAGGTACGAACCGCACCTCAGCTTGTGTGTGTCTCATAGCCACCACATCACATAGTAATTCTCTAGCTTTTCTCAACTCTTCACACTTAGCTTCTTTTTGGCTCTTTTTGGGTCCATATTCTTGTTCTTCATCTTCTATCAAAAGTACCTGCATAGACATCAAGAAAGATCATAAGAAACTCTAAATCGATTCAAAACATAGGAATAATTCATGGATATAGGCTCAATAAGTAGGTAGATTACCGACTTATCATACCCCCAAACTTGATCTATTGCTTCTCCTCAAGCAAGATACTCACAAGGCAATGAATGAATTATGCTAAGGCTCAATCAAGGCACAAAAGACTACTCTACACTAAAAACTTAAGAAAGAAACAAAAGACTCAAACAAAGGACTCAACTACTATGCTCATCTCAATTTGGATCCCCACAACTCAAGGCAATTTGTCATTTCAAAACCTTTTTCAAAAGGATATCATTTTTCATTGAAAATCAAGGAAATTTGTCATTCAAAATAAGACATTTAAGCTTCTCAAGTCATTGGCATGGACCGTCAAGGTTTGCTTCGAGATTCTCCATACAACTTGTCTCATTCATTCCCCTCAATTGAAATAGAGACTCTATGCTTCAATTCCAGTGCATGATGCCACTTACCACAAGATAGAATCCCACTCACAATCATTCAATTCTCGAAACACGAGATTATAAGAGAACCAAGAAGACTCTCACTCTCTCAAAGAATTTCAAGTGCATACTCGTCGAACCATAGACTTTCCCTTCATGTAGATCGCTACTAATGTAGGGTGCCAAGCTTGGAATCACCAAAGACTTGCGGGTTACGATGTTGGCTAGGGCTAAGGTGAGGAAATCATTTGGTTCAAGTGACTACACCTCCCTAATGCTCTTTGTTCTCATTTTGAACAACGCCTCACATTTTTCCATTTCAACTTCACCTTATTCATCCCTCGCACAACCCAAGATTTCTCCTTTTTAACTAATGATCATTCGCACCTTATATCACCTTCACTTGGTAGCACCAATTTTTGCTTTTCAATTTGCTCATTAGATTGATATTTTGGGGCAATTTTCAATTTGAAATTAAGGTTCTACCTTTCACTTAAGTGCACTTCCTTTCATCTCCTCATTTACTCATATGCACCCCCAAACTTAGGCATTTGCCTATGTTGTCTTCCCTCCCCCCCCAAACTTAGGCTTTTGGCCTACTTTTCATTTTCAAGATATTAGGGAGGATGGGTGCCAAAATAAAAGTTCCAAAAAGGTCAAGGTATTGACAAGGTGCCAAAGAATGGTCACAAGCTCAAAGGGGTTCACTAGGATTTGATGTCATTGGGAAGTTATTTGGGTGAAGTGGCTTATCAAAAAGGGCCTAAGGTCATTTTCTAAGCTCAGTTACACCTAGAATTTCAACTTGAATCACATTCGGGGAAAGTTCTAGACGACACTTATGCACTAGAATCAAGGTAAAGCCTCACCACACAAGGCATCATGCCACAAGACTTCTTTCATTAGTCTCACAATCAATTGGGGCAAATGATTCTTGACAAGCTATTCCGAGTTCATTACACACTCGTTTGCGAGTAAATCAAGCCAAAGCGAGTGTGCAAGTCATGAAAAGAGAATGCTTTTCCTCAAAAATTCATTTCCCTTCTTTCTTTCATTTTCAAAAATAAATTGCCAAGGAAAATTTTTCGGTGGGCCCATTTCGAGACAAGCACTTACGAACTCAATTCTACACTAAAACTTTGTATTTTCCCTTAATAAAGTCACCTCTCAATCTATCATAGGGAAACACCAACCCAGTTTGACACACAAAAACAAAAGAAAAGAAAAAGAAAATAATCAAAACTTTTGCTCCTTGAGAAAGAACCGTAGCATTAAGAAAACCCTCGACGCTTATTTCTACACTACTATTAACAAGGCGATAATGGAATTTGCGCTCATAATTTCATTCAAGAACAAGCCTAAGCATAGGCATTTAGCGCATTTGCAAGGCACGGGTGGTGGAACAATGGGGTATATAAGACCAACACGGCACACACTCAATAAAATTCAAGCCCGACGAGGGCACAATTAAGCTCAAAGTAAAAAGTAAGGAAAAAACATAATCTAAAGTAAAAGTTCTTCAGAATTTTTAGGACTCTGGTCTTTTTTTACAATTGTGCCTAATTTGGCTTTTTATACTTTCCCAAAACATCATTAATTTACTAGACAAAATTGCCCTTCGGGTGGCGTGCAACGCGATGTGTTGTTCGCACGTCATGATGTGCGCATCATACACCATCTTCAGTTGTACCAGTGACTTCAGCTAATTTTGGAGGCTTTGTGCAAAGGAGGTGTGGTTCGCACTATGAGTTGTGCGCGTTGCACAACGACCGCACCCCATAGCAGATTCTTCAGTGACTATTGTGGCTCTATGTGGTATAGGTGCGTTCTGCACCATAGCTTGTGTGTGTTTCATTGGCATAGCATCTCAAGGCAGAATCTCCATCTTTTCCGATCACTTCACACTTCACTCCTTTTAAGATCTTTTTGGGTCCATTTCCTTGTTTTCCATCATTGATCATAAGTACCTGCATAGACATTAATAAAGGCCATAAGAACCTCTAAATCTATTCAAAACATAGCAATAATTCATGGATAAAGGCTCAATAAGTTGGTAAATTACTGACTTATCAGGCACCTAACCACCGGTATCACACCAAACCAACAGAAGGACTTTTAGCAAATGCTGGAGAACTGCCTAGGCAATAATCACCCAAGACCTTTAGGAATCAAATAACTTAAAACTAACTTGAGAACTTTAGGGAAGAACCAGAAACGAGGCTAACACGACCTACCCACGAGTCACAACCCTGGGTAGCAACCTTTCAAGGACAACTCATCCCATCCACTACTAAAAAGAATTAATCTACCATAAAAACACACAAATAGTACTACAAAATCACAAAATAAGGAAAACATGAAGGAGTTTAAGAAAATACACAAAAAGCGAAGAATCACAATGCAAACATTACCATCTCTAGCAAAAATTAACAAAAGTTATACCTGGAGCAACGGTATCAGGAACCTCTACCTCTGGCCCACCAAGAGGGGCATCGAACTGATAGTGTCTATCACTGGACTGAGTAGTCAAAGCGAAAGGCTCGATCGTCCCTCGTCGAAGGCAATCTCTAGAATAGTGACCAACCACTTCACAACCGTAACAACTATGCTGACTAGGATACGCGATCGTGGGCCAATCCCTAGAAAAGTGCACACGCTCACCGCACCAAAAACAACTTTTACCTGATGAAGTCTAACGGGAAGATCTCACTGAACTTGACCGGCCACCACGGCCTACACACCCTGAATGCAAACCTTGATGAACCTGACTCATACCGTGTCTACTCTACTCAACATGCTCTATACCACCATCCCCTGAAACATGTGGAGAAACTGAAACTGGTCTGCTAGATAAGAAGCAATAGAACTTACCCCTAGCAGTGAATGTCCTACCTCAAGTCTGGAAACCTCAAAAATTATCCTGACAATGATGCCTCTTACTACTACTTCTATATACCTCATGACATAAACCCTCAATAGATCATGCATGATCAACCACTTAGAGAAAGGTAGTCCCAGTTGTAACCAAGTGCTCTGTTGCCAAACGGAGTGGTGAAATCAAACCTCCAATGAAACTCTAAACTCTCTCAAACTCAATAGGCACAGCCCTAACAGTGTATCTAACCACCTTGTGAAACCTTGCCTCATACTCCAATAATGACATACTACCCTGCTGAAGAGCTGGAAGCTCAACCCTAACTGAAGCACCACTCAAAGAACCGGGTACTGCCTCACCTTAAGGCACTGAAACACCCACCGGATGATTCAGATTCCTAGCCATGGTGTCTTGAAGAACTAGGGTAGAATGAAACCCTACCGGAGGCTGCGCTGGCCACACACCCCCTAAATGATGCGATAAATCTCACTCTGAAATCCTAGCACTGACGGATGCACTGAAGCAACAGGCACTGAAGCCTCAACATCACCCATTGTCGTACTCATCCTAGGCATCTGAGAAGGAATGAAACAAATGAAATTCAAGAGTCGATAGAGTAGGGGCTCACGATAAGAGCCAAGAAGATGGAATTTTTCCTAATAGTTCCCTGTAGCCTCCCGCAAATAGGATACATACATCATCATACTGATACGCGAGACTGTACTTAGACATTTGCTTCTGTACCACGACACCGGTGAACCTAAGGCTCTGATACCAAGCTTTCACGACCCGATTTCTCAGGTCATTATACCACCTACAACCCCTCAGTAGGCGAACCAATCCCCGTAGCCTAGAACAATTAGTAATGGGCTACTACCTAAAAAATATGCACAATAAATAGAAATAAGCAGAAGCAGATATTTGATAAATACAACACGGAATCAAATAAACTGAATATATATATATATATACACAAGGAAACTACACCAACCCCAAGACTTGGTATCGATAGTACATGAGCTTCTAAATAGAATACAAGTGCTAGAAGTAACAAAATAATAAGTACAACTGTCTCCAAAAATACAAAAAGTAACTGTGCCAAAAGATAAGATGTGGTCAAGCCCAAGTCAATAGGAGCTCACCCTAGTCTCGAATATCCAAGCTGAATGAGTCTCCACACGATCAACGGTGAAAGCTCACAATAATATCTGCACCAAAAGATGTAGAAGTGTAGTATGAGCACCAATTGCTAAGCAACGGGTACCCAGTAGGTATCATCGGCCGACTGAGCACACATAAGATATAAAAATAGTAATAAGCAGATATCAAAGAAGGAGTCACATAAATAATAGGGAAAGCACATGGAAACTAGCATGGAAAGAAGTCAAAAAGAATTACAAACAAGCTATTCTAGCTACAGAAGATATATATAACACAAAACATAAGTGAAGGAAAGAAGAAGGCACCTGGAGTCTTTGCAACAACAATATATATAAGGAAAAGGTTTAAGGAGAAGGACGGTATACCTGTAACCTCAAGAAAAAAGGGAAATAAAAGAATCAAGCCAATATATTCGAGCTAAAAGCAATACACTAACAGAATCATTCTTGAAACACCATTCAAGATAAGATAAACAGATAAACACCTCCCAATTTCAAACCTAGGATGGAATAAACTACGTCACAAGGAACCGAAAGCCACTACTCAGAACAAAAATAAAGGATAGAACTCACTAGCTCACAACTTCCTAGAGGGCCACATAAACTGTGCCTCAAATCAATAAGGGACCCACCAATCCATCAATGATCAAAAATATCCAACAACTGGAGCCTCAACAGGCTAGAACCCACTAAATCACCAAGTACTGAAGGCCAACAAGCTCTATAATATGAGATAAGCAATAATATCTACCTACAGTCCCAACGGCCACCTATACAACCGAGGAACATAATCAAGTGAAAACAAACCCTGCGGCATCCCATACTACCAAGCGTACACTGATCAAATAGCAAACAAGAGTGGAATCCAAATGAAATATGCATCATGATGGTGGTGGTGAAATCAGTGTGATAGTAACCCATATGTTACCCCCTTCAGTACCTAAAAGGCCCAATAGAGGCAAAATTCATGGAAGGGATTCCCCCGAGTACCTCAACTCCATGTACACCCTTCCTCCTAGCAACCTAGGCTCGTAGCTCTTGGTTAAGGAATGGCACGGTCTAGGGAGGTCTGTGACCACATACTAATGTGAATCTCAAAGGATAGCTCAACAATCAGCATCTCATAGTACGTGCTCAGAATCGAACTAGGTCTAAAATAGTAGTGATCTCAAAATCCTCATAAAAGGTTCTCAGAGTGTATCCGAGACTAAGCTAGTAATCAAGTCTGAAAATCCCTTAAACAGCGTGCCCAGCATGTGTCCAGGTCTAAATCCATCAAATATCATATCTAGCGCTATGGCCAAGCTGAGCCTAGTATCAAGATGAAGACCAGTGGTGAAATCATCAAAATATCCTCTATACTCCAAGAGGTTTCATAAAAATCAGTACCAAAACCTTTAATACTCATTTTACTAAAAAATGGGCCCTCGGGGCCATGCAAAGTTTAGAAAACCATTTATAATGGCCCGAAGCCAAATCAGTAGTAAAATATGCAGAAAAATCCTTTGCATGAATGATATGCTCGCAAAAAAAAGGGTTAGCCCAATGGCTAACAATATTTCTATCGGCTCTGCACGGGCACAAACAGTTCTACACCACATATATCAAGCCTAAAGCAACATCTATATGTCAGGGACTCGCGTACATTCCCAAATATCCCACCATCTATGGTCGAGAGGCATATACAAAGGCCACACGAGGCCAAAAGAGTAATATTACAACATTACAATGAATACTACAAATAATACGTGAAATAAACGACAGAAGAGGCGGGCAAGGTCTGAGGGTACCAACTTAGAAAACCAACCCAAGGATGCTAATTAATGCAGTTATAGCCTATATACGGAAAGTCTAGGTAGGTAATACCATAACCTACATGTCGTCCGGCGACTAGCTGCAGGAACGATGTCGTCAAAGCTCGAACTGCTTCGAGAAAGCCCAAATTGCGAAAAAACTATCAAAATAATATTCTACGCATTAAAACAAAACCAATGATACCCAAGTGTATCCAGGTCAAAATTCGGGTCAAATGTGGGCCTACGAGGCCCACAACCATAATTAGAAATGGAAAAAAGCACGATGAACATACTACTCCTGAGTGCATGCTCCAAAATTGAGCAAATTTGGCCTAAGGAAAGGCCCAAAATAGCCTGCTCACGAGGAACTAAAGATGGATTTTCAAGAGTAGAATGAGAAATTAAAGTGAGAACCCACTTACCCCGATGAGACGAAGCAAGTGAACGAATAGAATTTCATGAACCCACGATCAAGCAGCCTCAAAATGAGCAACTAAAACCAACAAAACCCTAAGCTTTGAGAAAGGTTCAACAATAGGGGGCAACAAAATTTAAAGAGAGTATTTACCCTGTTTAGAAGCCAATAAACATTCAAGAGTCGATAACATGCAAGCCTCCAAGGAGAAGGGTTGATCAAGGTATTTTAATGGAGGTCTTGGAGTGAATTCTAATGGAGAAATGAGTTGGGAATTTTTGGAAATGAGGGAAAGAAGAGGGCTGGCCAGCTTATAAGCTGCCATCCTCTAGGGCGCAGGTGCGACCTGCCCAGGTGTAGGCGCGTTGGTGCCACGGCATCCAGGCGGGCGCAGGCGCTATGGCGCTCGCCAGGCGCAAGAGCGCTGATGGCCGGGGTAGGTTGGCATGCATGGGTGTTATCTTGGGTGCAGGAGCGTGCACAGGCGTGGCCTAAGCGGTGCCCTGGCACCACACTAGAATCCATCAGCAACAACAACTAAGATAAGGTAAGATTTCACACGATTGGTCCTCAGGAACGCATTTGGGGTCCTGTAAACACAAACGAGCTGAGCTATTCAACTAGAAATAGCATTCCATATCTAACTTAATCGATGAAAATCCCATCGAAGGTCGATTTAATGAAAAGTGGGCCCTGTGCCCAAAATCAACCTTTAGGACAACTATTCCAAAATTAAACCTGAGGGCCAAAGTTAAGTTTGGAAGCATCGAGACCTAAACCAATGGTCCCTCTAGCCTAAACTCAACATTCCAGAGCGAACAACATTGGCGGAATTTCCATCTGAGGTCATCTTCTCCAAATATTGACCAAAGTGAACCAAATAAGGCCAACTAGCCTGAAAACACAGAACAAGAGAGAATTCCAAGATGAATAGCTCCTGGATCTCACCAAAGGTCCAACTAGACCAACGTCCATGCTCCGGACCTAACAAAATTGTCAAAATTCAATTCTAAGCATGATAGCTAAGAATGTTGACCGAAGTGAACGATTTCCAAAGTTGAAGCTCTAAGATGGGGAAACAGCCATAAAGACCAAGCAAATGGCCCGGGTACTGATCTACCAGTCCCATCAAGCCATAAAGGACTTGGGGCCGCTATAGGCAAGCTCTAATAGTATAAGAAAGGTAAAAATACGAAAATGACCAGAAGGGCCATTACAATTTTGAGGGTCGATTCTAAGCTTTTAGAATGGTTGATGTTGCTAGTTTCAGATGCCTCACACCGCACCAGTGAAGCTAGGTCAGCTAAGCCATGACTAGTCATATGAGAATCTTGTCACGCCTATGAAGTCACAAAGGCAATAAATGGTCTGCTTCGACCGGACTAGCTCACTTGGGGGCTCTTCTTTCCTGATGAGCTCGTCCACATCGATGGATTCGCAGGAGCAGCACCTTAAAGCTTCTGCATTCTTGTTCCTATAGGATGAGGACTACTTTGGTGAGGCCCACATGTTATGTGGGTTTCTACCATTGCGGGAGCCTGTATGCTTCAGTGATGTCACAACAATGATGAGGGGTCTGCTTCTACAGAACCCCTACCATTTAACAGTGGAATTTCTCTTTTTTTACTCCATTTCTTCCCTACATCATTTTTGGATGTAAGAAGTTGATTCTGGGCAATTTCAAAGAGCATTTTTGAGGTTTTTTTCATTGGGTAAGCTTCTTATACTACTGTTGTACATTCCCCAATAATTATTTCATGATTTTTTCTTCAAATCTTTGCTTTCCAACTAGAGAGTTTAGGGATTTCTGGGTAAAGTCAAAGAATGGTATTTTGATGATTTCAAGCTCAATTTTAACTCCATTTTTAATGAAATTTCATATTTGGACTCCTCAAGCATTAGGTAAATTGTTTTTTCAATAAAATTCCAGTTTTTTTCCTTGTAAGCTCAGGTTTATCTTTTTGGTTGAGTTCTTAGACCCAAATTAGAATCTTGGAAACATGGTATCATGGGACTCATGTTTACATGTAAAACTTGTTATTGGTAGATTAGTTATGTTTGGAGGATATTCGTAAAGAGAAGGCTCATATATGATCAAGTAGAGTCTTGTTGTTCAGCTTTAAGGTAGGTTATAGCTTAAATTTCTTCAGACTTTGCTTGGGTGGGGATTTATAGTGTAAAGCATGATATGGGTTGGATTACTTTGTAATATCATATTAATTAAGTTAAAATTATGTTATTGTGATGCCCATGTGGGGAATTGTGTTGATAATGACAATAAATGGAATGGTTTATCATTGTGATGCCTAATTGGAGGCTTATATTGTTTTGGTGATATGGGGCTTTAATCCCTAGTTTGATATTTAGGGTCATAGCCAATATTCATTGAATTATCATGATTCTTAGGTTTTGGATATAACGATTGCATTTGGTTTAACTTTATCTTTGTGTTCATGCATACTCATACATCTCATAATTCATGGACATAGTGAATGACTTGATTTTTAAAAGAAATATCATAAAAGTCTTGATTTGAAAGACATGAATGATTTTAGTTTTGGTTTGAGTCCAGATCATTGATATATGTTGATGAAAGTTGATTTGTATATAGACCTTGCGAGTCTCTCATGGGTCTCATTCTAGAGCAAAAAATGCTTGGAGGGTGTTTACGATAGGCATTAGCTATTGCATATCATCTCATATTATTGCATTGCCATTATATTATCATTTGGATTGTTATGGTAATTATGATAAACTATGTTAATTATATATATTGAACTGCTTGGACTTTTCTGCGTGCATGTTTAAATTTTGTATCCTTTATTCGATATAGTTTTTTACTTAAGCTTAGTCGGCCTATGGTGCCTACTAAGTACAAGTGACCATAATCACACCTAATTTTCTTCATCCTTAAGGTGAAGATCCCAGTATGAGTTACCCTTATCATTCCTAATTCATACAATGGTTACTGATTTAGAGTTGTGGTAAGCTTTTATGTTTGGGACTGATCCAAATTTTTCTACCGTTACTTCTGTCTTTACTACCTTTGGATAGTCTGTATTTTAGTTTTGATGTTTGTATTTTAGGTGCCGCTCTTGTATTTGTGACTACTGATTCTTGGGGATTTCGTGTTTGTATCTTCAATTTTTTTTGAGCTTATTTAAAGAATTTATCATTAATTGGTGTAAATGGATTCTTTATCTCATTGTGTTATCATGGATATTATCGAGTTGTTGAGTAAAGCTTACCTACCATTCTCGGGTTAGGGTAGGTGGTATCACAACCCATGGGAATTTTAGGTCGTGATAAGATGGAATCAGAGCGCTAGGTTCACCAGTCTCATGAGTATAAAAGTAAGTATTGAATAGAGTCTTGAGGATAGGTATGATGATGACCGTATCTATCTTCATGATGCTGTAGAACATTCTTAGGAAAATTCTATTCTTTGACTCTCTTATCATGTGACTTGTTCACTCTTTGATTACTAAACTTGTGTTTTAGTTTTTCAGTAGATGGTGAGAATGCGATCTAGTTATATGGAGAGATATAAGTTGGCACCCGTTGTTAGGCCCTAGTTAAGGGTGGAGACATAGGTCGCAGTTATGGCAAAGGTAGAGGTAGATCTTATGGAGCAGATCCTTCTAAAGGACCTGCGAAGGCGGTATCCTGTGAGCAAGAGGTTGAGTTTGATAATGCATCCTATGAGCTTGGGTGTGTGGGACCAACTTAGGTTTCTTAGGGTTTTATATTTACTCCTGAGTTGTATGATCCCATGGTTTGGCTCTTGATTTATTTGGAGGGTATGGCTCAGAAAAAAACTCTACCTGTCACTCTTGATGGGTGTCTGACTAGAGAGGGTGTTCAACCTCAGGATCAGGCATTGGTTTAGGATTTTTAGACTCCTGGGCACGACCTATTGCTATTGTGGCTCCCTGTATTGATGCTTTAATATTTAGACTTATTGTTCCGCTAGTTGTGCCTAGACCAGTGACAATAGTGGATGAGTAGAAGACGTTTGATAGGTTTGTGAGATTGAGCCTCCCAAGTTCAGTGGTGCGCTTGAGTAGGATGCTTATGAGTTTCTCGTTTGATGTTAGGGGAGGTTACATAACCTCAGTTTTGTTCAATCCCACGACATAGATTACACTACCTTTCAGTTGGTTGGGGCAACAAAGTAGTGGTGGAGGTATTATCTTGGTTGTAGGCCAACAGGTTCACCTTCCATGAGATAGCCACAATTTTTGTAGACTTTTCTTGAAAAGTATATACCTCACAGTTTTAGGGAGAGGTTGAGAGATGATTTTGATTCCTTAGAGTAGTATTCTATGACTATTATCGAGTATGAGACTCGCTTCCATGCCCTATCTAGGCATGCCACGATGAGTATTTTGACAGAGAGAAAGCGGGTCAAAAAGTTTGTGAAGGGTTGATTACTCCTCTTCAGTTGGCTACAAAACAATTGGTGACTATTGGGGTCATTTTTTGTTGATATTTGATCACACCAGGAGGATAGAGGGTATTCTTCGTGGAGCCTAGGAGAGTAGCAGTAAGAGGTTTTGCAGACAGGGTGGTTTTAGTAGATCTTTATCCTGAGGTAGGGATTTCTTAGGTAGAGGCTCTAATTTTCATCATAGTAGGCATGTTCAACAAGCAATGCATGGTTTGGATGGTGGATATTCGGGTTTTGGTACCTCGGGTGGTTAGAGTTTGAGTTAGATGGTCAGAGGGTCTCATTCTGGGTTGTCAAGACACGGTGGTCATCCTACTTTATCTAGGAAATTTTGTCAGCTTCCACAGTTCATGGGCGCTTTGATTGTGGGGTGTTTGGTCATTATGCTAGAGATTTCCCTAGGCTTGGGAAGGATCATTCACAACAAGGGTTTTATATACAGAGTTATCGGGCACCGGCATCACTAGATGAGGATCTACGCAGGGTGGTAGAGATAGTTATCGAGATACTAAAGGTGAAGCCCAGGTGGATCATGGAGCTACTCAGTCCAGGGGCAGACGTAATCAGTATTATGTATTTTTGGGTTGACCCGAGGCAGAGGCCTACAATATGGTTATTATTGGTATTTTCCCAGTTTGCCATCGGCCTACTTTAGTGTAATTTGACCATAGTTCTATATATTCATATGTGTTTGTATATTTTTCTTTGATTTGAACATGATGTGTGAGTACCTTCCTATGCCTATTTTTATCTCTACCCAGTAGGTGATTCTTTAGTGGTGGATCAGGTGTACCTGTCATGCCCCAAGCCTACACCCGGGATGTAACACAGTGCTTAGAGTCACAAGTGACCCCAAGCTAACCCATGACATGGCATAAGCGAAAACAATCACATGATTTTAAAAACCGAGCAGAATCTAAATATGCTAAAATACTGAACATTTGTACAAATGCAAAATAAATTTTTAGTACAATGGCCCAAAATTACTAGATGCATAAAATATAAAATGCAGGAATATTCTGAAAAGTCATAGTGAAAAGCAGTAAAACTGAATTGAGGTTTGAAGCTTTGGAGAAGAAGCCCTAGGTCTGTAGCTTGAGAGAGCGATCCCTTTTCTTTTTCTGAAACCTAGTCGATGGAATAAGGGAAGAATAATCTAAAGCTGAATAAAACCCCTCCAAAATATGCCTAAAATGACTTAGTATATTAGTTAAAAGAATAGGAAAAGTCCAAAATACCCCTAGGAAACTTAACATAAAAATTGAGAAAATTTTTGAAACCAAGTTCCTCGGCTCGTGGACGTGGTCCATGGTTCTCAGGAAAATGGGCAGCCTACAGATGTGCTTTCCACGAGGCAAACCAAGATCCATGGTCTGATCCACTGCCCGTGGATCTCTCTTGTGGATCTCTGACCAATTACTAGCCCTAAAGTCTGATTTCCATGGATGGCATCCATGGTCCGTGGTTTGTGGAACCCGTCCATGGTTCGTGTCTGTCTTTTGAAAGATTTACACTTAGAATTCCAGTTTGGTTCTTAGTTAGAATTTTTTAGGTATTACAATATCTCCCCTTTGGGATCATTCATCCTCGAATGGAGACCAAATAAGCTAAGTGATAACTCCCAAACTACACCTCAAATTAACGAAGCGTAAGCGGTCGTAGTCAAGTAAAGAACCCAACAAGGTTGGGGTCGAATCCCACAGAGAATATGGTGAAGATTAAGCCTTTAGTGAAGTATGTGACTAGTCGTCAATCGTTTCCAGTAAATAAAGGGGGGGGGGGGTTTGTAATCAAGGTGAACAAAAGCAACAATAATGTAAGAGAAATAATCAGTAGGAGAGAATGAACTAGGGACGTGTTCACCATGGCGTTGTACCAATGTCGATTCTAGGCTTAACCGGGTTCTTTCTATATGCTTGTCACGATGTGATTGCGTCAATTGTATCGTCTAAACGTCTCTCGACCAAATAAACAAATTTTCTTTTCTATTCTCTCGACCTCGAAAAGATGTGCTTTTTAGATTTCAATCCTAAACATCAAGTAGAGTAATCCAGTTACGGCATTAATCATAAGACGAGAGTTGGTAGTCTCGAATCCTTGTTGTTAATCAAGTTTCCCGGTTTTAATCTCTTTACTCAAGCAAATTAAACCTAGGCATGTTCTAATGTTTGCAACCACTAGAAAATATGACATAAAGTATGATTAACAACGTGACTACATGTAAATTGAACCCGTCGCTACCCGGAATCTATATTGCTACTTTAGCCATGGCTCCCACAACCCTAGTTGTGGGAGTTTTAGTTACTCATGCTCGAAGACAAAGAGAAAATAGTTGTATTCATAATAAAGGGAAGAAGAATCTTACAATATAATGAAAACAGTCAATCTTCAAATATCCAAGAACAAGAAGAACCAAGAACTCAAGAACGAATCAAGAACACGAATTCAAGAAGAGCAAACGTGTTTCTTGATCTCAAAAACAATTAAAAACGTGTTTTAGACTATAGAAAGAGTGATATGTAAAATAAACCTAACATGGGGTATTTATAGGAGTTTAGGAAACCAATCCCAAAAACGTCCGGATTCCGCGTCGCGCGTCTGCCTCAACTTGACGGCCAGGCTGACAGACCGTCAAGGCAGTGACGGACCGTCGCCTGGACCGTCACTGTTAACCAGTGGTGCTGCCTGAAGGTTCTGCCTTGGTGTGACGGTCACTGTGACGGACCGTCACATGTGTGACGGGCCGTCACTCAGGCCGTCACTCTTAGGCAGAATGTTGTTTTTTCGCGTATTTCCTTCCGTTTCCGTGTTTGTTTCCATTTCCTACAAATACAACATAAAAACATCAAAAACAACAACGGTTGCTTGAAAACATACGATTGTTCTTAGTAAAAAGGAGTCGAAAGTGCCGTAAATTAGCGGCACATCAACACCCTCAACTTAAAACGTTCGCTTGTCCTCAAGCAACATAACATAAAACAATAAAACGACTCAACTAAGAAACAAACTCATGTCTATAGCAACTCATGGTCATTCAAAACTTATTCAATTAAATCAAGCTCCCTCGTAGCACACGAATGTATGAAACACTAACTTGCAAGGATCCAAACATGTCATTCCACTATGATAGAATATTATGCATACACACACGCAGCTATCCTAACAATCAATAGACAATATAGACCTCTTGGTGCCCTCACCACAAAGAAATCCCACACACAAGATTTGGGACTAGGTAAGCGCTCACACTCACAAACGATTTCAAACAATGCACATGCGATACCATAGGCTTGCCCTTACTATCCTATTTCCAGTTTTCAGAAGGCCGCTCAGGATCACTACAGGACTTGTATTGGCTTGTAATGAGGCTTCGGGTGCAGGTATGATACATTTAGGGGTTAGTGACTAAGCCCTCCTTGGAACTACCGACATCTTCTTACCACATAACGTTACTTTGTCCATCCTTATTCACCTCTTTATTCCCTTCTCTCTAGCTACAGGTGCGGCCTCTATATTTTGACAATTCTTTTTATTACTTTTTCGATCTTTTTCACTTCTTTTTATTTTCCTTTTCTTAGGCACACACCCGGACTTTTCATTTTATTCACAACCAATCATCTCCATCCTCTTTTTTTTATCATTCACCTCTGTAGTAGCCACCCTCAACTTAGGCTGATTGCCTGCGTTGAGGTGCACGGTGTCCAAGGGAGGACCAGGGCCAAAATAGGGACTCCAAGTTAAACAGGAACGGTGACAGGTTATTGAAAGAACAAGGTCAATTATGGCTCAAACAGGGATCAAAGGGATTATTTCTATTTGGACGGTCTTTTAGGTTAAGTGGACTGCACACAAAAAGGGCCTGTGATCCTTTCCTAAGCAACCAAACTTCAAACTTAACAAAATAGACCGGGCAAGTTCTAGATGCATGCACAGAGTAAGAATTTATGCCAATAATCTCACATGCTCTTGGCACCAAGAAACTATGTCGCTACCAACTATCAAACAACCGCTCGGCTTAAGCATACTCATTCTACTCATAATCACACAATGACATACAAGGATCCAGACAGTCAATCATTTCAACATAAGTACAAACTCAGAAATTTTTTAGAAGGGCTCGTTTTAGTTAACAAAAACGCCATGCTCATCACTATAGACACTAAAAAAATTTAACTAACAACCTAAACATGCCGGTTCTACTAGATAGCACACCGGAGGGAAAAGAACTCGGCAACAAAAACCCTCGGTGGTGACTCACAGGTTTCCCCACACCCTCAACTTAGACTCATGCATTGTCCCCAATGCATACATATGAAAATTAAACTGTGAGAACAAAGGAATACCTATGAAGTCGATGTGACTCAGATCCTGGAATGATGTTGGAGACCGCCAGGGTCTCCAAAGCAGGAAAACTTGATGGAGTGTGGCGTTCCAGCTTCCTCTTTGGGCTCCATCGCTAGTCGCGACAACTTCTTCGCTCTTTCTTTGTAGATTCTCTTGCGGTGTGTTTGTTTCTTAGTTCTATTTTCACCGCCTTCCTCTACATGTTTCTCCTCAGGATACACATCAGCAGGGACTTCCTCAATAGCATTGATGACCGCGACCACCCTCATGTCACTTGGTTGCTTCATCACTATGGACACATCGAACTTGACCATTTCATTGTTTAATCGGAGGGTCAGTTCGTTTCTCTCCATGTCCACCAATGCTCTAGCCGTGGCTAACAAAGGTCGTCCCAAGATTATGGGAACTTCAAAATTCACTTCGCAATCCAAGATCACAAAGTCGGTCGGGAATATAAGCTTACCACTCTTGACCAGCACATCAGACAATATTCCCACAGGTCTCTTCACTGAGCGGTCAGCCATCATCACCCTTATGGACGTTGGTTTAGGAGCTCCCAAACCCAATTATTCGTAGACAGCTAGCGGCATCAAGTTGATGCTAGCCCCCAGATCACACAAGGCTCTTCCTAAATTGAGCTTCCCAACAGTACAGGGAACAGTGAAAGCACCTGGATCTTCCTTCTTTTCGACCAACGATCTAGAGGAAATAGCACTGCAATGATGGAGGTTGTCTTCCGGTTCATAACTTACCGACCTCTTCTTTGTAATCAAGTCCTTCATGAACTTGGCATAACCGGGCATTTGTTCCGGCGCTTCCACCAATGGTATGTTTATTGAAATTTGCTTCAGCATGGTCATGAAGTTCAGGAACTTACCATCGTCAGCTTTCTTCTGTAGGCGCTGTGGGAAAGGAGGTGGTGGCCGAGGCATCATAGTTGGAAGCTTTTCAGCTTTCTTGCTTTTCTCCGCGGGCTTTGGAGTTTCCTCCTCTACCGCCTCTTCATCATCCGCATCATCGCCTTGAGTCTGAATTACCGAATGTGATTCCGGTACCGTTCTACCACTTCTGGTCATGATCGCCATACAACTTGCGTCATTCCTCGGATGAGTGGTGTCGCTCGGCAAGGTACCCATCTTCCTTGGGTTTAGAGATGCCGAGATGTAACCCACTTGCTGCTCTAGTTGCTTGATCGCGGTTGAGTGTGACTCCACTACCTGACTCAATGTTGATAACTCATTCCGCATTGCCTTTACTCCAGAGTCAGTCGATTCCACCTTAAGCAGCATCTTAGCCATCATGTTCTCAAGTTTGGACGTCTCAGCCTCGTTGCCAGCTTTGTCCCGATTACCAGGTGGTATATACAACCCACCTCTATCGGTGTTGTTCCTCTAATTTCCTTGGTCGCGCTCTTTGTAACCACCTTTCTCATAGTGGTTGTCTCGCTGATAGTTCCGACCTTGGTTTCCCTGGCCATTGGCCTGGAAACCCCCCAAGTAATTCGCTTCCTCAGTCTCCATACCTTGGGAACCCACAGCTTGTACCTTCTCCATACCTCCTGAGAACAAGTGCTTGGTCAGTAGGTCCAACTGCGTTTTCAGATGCGCCATGTCTTGGTCGCGCTCCTCCTCTTTCCTATGCTGCTCTGCTGACATACCAACGGTATAGGTGCTAGCTG